>JAZAYU010000379.1:0-232008 GCA_038501625.1 Corbicula japonica | reverse complement strand
GGTTAGGTTTCCGTAAGGTTTCAAAGAGAACAGCTTAATATACAGGCGGCACACATTTTGTGAAATTAATGAAATACATGTTTATACTTTAAACTCAATAATTTGATACTGTCAACACTGATAAAAGAAGAGTAGCTCTCTGATGATATTGCAATATCCCTTTTAAACTATGCACTTAAAGCTGTAACCATAATTATAATCAATGAAATTTTAAATTTAACATTATTTCAATAATAATAATTAAATGGCATCATTATCATCAGCATAATCATGATCATAAACATCATCCACGTCGTTAAAAATGAGTTTGCCATTAACCGGTACACGTCAACAACAAACAAATATGACACTAAAAGTCTAACTTCATTATAAAAAATTATATACTCTGATAGTTATTGCTGCTATTGACATAACATGAATCCTGTACTAATGTCTGATAGTGACTGATACAATACTGTAACAGTGGAATTGCGATAACTCGAAATTACGGTTTAACTCGAAGTCGGCCGCCGGTCCCGTCAATTTCCCTTAATAATATATTTATCTAAAAAAGTTGCGATAACTCGAAACGCAATTACTCGAACTTTTCACTATCTTGAACATATTACACAAAAACGTCTTTTGAATAAGAAATAAGCACAATTTGATCGCGATAACTCGAAGTACATGAAAAGACTCGTTTTTCACACGCCCAACGATATGTTCAGTGTCTTTTGTTTATTGCCAACTTGTCAAAGAGTTTTCAGTGGCATGTCATTGTAATGATATGAGTGGGAATCAAAAAAATGGAGTGATTTGTCTCAAATTAGTCAAACAAACAGTAAGAGTTGTTAATTTTCATTTCTTTAAAACGAAAGCTTGTATTAATCAGCAAACGACAGATCGCTTACGGCATACCGAAAACTTAAAAACAATGATTAATACTAATTTTTCGTGTAATCCAGTACATGGACCGAGAATATATGTTTTCATTCATAATTTAATGTGAATATATCTATATGTCACGTAACGTATATATTAATGATTATTCAACAATCATTAAATTAATAAGAAATGTAAAGAACATAAATGTATTAGATTTCTAGTATAGGCACATGAAACATAAGGTAGAAACTTGAAAAAAAAGTTGTATTTCACTGTCTTCAAACAGCGGAATATCATTTTTATGTTCACTGGGTTTTTTTTTTCAATTTGATATCCAAACGGGTGTATGACGTCATAACGGCACGTCGTACACGAACAATTTTGGCGCCATTTCATGCAATTTTTCTGTCGAATTCACTTAAATTGTGCACAAAAGCATACAATAAAAATTGTTTTTACCAGACTGAGTGTAAGATAGAAATTTTTTTCACTCGTGAACTGCGGAATTATGTATTTTCATGCAAATTCCGGAGATCACACGGTGAAATATATAGAGGATATTTGTTTTTTTTTCAGTGCGTGATCGAAAATTAATTTCACGAGTGGCCGTAAGATTTTTATATTTTCACGAGTGGCGCAGCCACGAGTGAAAATATAAAAAATCTTACGGTCACGAGTGAAATTAATTTTCGATCACGCACTGAAAAAAACAAATATTCTATTTATTTCATGCTTTCCAGTGTTTTAAGGGAAAATATTGAATAAATGAGTATCAGATACAACTCTACGTACCCCGTGGTGCGCCCCAATGTTTACCACTGTCTGCATGTGAGAGACGCTATTCAAAATAGTTCCAAACAAAATCGTTAACAATAATTAAAGCTTGCAAAACATGTGTTTATTTTTATCAAGTCCGTAAACAATAATAAATTTCAAAGAAATATTTTCATATTTTTATTCAAACTGACAAATAATAATAGAAACAACAAAGTCATCAATGAAAAATATTCCTCCGCGTCACGACATGACCTAGAATCGATGTGTCGGCCATATTGTCATTTTAGTCAGTGAACCGGTAAAACAACATTCCAGTTTATTACGCTCTAAATAATGACTGGACATAGAGGAAAGTGTTTTTATATTTATCAAAGTGACTTTAGTGTGTTATTCAATCGCTGTCATCTGATTCAATCATGCGGATACGCTTGAATGCTGGCCGAACCAGAAGAAAACAATGCGGGAGGAAATCGATGTGCATTGATGATTGACAGCTGACATCTGCGAAATTGTCCAGTTTTCAGAAACGGACGTGTTACTAAAATGAAACGACATGAAAGCGGGAATTAGCAAAAATGCCATGCGAGACATGTCCATTCCACTGGGACCTTACAACGAAGCAGCATCGTCCGGTCGAACTTGCATTAATTCCACTTTCGGTTTCTCAGCCTTATCAGACAGCAATTTGGATATTTTTTGCCGTGTTTGTCGCTCATATACTAAAGTTATTGATGGAATTAACATTTTTATGGCCAGAGACTTGGATGATTTGGTGAACAGGTATGTTTTCATCACAGAAAGTAAAAAAAAATCAACTAAAAAAGTAAATTTATAATAAATGGAAGAGAATAAAATTCAAAAATATATTAGGACATTGTGTTGGAAATTGTGATCTAGATAAAAAACAATATGTCAAGTAAGCCGAAAAAAAAGGAAATATTTCTGCGTGGGAGTCTGAGTCAAGCTCGGAAATCGCTTAAAAACTAAACCAACATTAACAGTGTGCTGGCAAGTGGAAATCAAGAACCAAATTTGCAAGAACTTTGAAAATGACGGATAAATTGGACAGAACATTCATTTAGACTTATTCTAAAACACTACTGATCAATGATTTTATGAAAGACCGACTTGAAGTCTTAAAAGAGGATTTGAAATGAAAGCCGAGACGGACAAAGTGCAAAAATTACGCCCTAAACATCAGAAACTGCATACAAAGTTACAACTCGTAAAACTGAGGTCAGTGACGAGAGAAGTTTCTCTGAAGAAATCTCTGAGGTGAACCTAAAACATTGAAGAACAATAAGAAAAAAATACAGCTTGCTAAAACTTCAAGACGCAACATTGAACAATACCGAACAAAACTGTTTGTTTATTTAACAAAATTAACAGAAATGGCAATCTGTTTTAACCCTTTTCTCCATAGATACATCTTTCTTGTGTGGGCAAACAATTTAGATCCAGATCAGCCAGCACATCTGTGTTGTCTGATCAGGATCTACACTTTTTGCTTTTAAATAAAAATCATAAGGTTGTTTCTGAGGGACATTTTTCTGAAAGTTTAAATGTTTATCACTTAAACTTTAGATGTTTCAGCCATGTATATTGTACTGTAAATTATTTTCATTATGATACTACAAAAAGACACCAGGAGAACGGAGAAAAACACTATTTTAAAAAAATTAATACTGCGTCATTTTGTATGGTGACTTTCTTGATATTTTGTTCAAAAATAACATTTTTTTGTCCTTTGCATGGTGGTTTTTACTTTATTTTGTCATTTCGCATGGCTTTTTTTTTCGTTATTTCATCTTTTCTCATGGTGTCCTTTCGTGGCAAAATAACAAAAAAGGGAAATAGCATAAATCTGCCACCATATGACTTTGTATCAGTCCAAATGCAAAAAGTGTAACACATACTTGAATGAGCAAGTCTCTGACAAATGAACCTTGAGCCACAAAAAATTCATTGTTTTACATCCCATTAAGAGTTTAAACTGCAGGATTTTTTACTAAAAGAGTTTAAAACAGAGGATTTTATTCTGTAACCTGGGTCACATAAGTTAGCTCCTGTTTAGTTTTGTTTGTAACTCCTTCTCATAAAGAAGATATTCTATTCCACCGGCCTTGTCTAGGCGAAGCTGAACATCTCCCCAGCAAAGGTCATGCCATTCTCAAAATGCTGAGTGCAAATGTACCCCATTGAGTGGATCAAAGCTTGAGGGTTACTTTTACCTAAAGTGTTTGCTTCATACATCTTATTAATCACTGAATAAAAAAGGACCTGGACTTCCCTTGGCTTGTTTCCTCAACCCATGCTTTTGAGTTGGTGCATTTGTTTAGACAAGATTGTCCTAGATTGAGGTCAGAGGAAATTAATTCCTAAATTCTCATCCCCGCCTGTCGCTCGAAAATCACTGCCAGAACATTTTTATTGTTAAACAAGAAATATCTTTAAAAAAAAGATAAACGGCGTTGATGGAAAAGATTTTTATATATAAGAAAGAAAGAAATAAAGAGCGTGCAAAATTTTCGTCTGATGATAATACGTCGATTAAAGAAGAATGTCTAATGTTAACTGTACATTTATTCAGTGTCAATATAATACCTCTTGTAGAGTTAGTACTAATGACGAATAAATGTTATTAAAATACAATAAATGAAAATAATGACAACTTGTTACAAGAGCGAAATCTACCAACTTTTACGTAAATTATCTTTAAAAAAAAGTGTCCCCTCGAGTATTGAACCCGGGGCATCCGCTTGAGAGGCGAGTGTGATAACCACTACACCAAGGCGATTTGAATGTCTGGACTTGAAATTAACAATCAGTATCAAAGGAACTGGAAAGGAACCAGTAAGAACCAGAAATATCTGCACTTCTCTGTCGTTTTACACTGTGTATTGTACTCGAGTGTTTACCTGACACCCATGAATATTCCATATAAAATCGTTTTAAGCCATCAATTGACTTAACTGGTTATTTATACCGTAAATATCTTTTTCTCCAATACAATTATCGCTTTTAAAAACGAAAATGCCCGAACATATAAGTGCCATGTAAATACTAACACACAATATAAAAATCGTTACGGTAATCATTAACGAGACCCACTAATAACCAATCAAAATAAACTATTTGATTTTCCCGCTGCATAATAAGTTTAATTTACAATATTTCATTGGTCGAAAAACTAGGTCAAAAGTGAGCTTAGACAGCTAACGCCGAAAAAATGCGTACATCAAAATTTACATTACAAAACATAATCGACAGAGTGTAACTAAAACGCAGTATGGAACATTTAAGTGCAAATCAGCAATTCATAGTTAGATAGACCCTTATTTATCATTGCACTAAACACGCGTCATAAGAAACAGCGAGAATGGTAAATAAAAAATAAAACCCGCCCACCTGCCCCATTTTCCCCTAAATTTGGACGAGAATCTAGGAATTAATTTCCTGTTGCCTTAACAAACTCATTATTGACATTTTGGATTCATATCCCTTTAAATGATGATCAATTAACCCAAATAATGGCTCATACTCTGTACCATCTTTTTTGGTTACATCCAAAATAAATTCACAGAGATGGTTATTTAAGATGTCTGAGGGAAAGAATTCAGGTATTTTGACCTTGTTCTTTTACATGAGAAATGACAAAAAGGTCTCCTATCACTATCTTCTTTTTTGTGTTTTTATTTTGGTTTTCTTTCAAATATTCATTGGGATCAACAGACCCTGAATTTGTGATTTGCCACTTCAAAGTCCCCATATTGTTTTATTTATTTTTTATGAATCATTATTGTCAAATTCATCAATTGTAGCCTTAATATGCCAAGACATTGCTCTGAAATCTTGTCTTTAAATAAATAGTGTAGCAGACACACGTTTGTTGTTGTTGTTGTTAGTTTACAATGTAGATCAACTGCCTCCACATGTATAATGTTTGTAAATAAGGGGAAGTAACTGTAGTGGGGCGCAGTAAGGGGAAAAAAGTAGTCCGGCACAGTGAAAATTATATTTGATAATTTTCACTTGTGGTTTATCAGAATATAATCTACTGTTATATTACAGTAAAACACTGGAAAGCATGAAATAAATTTCTATCTTACACTGTTAAAAACAAGTATCCTCTTTATAATTTTCAGAGAAACAGTCTGTTACCACATATGAATCTGGTATTTTGAAGAAAGCAAATATCTGTAACGTATGCCCTCTGTGTCTTTGGTGTACACAAGGACCTCAGCACTGAGGGTAAAGTTGATTTCCTTATTTTACTGCTAAATGATCTCCCCCAACATATTGCAATAGCAATAACATAACTTGGCTGTATTGTCAACATTTTGCCAGTTGCAAATGAATCTAGGTCTCAGTTCATAAGGCTAAAGTTTTTATTTGATATACGGTGAAATATTTTTATCAGGAATGGCCACATCCAGAACAAGCGGCCTCCAACACAGCCAAAGAGTAGATGGGATAAGGGAGCATGATGAATATAATAACCAGTTTCAAAATAGACACCAAACAATGAAAATCCGAGGAGTTACCGACTCGGAACGGTTAGTGGCAGGACAAAATGCCACTGGACGCTCAAACGAGGTTCTAGGGTGCACCAACCTCACACTAGTCTCGACAGGTTAACATATGCACAAACAACTACAAGTTGTCCTTTCTATTAAACGAAGCAAATGCATTAGCATTTTAGTGTTTTTTGTAACATGATTCATTGTACATTTTACAGGTTTCGAGTTGTCTTGTCTATAATTTTATTGAAATAGACGTTAGATTTCTATAACTAATATTGAAAAATAAATAGCTTTGTCCTATTGTAAGTTTCATTTTGGAGTAATGAAACTTAAGAATTTGGAAGTCTTTCAGTATTTGTTTTATACTGAGGACTTTTTTGTACGAGATCAAACAGGTGGCTTAAGTTGTTGAAGGTTTAAAGTAGAATTAGTTTTTAATACACTGTATAAATAATGTACAGTCAAACCTGCCTTAGCAGCCACCTGCGAATAGCAACCACCTGTCTTTAAAAGCCAGTTTGAACATGTCCTTAACTGACATTTTGTTCTCATTTGAATATATCTTTAACAGCCACCTGTGTAGAGCAGGCACTTTTTGTCACTCCCTTGGGTGGCTGCTAAATACAGGTTTCACTGTAGTTCATATATTACTAGCTTCAGGTTGCTTAAAATATTTTATTTAGTTCAGTTAATGACGATAAGAATTATGCATTAAAACCATGTGATTTTGATAATCATTCGTTCACTTTTATTTACTTTCAGCCCTTAGGAAAGTGATGAATCATTCAAATATAACAGACTATATATTGTACCTGCGATATCTAGCAATTACAATCAAGCTAACTGACGGAATTTGTTAACAAAGCGCAACACAAAGTGCATTTGAATGTGAAAAGTTATTCAACGAGGAAAACAAACAAGTAGACATTTGAGAGTTACTGTTATTGGCTTTATTTAGAGAAAGTCTATGTGTAATTGCATTTTTGTTTTATTAATTCGTTTATGACAAGCTTCAGTTCTTCTGCATGCTTTAGCATTATTTAAATGTAGTAAATTTCATTTGGTTCTTTATAGACTCCCCATATATATTAACCTATGTCAGAAGAGCACGTGTGTTCTTCATGTTAGTGTGAGTTTTTATTAAATACCAATTTATGATTTTCTATTAAATACCAATTAATGATGTTCGCATAATACAGCGAGTGTCTGCAAGATTGATACAGCGAGGCAGATTAAAGTGAATCCCTATCCTACAGCGTGTTCTTCTGATTCTGTATTTCTACAGTTGTCTGTGTTGTATGCGCCATCATCATGAAACCTGACTTTATAAACAAAATTTACTTGACTTGATCATAACTACGTCATACTTTAATGGATATCTTGATCGTAATTTTCTGGTGCTATTCAGTAAATCACGAAATGGATTTTTCATCGTTGTTCTGTAATCATTATAATATTCACTTTGTGTTTAACTTAGTCTTCGGTCTCGCGTGATATAGTTCACACACGGAACTTAATAGATTTAAACCTACATGTTGAATACTGTTATAATATTTCATTTGTATTTGCTCTTGCGATATCTGTATCGGAATTCTTGTAAGGAGAATCAAGATAACGGTTTTAATCAGGTTATTTAGCAAGCTTTTATAAAATGTACTAATGATAACTTTATTGTGTGTTTCAACCATGTGCGATATATATTTAACTTTTGGATTGTTTCCTAATGTTGTGGTACTTGATTAATATTAGAAACTTTTGGCATTAAACATTGAACAAAAACGTTTCTGTTTAATCCTAAATGAGAAGAAATTAGTTAAACAACAGAATAAAAAAGATTTTTTTCAAACAAATAGTATATTTTGCTTTTATTTTACAAACAATCTTATACAAGTTTTTCAACTTTGATTTTTAATGTGTCACCTTAATCAGGTCTTACATGTACATAATATTTTTACAAAGGATAGAGAATGTGTGTTTTGTTTTTACTGTTTTTATAAAATAACGCTTACTTGCTTATAAAATAAACTTTAATCTAGTTTACAGTGTTAGATTGATTTTGTATTTTAATTAGTTTGGAAACCCTTGAAAAAAAGCTCAAACATTTGTCTGGTAAACAGATATTAAAAAATAAAAGTATTACTTTTCTTTGAAGATTCAACAAATAGACCACCAGAGACGATAAATATTATCCTATGTAAAGTTTGAAACGGCGAAGTCAACTTTCATAAACAAACGTCCTGCCTCTAAAAGCTGAAATAAATAAAACGGAATACTGTCTTTCATTGAAACAATATTCAAAATCTTGAAAATTGCATTTTCTTTCAGAATGCATGTAAGAAGACTCCCCATTTAAGAAAAACGCAGCATCACTATACAATAGAACAGATGCAAAGGCGATAGAATCTGACAAATCGATTTAATAACCCGTAGACATTACTCTCAGTTTACGACAAAAACCTTGAAGTTCGTTTTTGGACTTATACATGTATTTGTTACGACAGATTCTATTTGGGTCTCAGGTGCTTCTCCAAGTTTTCTCAAGATTAAACATGTCTATAACCTTATCTGTCTAAACAGTTTAAAACAAATAAAATATGGCACTGTTTTATGTGTCTTTATCAATTCGGTTTTCAAGTACACCTTTCAAATGATTTCCAGTCCACCGGTTATAGCAATAGATGTGCTTCATGGAAATACATGTACCTATTATAGATGAAAAGGGAACGTTGAAAGCCACCGAACACGACAATATGAAAATATTACAGGCTCGGTTTGATTGAGCCTGTTCATGGACAGTAATGGAAATGCATAATACTACCCACGCCGCCTAAGCCCGGGTTGAGCGCATCACTCAATATTTACGCCAATAAACAGTACAAAAATAACATAAATTTCAACATTTTTATTTGTTTTAAGACAACAAATATCTTCAGTTTCTTAAATTTAAGTTATTATCCATATGGGCATTTAAACTTAAATGCAGGTATTAAAATTCATAATCGAAAGAAATACTAACCAATTTATATCCTAAATCTTACTTTTGGCCAAAGAGGTAGGCTAAGCGCTGTTTACAGTCAATAGGAAAGTTAATAGTTAAACCGGGGCCTTACACGTCAGAAGTTCTTATAATTTTGAGGCGTGTTTATGTGTTGTTTGTTTGTTCCAACGATATAAAAACCTGCCGCATATTGCGCGTTTGTCAACTGAAAATTGAAAATTACGAAAGCTAATTAGATCTCTTAGTAATCTATCTTACTAAGTTATATCATTACCGAAAATCGCATTAATTTTCAGAATATTCTGTCTGCACCAGTATTTCTACTGTTGGATAATGACGTGTTGTAAAATATTGGGCATCACATTGCAGTGCAACAGACTATTATTAAAAAATAATCTTTTTTTTTCACTTTAGCAGGTTCACTATGTTTCGACCGGAGGTTACAGTTTGTACTTATCAGTGCCTTTACATGGTTATAGAAACATTATAATTATTTTATTCGATCGTATAAAAAAGTAAATAATGAATTGCAAACAGTCGACACAACAAAGTTAGTATTGTAGTAAGAAGACGTAGTGTTTCCAAAGACGATATATTTGACAACAATGAAGAATCATGCTAACATAAAGCCTTAATATAATGCCCCTATCGCAAAGAAATCACAAGAAAAATTAAGAAACTTACATATACAATTACAGACAAATCTTCAATACTGGGTTTGAAAACTTTTTTAACATAACATTATTCTAAATATTTGCATAGAAATACATCTTTAAGTTGTAGTATTGAAAGTATTATAAAGGATAATTCCTATCAGTCCCACTGTTGCATATCAGTTTGTCAAATGAACTGTAGGATGATATCATGAGCCTATCAATTCTGATATCAGATCAAATGCAAAGCATCAGTTCATATCAGAGCTTCGAATAGTTTAGTTGAAATTTATTTTACATCGATTGTGAAACGAGCTATTCCAACTCAAATTTATTACGCCCGAAGACTGCTTCCTGGGTTGGAACCAGCTTGGAGAAACACTAAAATAATAAATTTCCTGTTGGAATAAGAACCGGCAATATCCGTGTCTGGAGTCCCTGACGCCCTAGACCACTGTTCTTCCTGCATAGTCAAAAGGTATCAAAATAAAACGGAGACAAAGAAAGACTGAACGTGATCGCTGTATGTCTCTATGTGTGCTTACTATATATCCTTTACACGTACATGTAAGAGTGCATACAGTGTAAGAACAAGTGAAAAACAGTTCTAAGGTAAAACTTTTTATTGCCTTTTATCATACTCTAGCTAAATTTATCATTAACACTGTTATTTTTAGTGTTCGTGGGTTTTTCGGTAGGAATTTTCTCATTATCATTTGCACTAGATAAAGAAATATATTGCTCTAGAACATTAGATTCGTGTGATGATTTTCATAATGTTTTAGTATGTTCAAAAACTAAGCGCTTCTCGCAGTTACAAACTGTATTTCGTAGCTTTCCTTTAAGACCGATGTTAAAATTGTTCATTCATTGAATCTGAAGCGCGACGATCAGTGTAAACCAACTTATATACGCGACAAATTAATTTTCGCTGTTCCGCTTTTTTGCGGATGACACAGAAGCGCGCAAATTAATTTACGCAAATAGGTCTGCTGGATTAAAAACTACACTTAACAACTTTTCTAAGTATACACCTGGGTACTGGGGCATTACTGGCTTCATAATTGAACTATTGCACCAAAACATTCAATAACACATGTAATAAATACTAACTGATTTATCATTAAAACAGTTTTCAAAATGACGGACAACTGACTGCTCACAATCATTTAGAGTTCTGGGATCCACAGAATACAAATTCACATCAGTAAATAAAGAGTATGACCACCAACAGCGCGTATAACTGCAAGACACATTGATCTCATTGAGCTAATACAGTGCTGAATGCCTTCTTTAGGGATTCTTAAGCCCATTCCTGAAGAAGCCCATTTTCAAGTTGCATGGTTGGTCCCCCTGTTTCGTACGCCTCTTCCAAGATCACACAACATATTTTCAATTAGATTTAGATCCAGAGATCTAGCGCATCATAGAAATATTCTGACGTTGTTCACTTCAAGAAAACGTATATGGTGTTCGCCGAACGATGACACGGTGCACCATCATGCATAAACTGCACGCATCTTTGTGCTTAAAGACGTGGAAGGACAACCGGAACAAGGACTTGTCGCTGATATTCTTCAAAATTTCAGTTCCATTGGCTTAAAACTGCTATAGTCCTCTTGTGCATTTACACACGAGCCCAAAACGTTATAACTGATCACCCATGATAAAAAAATCCGCTTCAACAATATTGTCGCGATTTAACCGTCCATTGCTGAAAGTTGCAATATGCCTCATTAACTGATATTGTGAATTTGTTTTCTATGGGTGTCAGTATTCTAAATGATTGTCTGTCATTTTGAATAATGTTTTACTAATAAATCAGTAAGTATTTATTGCATGTTTTCTTGAAAGTTTTAGAGCAATAGATCAATTATCAAGCCAGTAAAGCCCTAGTACATGTGTACGCAGGTGTATACTTAGAAAGTTATTTAGTGTATTATTAAGAAATAAGAAAAACGTGAAATCAATATAATTCTCGAATATGTTAGAACTTTCCAAAACATGACAATTTGTATGCGCGAATATTTCTTGGTTTGTAGTACGTATTAGAAATGTCAAGGTCTCGAAAATCTAACAGCTTATACACTAAAACACGTCGAAAGGAAAAACCAATCAAATATGAATGCCATTAAAACTTAGGCTTAATGTAAAGCCTAATTTCACCAATAAAAATGGCGAAATAAAACAGACAAAATGAAGGTGCTGAAAAAATTTCAAACCGTACTTGTGCACTACTTGAGACATTTCCTAATACAGTCGAACCTGTGAACAAAGACCAACTGTAGCCAAAGACCACAATTTGTCCCACTGACTGATATAAAAAAAAAATTACCAGTGAAAGTAGACCACCTGCCTGTAAAGACCACTTTTCGATTCTTTCCTGAGTGGTCTGTGTAGACAGGTTTGACTGTATATTAAAACATAACATATTATGTTTACATTACAATGTAAGAAAAATATAGACATAAATAATAACTCAACAAATACAGAAACACATGGTGAACCTTGAAGATGATTCTTGTTTTCTCCCGTTATCCCCGAGAGAAATCGTTACGCTAATTATTATAAGGCATTACAGTACCCCACATGCACTGTAACCTTGAAGTTCCTTGATCTTTCATTGTTTTTGATTAACGTGATAGAGTTTTTGCCAAATGCAAATTCTGTAATATGAAGTTTACGAAACTTCTTGTCAGTTATGGTTTTAAGTATTTATATGCTGTTTGAAATATATAATCTGTCTATTTATACATGAATCACAGTTTGTTTTTTATCAACGGCGGTCTCCGACGGCAAGTTGCTGTCTCTGTCGGCAAATGCAAGTTTGGCAATGTCTACAATGATGACCTTACTTGCTGTTCTGCCATCGGGTGTGTCCTTGCCGGCGTTATTTACTGCCTGCTCGGCTGCACACTTCAGCGTTGCCTTCAGAGAAGCACGGCGCCATCTATTGGCAACAACATTACCCCGCTATATAATGGACAGTTTTATTCTGAAAATCATTTTAATGAAACGTTAACATTGAAAGCCGCCGATGATTTTAAGATATTTAGAAACATCCGCTAAACGCTAATTATCTGTCACCCTACCAATTTAAGTCTGACGATTTGTAAGTAACCAGCCTGTTTGATATCCTTTTCCACTAAGATCAGTATTACACCGTAGCTGAAGTGCTTTTAAAGTATGTGACACTGTTACACAACTATTCGTTGAAATGTCTTAATGATACAAACGATTGCTCGTAGATATGTATATATTGTTTTTGCCTTCGGAGTTTGTAGTGAGGGAAAACATTAATTATAGTGAATTAGCACGGAAGGGGGGTGGGGAATCGCGTTTATTCCCTGTGACTGGTTTAAATCTGTATTCTGTTTTAAGGAAAATACTGACCAAAATTTTACGGTAGCGGTTGCTCTACTGGTGTAAAGTTTGTGCAAGAGAACAACTTCATTACTCTCGAGGAGTGGGTGCCAAAGTCACCTGATGTTGTCCCGATGGACTTTGATTTCTAGGGTGTGATAAAACGTTGTCTGCAGATGCGGCAAATAAACACTCTTATCGGTCTCAAAAAGACACTTAAGAACGAGTGGCACAAACTGGTCCAGAAAACGATAAACAAGACTTTAAAATAAAATCATGACCATATTGTCAACATTTAACAATTTGTAAACGAATCTAGGTCTCAGTTCACAGGCCGGCTAAAGTTCTTATTTGATAAATGGTGAAATATGCATTTCAGGAATTGCCACATCTAGAACACGCACCTTCCGACAGCCAAAAAGTAGAGAGGAAAAGAGAGCATGATAAATAAAATACCCGTTTAAAAATGAACACCACGGACAAAAAATGAGAATCCTAGGGGTTACCAACTTGGAACGGTCACGGGCAGGACAATATGGCATTGGGAGCTTAACCGAGGTTCTAGGGTGCACCAACCTCACACTAGTTTCGACAGGTTTACATAAACAAACAAGTACAAGTTGTCTTTTCCGTTAAACGAAGCAAAGGCGTTTTCAGTTTGGTTTTGTTTGAACATGCTTAATTGTAATTTGTTTTCAGATTTTGAGTTGTCCCGTGAAAAGTTTTATTGAAATTGACGTTATAAACAATATTGAAAAATAAATTACTTTTTCCTTTTGTACGTTTCATTTGTAGTCATGAAACTAACAATTTGAAAGTATTTCAGTATGTTGTTCTATACACTCAGGCCTTTTTTACGAGATAAAAGGACGTGGCTTACGATGTCTATGGTTTAAAGTGGAATTAGTTTTTAATACAGTGTTATGTTATATTTTTCATATACTACTAGCTCCAGGTTGTTAAAATAAAAGTTCTTTTAATGACAATTAGAAATATGCATTATAAACCACATTCTTTCGGTTTTCATTCATTCACTTTTATCTACTTTCAGCCCTAAGGAAAGTGATCAAAGTTCAAATAAAACAGACTATATTGTACCTGCGATATCTAGCAATTTTAATAAAGATAACTGACGGAATTTTATAACAAAGCGCAGCACAATGTGCATTTGAATGTGAAAAGTTATTCAATGAGGAAAACAAACAAGAAGACATTTGAGAGTTACTGCTACTGGCTTTATTTCGGGACAGACAATCTGGGCCCAAGATCATAAAACTAAGTTTGGAGATCTGTCTCAAATCTCAAGAATCTGATTGGCTGAAATGGCGACTGGCGACGTGATAGAGTTTTTGCCAAATGCAAAGTCTGTAATATGAAGTTAACGAAACTTCTTGTCAGTTATGGTTTTAAGTATTTATATGCTGTATGGAATATATAATATGTCTATTTATATATGAATCACAGTTTGCTTTTTTATCAACGAGGCCACTATCGGATTCGGTCTCCGACGGCAAGTCCTATCTCTATCGGCAACAGCAAGTTTGGCAATATCTACAATGATGACCTTACTTGCTGGTCTGCCGTCGGGCGTGTCCTTGTCGGCGTTCTTTACTGTCTGCTCGGCTGCACACTTCAGCGTTGCCTTCAGAGCAGCACGGCGCCATCTATTGGCAACAACATTACCCCGCTATTAAATGGACTTTATTGGCAAAAATTAACTGTTTTATTCTGAAAATCATATAAATGAAACGTTAACATTGAAAACCACCGATGATTTTAAGATATTTAGAAACATCCGCTAAACGCTAATTATCTGTCACCTTGCAAATTTAAGTCTGAAAGTAACCAATCTGTTTGGTGTCCTTTTCCACTAAGATCAGGGTTATACCGTAGCTGAAGCGCTTTTAAAGTATGTGACACTGTTACACGATTATTCGTTGAAATGTCTTAAATGGCACAAACGATTGCTCGTAGATATGTATGTAATGTTTTTGCCTTCAGAATTTGTAGAGAGGGAAAACTTTGATTATAGTGAATTAGCACGGGGGGGGGGGGGGGGGGGGGGGGATCGCGTTTATTCCCTGTGACTGGTTTAAATCTGTATTCTGTTTTAAGGAAAATACTGGCCAAAATTTTACGGTAGCGGTTGCTCTACTGGTGTGAAGTTTGTGCAAGAGAACACTTATAGATAACTAAGAGCGGTAATCAATGATATCTTTATAGTTGTTAGACTTATCTTTATGTCATGACCTCACATTATCATGCCGTTATATATACATATATACATATAAGTATTTTCGATATGTATTCTTTCATTTTTACATAGGTCGGGATAGGGTATAACTGTAATTTTGGCTATTTGGCCTAGGTTTAACAAAAAGGAAAGTCTACATGGTGATACCTTCTTAAAGATTTCATTTTAGATGTATTTTTAATCACACAAAATGCGTCTAGATAAAGAAAGGGTACGTCATTAGAAAAGGAAATATTTGACAGAAATGAACGGAAAAGAATTTTGAGAGGGGATTTGACAAATCATTCCAGGTTTTGAACAAAATTTGACATTCTACTTTTTTAAATTGCGTAAAAATTTCGCATTCATTTTCCTTTTTTCTTTATATTCTATTCGCTAAGAAAAAAAAAACGTGTTTTTAGAGTGTTCGCGTCTTAATTAGTATGCTGCTTAAAGTATATTTGCCATTTTATTTTTTAAGTATCAAATGGAAGTCATGATAATTATACGAGGGTTGTTTGATAAATTCGCGGACAGCGGTCGTAAAAACAGAAAAAGACAAAATACATGTATAAAATTTATATGTGCATGATCTGTAATTCAAGTCGAATACAATACAACAACTGGTAATAGTTTTACATTAACAATAAACAAATAACTACATAAAACAAAAGGTACATTAACGATTTACGGAGCACGACGTCGAAAATAACGCTATAATGTCAACGTCAGAATATAGCGCCGGTTCACTTTTCCACATAGTCTCCTTCCCGGATTACACATTTCTCATGACGCCGGATCCACTGGTCGAACACGGAAACATACCAGCTCTCGGGAAATGATGCCACGATCGAGCGCACTTTCAAACTGAGGTCTATTGCTGACTCGAAACGTAGTCCACGGAGTTGACGCTTTATCTCGGGGAAGATACTAAAGTCCATAGGGGCCAGATCAGGCGAGTACGGTGGGTGGACGATGGTCTCGAAATCTAGGAGGTCGATCTCCAGAGACGTCGAACTCGCCCGATGTGCCGGCGCATTGTCCTGATGTAGCAGTACAGACGCAAGGTCAAGGTCCGGCCTCTTCTTCCTCAACGCCTGAACCAAATCACGCCGCAAGACCTGACAACACAATACGGAAATATCCTTTATTATTTTATTTAAATTGTTATACAATGATCTGATATTTGAAGATCATAATTAATTTGAAAATAAAATGTAATAATATCATTTTCTTTATCGCTATTTTTATTATAAACTAAAAAAAATAATAATGTTAGGAATTTACCTTTGAGTAGTCCGCATTGACGGTCTGGCCTTCCGGTACACGGTGCTGCAGGATCATTCCTCGTCGGTCGGCAAAGAAGACGAACATGTGCTTCCCTCCAGATCTTGAAACCTTCGCTTTCCTCGGAGTCGGCTCTTCTGGTGTTTTCCAAATGGACGATTGTAGCTTAGATTCGGGGTCATAATTCCAGATCCATGTTTCGTCGGTAGTGATGATCCTATCAAGAAATTCTTCGCCTTCCTTCTTGTACCACCGAAGAAATAACTTTGATGCAGCTACTCTGCGGGACCTGTCATTAGTCGATAGTAGACGCGGAACCCATCGTGCACTGCATTTCCTCATCTTCAAATCATCTCGCAGTATTCTGTGAACGGTTTGCGTTGAAGCCCCAACATCGTCTGCTAAACTTCTAACTGTCACGCGGCGATCTTCTTCAAGAATGTCTTCTATTTTCTGACGTGCCGTCGTCGACACTGATCTCGGTCTTCCTGATCTAGCGTTGTCGTTAATACTTTCGTGTCCGTTGCGATATCTCTCATGCCATTTGAAGACAATAGTGCGACAACACTTTGCTGAGTTCGACTTCTCAAGTAATCGTAACGTTTCCGTGGGTGTATGACCTAGGTTAACGCAAAACTTGATATTTGCCCTGGTTTTAACGTTTAAATTTGACGTCATGGTTTTCTCTATCACTATGCGATAAATTGCTGTACCGACGAGCGAAAACAACGGATGTCAATGAAAATTAACGGAAATGACGTTGACATATTGAGTATTGACGTTACGCGTTCCCGCGTAATTTCGACGTCTCAAAGTTACCATTTTAAAGCATTAAAAACAAGAGTTATGCCAATTTTACGGACTGCTCCGTAGAACGTTACCATGGTAGCGTTATTCCTCAATAAAATGGGCATTTCGAAAAAAACAAAGTTAAAATTTGTAATTACCATTTTATTAAACATGATTCCGCAATACCTGAAAATTTCATTAACTTTGGATGAACAATAATAAAATAAACACCGCTGTCCGCGAACTTATCAAACAACCCTCGTACTAGTCTAAAGTATATTATTTCATTTTAATAAACAGGTAGCTTTGAAAGCAATTGATAAAGAAATCTGAACATACTGAAGGGTCAGAATAAAAGAGCCACTCAATGCGTAGTAAGTGAAATCTATGTTACTGCTGTGCCGCATAGTCTTTGCTTGAAACTCGAAATCAACAAATTAAAAGTTTGAACTAACCCATTTTCAAATCTGTTTAATGTTTTTATTGTGCATTTTTAATGATATTTCTGATCAAGAAATCAGTTTAATTGTACAATTATCTTTTTAATATTATAAACATCATTGGTATCCACCTAAAAACGAAATGTATAATATGTTTTTTATATTCATTGTAAAGATGTTTCTCAAAACCATCTGCAGAAATCACGTTTTCAAAGTATATCTAACTTTTATTCCATCTATAGTAGCTGACGAAAATAACTGGAATACTTTTTTTTTCAACCATGTACTCCTAAAAATGCTGTTGTTGTAATAGTTCTCAGCGAAGCTTATAAGAGTCACATCCTCATGGTGCCTTTATTCTAATACCAATGACTGTTTTCAAGGCCTTACCATATCCTTTGATAATTAATTTTGTCAGTGTTGTCTCCTTTCGATGTAAATCATTGAAAAATGTGCCTTCGGGTATTCGACGCTATCCTTATGAGATGTCATAAAGTTAAGCAGACGACATTCCTTATTATTCGTTTCGCGGTGAAAGTTAGAACCTATAGACAAAACTAGTACCGAAAGTCCTAGTTATAAAAGAAGAAAAGAAATTTTTGAGATTGTGAGTATAAACAGTAAAAACTAAAATCAAATTTAAAATAAAAACAATCATCTAAGACCCTTTATCCCATGACTTGCTGCATGCTTCATTTATTATTGCTTGTGGTTGTTATCACTTTAATTTGTATTGTGAGTTATATTGAATGATGCTTCACATTTTTCCATTATCACTTTAATACATGTACATGTAGTTTGATGTGACCTTAATTTAGACGTGCTTTATAGAGTTTTTGCAGTGTCTTACAGAAAAAAAATGCTGAGTAAGAATTCATGCAAAACAGCTTCCAATTGTGTTTGATCATTTCCACGTGATCAAGTTGTAAGTTTCTACAACTTTTTCAGATTTTTTTTTATTTCAACAAAGTTTCAAGAAATAGCGTCTTTAACAATTATTTGTTAAAGCTTGTACTATATAACTGCATATACTATGTCACTATTTCTCTTGAACATCGGAATTTAACAAATCTTTGTTAAACTATTCCCGTAACTTGACAAAGATGTGGAAAGAAAATCGGCCGAACTGTTAACAATAATTTGTTAACATCTCCGATGTTACTGAATCTACCGCCAGTCGTAGGAGTTTAACAAATCTTTGTTAAAGCTTATCCTACTCTCTGCAATTGACAGAGCTGTGGAAAGAAAATCGGCCGGACTGTTAACAATAATTTGTTAACATCTCTGTTCGCGGTAACTGAATCTACCGTCAGATATAGGAGTTTAACAAATCTTTGTTAAAGCTTACCAATTTTCTCCTTGTCAAAGATGCAGAAAGAAAATAGACCGAATTGTTAACAATAATTTGTTAACAACTACTGAATCTACCGTCAGTCAGATTTCGGAACATAACACATATTTGTTAAAGATTAGATGAGAATCGTTAGTTGGCAAAAAATATTTAATTGGCATCGGCTGGATATCAAAGTTTTAACAATATTTGTTCAGATGTTTAATTTTTTAAATATAATCAGTCTGTTTAAAAAACGAATCTTTTATATAAAAAATAAGTATATCATGGTGTTTTTTAAATACTGAGAGAGTAAATCATGAAAAGAACTAATAGAGCATTTATAGAAACCATTATTAATTTTACCGGTTTTAATCCTTTGCAAATATACTGTAATTAATGTGTTGTGCTGGTGATCATACATATTCAAGAAAAATATAATATAAATTATATTTTTCGCTTATCAAACTCCGGATCATATCAGTAATTGAATAATTGTATCATACACGTATCTTAATCATATCAAGTCCCCAAGAACAAAATAAAATTAGCTTGTTAATTTGTATATTAATTTTAATTAACAACATTTTATTCCGTACTTTTCAAATAATTATGTTACTTACATAGTTTTCACCAAAAAACAACATAAAATGCGCTACAAAGATAATCAAGATTCAAATTTACAAACAAGATGATAATTATAATATAAACAGTTTCAGAAAGTAAAACACTAACATACTAAGAACAATTTTCAGCAGTTATTCTAATGTGAACGTAACAGAAAAGTATTGTTTCAAACATGTTTAATTTACACTATCATCCCCATATGGACACAAAATGTATACAGTTTTTACTTGTCATGATGCCCATACGAATATATACAGATCAAAAGCCCACAGGAAAGAGAAACGCAGGGTGACAGTATTTGCATTATCTTGAGAGTGTGTTGTATTTTATTCACATGTTCTTCAGAATTGTTTAAAGTCGAAGAGTTTATTTGGTTGTTTATCACCACGGCCGTCACCTGGTGTATTAAATAATTCGTGTTAATAGTTTGCTCATCGTTTTCATTTATAATAAATGAGAAAAACATTTGCCCTATATTGTGCCAAGTGGCAAAAGACAGTAAACAAAAGATGCCCCTTTCAGCAGTCCGGCATATATCTTTCCGTTGTTGTATTGTACAACTCAAACCTCATGTGTTCTTTTCTGATGAACCTGTAATTATAAAATAAAAGTCCTTCTATTTATGTATAATCAACTATTCTTTTCAAAAATACAAACAGTAGCGACAGACACTATTCTAAAATAGTCGGATATCAGATTGTTAATTAGTCATGTTTCATTCGAGTTTGTAAAAGTGTATAAAGTATTTTATAGTTACGTATAAATATCTTCAAAAGAAGGAATTACTAACTGCTCACATGTTTTAAGAGGAGAAACATAGATAACGTTAAATGTTGAACAATTGTATACAGTTTACTCTTGATTCAGACAGACAGACAGGCAGACAGACAGACAGACAGACAGACAGACAGACAGAGAAACGAGAAAAAATATTAAACTTATTTGGCGGAATAGGGTATTTTTATGTGACATTAGTTTCTGTTTACTTTGCAGTTACAAATAATTAACCACCAATAAGGGGTTCCTTTAACAGTCGAAAAGCATTTTACGCTCAGTTGATCATTGAAATTGTTTTATTGACCATTAGGCTCAAACATCACAGCAAGGGACCAACATATAATTTGTGTTATCTTTTAACCACAGCCACGAAAGTGCCAGCACGATATTTTTTCTTGCATTGATTATATCAAAGAAAAATCAACAGAACAAGGGAATAAGCCACTAAAGTCTGGCCTGTACAATAGAAAATATTTTAACACTAACATTTGTAGCATATTGCACATGAATGCTGCAATTTGCAGTTAGTTTTTTTCTGGGGATATAAACCACAAAAGAATGTTGCTGGAATGATTGTTTTTGTTTATTGCTGTAACAATTATTTTTTTGTACAAATCTTAAAAACTTTAGAATTAATTGTGTATTTAAAACATTTTAAAAGATTGTGTATAAATTTGTTATTATTATTTAAAATAATTATCTGGAAACACATAAATAAACTACACATTCACCGTAAAAACTTTAACAGCAAGAAAAGATGAACAAAATTCAAAACATTCCTGTCCTGAAATAAGGTAAGCAGTGCAGCTAATCTTTAACAGTTTAGCCAGTTATTTAACAATTCAATGTAGTGAAGGGCTTATCAGTATACCAACACCGGCGATGTTCAGCAAATGACAGTCGACAACCTTAGCCACGAAGTCATCTTTTATCTAAGTTACTGTATGTCCGTAAGACAAGAATTTACTTTCTTTTCCAGGATGACTGATCCACACAATAAAATCAAACTTAGAACGGTCTCATATTTTTGTGATTATTATATTATTATTAGAGTAATTAGAAAGTTACTTACATTCAAATTGTTTTCCTTCCAAGAACAATTTTTCCTTTCATTTGTTAGCGTTTCCATTTCATCTGAGAAAATATTGAGATACGTTTTCATTGTCTTAACAGCACTTGGTAATCGGTTCCTCTTTACTCCACTATTTATTGATTTCACGCATGATACATTACTATTTGAGTTACTGGTCTGTTCTTTACTTCACCCAATAAGACTAAACATATTTGCACAATGTATAAAATGTTCATAATTACATGTACAATCGAGTGTTCAATTCATTTTCATAAAAAGAAACATTTAATAGTCTTATTGGCATGTTTACTCATCCTTTCACTATAACATTGAATCTTAATTTGTTATCTTTACCCCCAGACATCTGGAGTTCATTTACCATGAAATCTCCAATCAATATAAGAGCATGATTGACCTATACATTCCCGCCAGGTCATTTCTATTCACACGTGATCTTTACAGTAATAAGGTTAATGCCCATCCGATGCATAATGGTATAGGATTTTACAGAACCATTTGTTCAATACATTTAATCATAGTTATTATTAAATCACTAAATAATATTCATCGGTTCACTTTATTTTAGTTAATGCAACTTTTACCCATTTAAAAAATTAAAAGGCTCGTTTTTCAATCAACTTGATAGCCAATTCGCTGTTAGTTGTATGCATTTCTATCATGAACTTTAGTGGTAATATAGTCATAAAACAACATAAGAAATTTTTAAAATAATAAATGAAGCTTAAACCGATATGCTTAAGTTTAACAGTAAACTAGTGCATTACTCAGCTTATCAGTATCAATAAGCGCTGCAGGTATTTGTTCTTCCTGAAATATTATTAAATGTTTCATAGGAAGATTTAAACAACAACATTAATAGTCTTATCTATGCAAACCAATTTAATAATAATGACTTTTTATTAAGTCTTTATTATGAGAATATTAGTCCGTATTTTTTATGAATAACGTATAACATTAAAATAAATTAATTTATTAACACTTTTCTTTACAAATGTAACCCTTTCCTCCATACAATTGCCTTCATGGGATAGGCGAAGAGTGTAGATCCAGATCAGCCAGCACATCCATGCCGTCTGATCAGGATCTGCACTGTTCGCTTTTTAATTTATTAGGTTATTTCAAATCAAAAAAAGACCAGTGCAGATCCAAGTCAGATGGCGCGGATGTGCCGGCTGATTTGGATCTACAATGGTCGCATATGCGTAAAATGCGTATTTATGGAGGAAATAGGTAAAATGGTTTGTTTACCAGACACACAACCTTCGGTTTGTAGTCGCCGCAAATGATATTTTCAGGAAGCAAGATAGCCTGGCATCCGTCTTGATGGTTCTTTTTAAATACAATTTAAAATTAAATTTAAGATAATTATTTTTTTACTTTCTTATTTCATTTTCTAATTTCTGTCGATCAATCTATTTTCTGAGAGATAATGGAAGGTAAACACAGAATAATCAACTGACTGTCAGAGTTAGTTTTCTTGGTATTATTTTAAGATGATAGACGAACTTGTCACAGAACATAGGGACCGAACCCTGTCTATAGAAGCAATGGTCATTGTATATTTTCTCTGCAAATATGACCTTTTGAACTTTAAGCAATTTAACACGAGGAACATTGTTCAGTGGCACTTATTGCGGTCGGCACAGTGATTCATATCCTTGTACGCAGAGAGCGGGAAACTGCTATATAAATTATATTAAACATCGAAAGCATTAAGATTAAGCTACAAGTCTAGGAATACCCTAGTTTTATTGCATATCGTCGTCAAGTTCTTATATAGAAACACAAACTTCATGCTGCTAGACTGATAACTTCACGCTCCCAGGCTTCCAGGCATATAGGTTGCAAACTTCACAAACATAGCATTGGTTAGATTTTTGACATTTGAATTAGAGAAAAAAATATTTCGCTGCATTTCATGTAAAATTAACAATGTAAAAATATACTTTAATTTGTAAATTCTGCCGTTCAATATTTATTTCTTTGATTTGTTTCACTAAACAATCTGCAAGAAATATATTACGCACACATTCATGAATCTATTATGTAGTCTGCAATCAAGTAATTAGGTGGAATTAAATGTTTCTCAGTATGCTGGTCAGCTCAGCAGTCTATCAAGATTTATGGCTATTAAACTGTTATCGCTGATTTCTGTGGCTGATAAGCAAGGCATTTTGCGGATGCTCGATGTTAAACATTTTTGTTGAGCTATACCAATACCGGGTCAAACATGTATACTTTGTTAGAGTAAACAATCAAACAAATGATAATGTCTATGCTTTTCAATTGTGTTTTGCTATACTTGCAGGATTTTTAAGTATAATCAATCAACCCATGTACTCCCAAATAACTTGAAATTAGTACAATTGAAGTATAGTAATCTCATGTGAAAACTATTGTTAATTATTGATCTCTAGACCGCCAATTACATGTAATAACTTTTTCTGGCCATTTGATGTTTGCTTTTGTAAATAGTTTCGATTTTAAGTCGTTACAGTGATCAATTTTACCAAAACATAGTGACTTTCATGTGAAAATATCTTCCACAACCGTTGCATTTAATTTTTACTATTGTTAAGTATTCAATAAGCAAACAAGTTTTTCAAATGCCAATTATTATAAAAATTAAAAATAGACAGCCACTTAATCACAATTTGTTAAACCTTAATCTGTCACGATTGTGCAAAACGTACTATTTATCGTAAAACAGTAGTGTTGTATTGGTGACAGTGATATGCGAATTGTGAGTTTGATAATTATTTAATACCATTTTAGATTGGAATCCCATTCCAACAGTGAATTTGTGTATACGCTGTAAACCAATAAATACCCCCTCTAGATTCGGATCCACTGCACAACAATAAAACATACTTCTTTATTTATATCCACTGTCAGCAGTGAGATTAATATATATTCGCCCTACACAAATACATTTAAGAAATCACAACTAGCAACAAGTTGGGTTTTCGCCTTAGATAGAGATTACGTTATAAGGTCGAATTCACTGCAAATGGTGAGTTGTTGTTGTTGTTTTTTCGTAACGCATAAACTTCGAATAGCCTTCTAGATTCAATTCCACTGCCAAGAGTGAGTTGAGTGCTAAGTTTTGCTCTACAAAACATTGGTGTTGATGCACATTTTCAAACTGTTCTATAAAGTTTAACGTAATTCCCGTTTGACAACGTTATTGATACTTTCATCTGCATGGTGTTCGCACCTATTAGTGGGCCAATCACAATCGCGGCTTTGTCAACATTGCTGTTGCTTTAAAACGTGCAGAATTCTGGTGGAGACAGTCATTTAATTTTGAACAACGTATTCAGCCGGTCCACATGATTTGGTGTGTATATCAAAAGACCATAGGCGCATCTGCAAGGTCACTTTAACTGACAACTGAGGGTGTGGTTTTTGAAGCATTTGAAGATTACGTCTTTCATACGATGTTTTCTAAATAGGAACTACGCATTTTTCACTATTTCACATGTTGATCGAGGATTTTATTTCTTTTTTTACTGATATCACTGTACTAGCAGTTAACACCCTACACTATCGATACATGTATGGTTGCTATCTCATAGACGAACAGTGTTAATCCAGATCATCCGGTACATCCGTGATCAGGCGAATGTGCCCACTTATCTTGATTCTACACTGCTTTCTTTTAGTTTATTTTTATTAATTTTTGCCAAGATGCGAACATTGCAGATAAAGCGGTACGGATTTGCCGGTAGATTTGGATCTGCACTGTATGCACACATGATAAAACCCGTATTTATGACGAAATATTTCCCCTTATGTAACCGAAAAGTTAAATTGAAATATACAGTTCGAACGACGACCGGACAGCAAACGATTCGCGGTTTGATGAAAATGTAATCAGGTCTTCTATTCAATATCTGAATTATCATCAATCTTTAAAATAGGTTTAGGGAATAACACTAAAAGCCGAACTAACAACCCATTTGCGTTTATAACAACGCGTTAACATTTGGTAAAATATATATCGATTGTTCACTCAGTAATGTCGTGTTAGAATAGAAACGATACATAGAGCTCGCTCTTCTAGCGATAAACTGTGGGATTTATCGCGCGCCGTCGTTCATATAAATTTTGTAGATATATCCTTACTTATCCGAACTCCGCCCCAGAATAAATCCTGCTATATATCACCGGAAGTTATGTATTATTTTAAATCAATTAACAAATCTTGCTAAATAATTAAGCTTTATCACGTGAACATGTTATATATGAACATACCTGGGTGAAATCAAAATGTTATTTTCCCGTATGGGGTTTTTATACAAACACGTGCCGAAAACGTTCTTTTAAATACTCAATGCTCTTTATTGCTAAAAATGGAGTATAAACTCCTTTTTTTTCGAAAAATAACAAAATCTCATGTACACGCAATCAAATGATCAAGAATAAAGCGAGCAACGTGGCTGTTAAACTTTTGCGCCACAATACCACGTCACTACAACGCGGGAAGGAGCTAGAAGATCAAATGATTGCGAACACCAAAATAAGTTAAAATTCAAGTTCCATGATCTACAGAAAAGGAAGAAAGCTATCTCCGCCTGCGGTCTAGCTTCACCGTTTCTACTTTCTGTAGATCACCAATATTGAACTCTAACAGATACAGTACATTTTTTGACATATTTTGGGGGCCAATATAAAACGCAGCTTTTAACGCAGGCTGCGTTATGCAGGCTGCGTTTTTCGAGTATAAAACGCAGCTGCGCAGTCTGTATAGATATATAGGGAACCGTATTTGCGATACCGCGTTTAAAATAGTGTCTGTTCAGTTAGAAATCAGTAATTTTCTTAAATGTAAATTATTCCCAGTTTTCCTGTATGTTTTAAATAGATGAAATATTGATCTTAAATGTTTAGAAATAAAGATGATAGAATTTTGTTTACTGTACATTGAATATTGGGAATTAAACATTGAGGTATATGGGAATTAGATTTACTTTTGTTCAACCTCCAACGCCGAAGTAACTATTAAAAATACAAAAACTGAGTACTTAAATCAGGGTTCCATCACAAAAGCAAACATAGTCTGGGAGTAACTACGAAATTCACTTAGGGCCATCACCATTGTCGACTATAACGGAAAAGAATCCAGATCGCGATATCACAAAATCACGAAATTAAGATGACAGAAACGCGAAAACACGATGATGATAATGGGAAATAATCTCACATTTTCGCCATCGTATCTTTGCGTTTTCGTATTTGTTTTTAATTCGTGTTTTCTCGTATTCGTCTTCGTATCTCCTTGTTTTCGCCTTCCGGAGCATACTATAAAGCAATTCTCTTTTACGTTTAAAATGTCGGATCCAGTGTCTATTTTAATCCTCAATTCTTGGAACGGATAGTGTTCATTTCACAATCCTTATTCATAGAAATAGTTTTGCAATGTACAGCTTGAAAGCCGCCAATCGGTCTAGAATATGAATATTTACTGATGAATCGAGGTTGCATTCATATTCAATTAAGAATTCTATGACATAGGTCGGACAATAAAATGAACAATGAAAAAAATACAGTTGGTCTATAGCTTTGAAAACACGCATAAGTTTTCCAAGTATATAATTGATATAGTTGTCGTAAAGGACATTTAATTATGTGAGATACAACTTATGTAAAGTAATGCAGGACTTTGGCCGATATTAACGTACATGTACTGGGCAGGTAAAAATGACTCCAATTTTCATGGCGACTTTTCTGCCTAATTTTATCAATACTGACACAAAATATTGGTTCATCTTAAAATAATATTAAATATGTGTATGTGGAACATGTAGCTTCCCAAGTTAATTAATGTGAAATTTCACTCAAATTTGAAGTATGGTTACTGATACATTTCGGAAAAACCGCAAAAGTTACAGAAGTTAAATATTCAGCCGAAACATTATCCATGCGTACGAAGAAAGGTGGCCCGGGTGGTGGAGGGGGGGGGGGGCTGAAATGGATTGGGTTCTGGAGAGTTGTCACCCCCTGGACTTCAGTAAATTTTGTAATAGATGAAAAGGGAACTTTGAAATCCACCGAACACGGCAAATAAGAAAATATAGCATGCTCGGTTCGATTGAGCCTGTTCATGGGCAGTAATGGAAATGCATATTACCGCTTAGCCCCGGGTTGAGCGCAACTCGATATTTACATAAATAAACAGTACAGTTTTGATCCATCCCAAACGATGAGCAGTATGCATATGACGAACATAAAACCTTCAATGCGGTATTTTCAGATTAAAACCATTCCATGTTTAGCGGCGTATGGTCCCCAGATAAAAGAAAGGGTTTGCCCTAAACGAGAAAACAATGGGCGGCATTAAACAAAAAAGAATTTTGACAGGGGATCTGAGAATATAAATCCTGCATATCACAGACAACGCCAACGGCAAAATTTTAAATCTATATTGGCTGGGATATTGAAACCACCCATCTAAAAACTGGCCGAAATATGAAAACAAAAGCAATTTTAGAAATACTTTGACCAAGTACATAAATATCGTGCTCAACGACCTTCAAAGGACGTAACTGACAACAGCACCGATTGAATGTACGGGGAGACTTTTTACAGCCGCCACACGGCACAAACAACGCTACTGTGATATTGAAATATGTTGTATTTGTCCAGAAACACCCATATTTGATTCCCAAAAAAACCCCATAATTTTCGTTGTATACATTGCCTCGCTCTAAAAACGTCTTATAAACTCGTCCGTGAGTTAAATTAGGTAAACTGATTCAACTATTTTAAGCACGCATGCTTGCCTAAAAGTAAATGACATATACGTTGTGATATAAAATGAATGGAATTGAAAATTATAGCGAAATCAGAAACATCATCATAACCGTGTGACAACAGACACCTGTCCATCATCATCATTATCATTATAGGGAGAACCAGCACTCAGATCATCATCATCATCATCATTATCATCATCAATAACACGGAAATTGAAATGTGCTCATCATCACCAATATCAACAACAATTCTTCATTTCAATTTTTAAGACGACTGTCATTGTCATAGGGAGAATTAGCATGATCACCATCATCATCATCATCATCATCATCATTATCATCATTTCATATATCACATTATGTTAAATTGTTGCACGAATACATAAAACTAAACTTATATTTTATCTGGTGTTTTGTCCTATGAAAGATAGAATGTAAAATCATAATGTGATGATGATGATAATCATGATGCACATTGTAATGATGATGATGATGATGATGATGATGATGATGATGATGATGATAATAGTGGCAGTGGTAATCGCATGCTGATGTAATGATATGAAATGATAGTGCCTCTAGCTGTGAGCGAACCCGCACCGTCAAGGTCGTTATTTTTAGATGGTTGTGTTAATGATGATGATGATGATGACGATAATGATGATGGTGTTGATGATGATAATTAAGATGATGGTGATTATGAAGATCATTATATCCGCCATAAATTTATGTCATAAATAAGGTGTCCAATATAATATGATTGTTAAAAAATAAGTTGTTTGTCAAATCTTATGACAAAAGTGATGTATTCGTTTCCAGGTTCGTTTTCCTTTGTCCGCCTTTTCTGTGTGATAAATTCATTATAGTTTGCAAATACAGTGGAATCGCGATAACTCGAAACCCGATAACTCGAAATGACGGTTTAACTCGAAGTCGGCCGCCGGTCCCGTCAATTTTCCTTATATATTCAACTAAAAAAAGTTGCGATAACTCGAAACGCGATAATTCGAAATTCGCGATATCTCGAACATATTCATAAGTCCCTTGAATAGGAATTAAGAACAATTTAATCGCGATAACTCGAAGTACATTTACTGACACGGTTTTTCACACCTCCCGCGAGGTTGTTCGAAGTATTTTGTTTATTGCCAACTTGTCAACAAGAGTTGTTGTACAAACTAAAGCCATACGAATATACCACATTTTAAGTATCATATGTTTTATTCCGCTATTAATATCACTTTTATATTATGTTATATATTTTGTCGTGTTTTTCACTCGTATTATAAGGTCGTGTATAGAAGAAGTTGAAACAAACGTTTGAATTCATATTTTGAGTTAGTGAAAACTTTTATCTGCAACATGGGTTATAGTTTTGACAAAGTGAAACTGAACTTGAGTGGCGCGTGACTGAGGGTGGTGGTATTCCAGCACAAATTGTGAAAAATTACTGGTAAGGCTATATTTTTGCTGTGTATTTACATGTAAAATGTCTCTAGATTAGTGTTCACAAAAAGCAGATTTAAAGACATTGACTCAATAGCTTATTTAGAATAGAAGATATGAAGCTTTGCTGGGAGTCTATGGGAAATGAATTGCTATAGTCTAACCTAAATTCACAACTCAACATACACGACCAGCTATTCAGCCAATTAAGTGCTGCAAATCAAACCTTTGAACAATGAATATAATAACACCGACAGCTTAAGGCGTCGGCTCAATAGCTTATTTAGAATAGGAGATTTGAAGCTTTACTAGGAGTCTATGGGGGTTGAATTACTGTAGTCAAACCTAAATTCACAACTCAACATACACCAACAGCTATTTAGCCAAGGAATTGTTACATATCTGACCTTTGAACAATTAATGGAGAGTTACAGGTTGAAATATTGGCAAATCTAGTAAGGGTAAGGATTAATGATCATAAAATGATCCTAAGTAGAATATGATACAAACAATAATTTATTGTCACTAATATTGATATTAATAACTTTCAAATCACGATTAGAACGAACTGAGAAAAATATTATCACATGGGCGTTACATTCCGAACATTCACTTTTAACACAATAGAAAATCTTCATCATGTTTTCCAACGTATTTCTAAACCATTAGGTGCCTAAGAAAGAGAGAGAGAACTAGATTTCATGGCTTATCAGATACAGGCAATTTATTCTCTATTTACATTAACCGATTCGATACAGATATTGAAAATGCCACAAACTGAACTTTGTTTGACCTAAGAGTAGCCTGCTTCTAGACGTGCCCCAGTCCCTATATTCTGTTTTATTTTCCTCCGTCATCCAAAAATATATCAACAAAATTTACGCTTTCACTGCAATGTTTTTCTGTTTTTACATTCCCTTAGCTCCTAAAACAGCAACAGAAATCTGAATTAGAAACTAAGAACTAAAATAAAACAAAATATATCTAAAAATATTAATACAAGTAACTAAAATAGAACCATCTAGCCGTCTGCCAGGCTATCCTACTACCAAACTTAATGTTCTGTGATTGTGTTGTAAATGCGAGAAAAGTAGTCACGTGATGGAAATGTGTGTCAAACTTTCTGAGATTAAGCTGAAGTGGGTTATTATTGTAAATCTATTGTAATATTATAGTATTATTGTAAAAATGTATGGTAATTGTTATTGAACGAACAAGTTATAACATTTTGAATCTAAGCAGACGCTTCTCAAGACTTGTAGTGTCTTTTTCAACGCAAAGGGCTAATTAGATGACTGTCTTTTTAACAAGACAATTATACAAAATTTGAAAGCGAGTCGTGTTATTAAGTTGGGAGTTGGAACACTAAGTCTTTGTGAATATTATGTTCAGTTATCGAAGTTCGGATATGATTTTTCAGATGATAAAGATCTTGTTTGTCTTATGACAGGCAAAGTCGTGGATGGTATCTCTTAAATGGTAAGCTTTATATTTTTATAACAATAGCATTTAGATTTGTATTATGTTTGTTATCTTTTTCAAAAATCTAATTTACTTTTGATTGTTTTGAAAGCGCGGTCTTAAAGCCGCCAGCGTTATCAATCGTCATAATTTAATTTTCTAAAATATCTTTTGTTGTTCTGGTCACATGAATGTTTCTTATTACGTATTATACTGAAAACAGTGCTGCGCCTCAACATAATATATTTGTGGTGATTAAACACAGGCTAACTAGGTTTATAAACTTTTGTCGAGATTGTTTTAATGGGTCCGCTGGCCAATGCATATGTGTGGAGAATATGTTCCTTTATTTCCGTCATTTTCATATTCGTTAAGTAATTTGCTTATATATGCTATTATTTTGTGTTGATATATATATTTACGTTTTAGATATGAGAATGAAGAACACGAAAATAAGTTGAAGCATATACAGAACAGGTCAACATTTCGTATCAACACTGATAGGTAAGTATTCCGCTTACATTTATATTTATAACTCATAACGATGTTCTTTTGTTATCGTTTAATATGTATCGCTGTAAACAATTGGTTTGTTTATAGTATGCATTTATTTTAAAAAGTAAATAATGTGCTTAAAATTCTTTAAAAGTATATTGTTGCAATGACGTGTCAGGGTCTTTATAATAAATCATAAATCATTATTAAACAGCGCGAGGTAAAGGTCTCTGATATGTTTGTTCTATAAAAGCGAGAAATTGTCCAACACATTGGTAGACATTAAAGTATTCTTTAGATAGAACGCGTTCCTCAAACAATTGTTACAATATTCTACATCATTTGTACATGTTTTACATGACATGTGCTAAATTCCGATATTCGAAGAGAGGATGTTGCATATTCAAGATCGTGCAAGTTCCTTCTCTCGCCCCAATCGATTTTGCTTGAAATGACAAAACCACACATTTTTTACACTCACATGTACAAATATTAATGAGCAACATAGTTTATCCAGCTTTTAAAATACCTGTCTGACAGTGTCCGTTAGTTGGGGTGTTACTTATGACTTGTTACATTGACAGTTAAACGTTACATAAATATCACTTGGTGTCGTTTTCAAAATGATCATTGACATTTCCAATTCTCATCCATTTGAAAATGCCGTTAATAACGTTTAACCCTTTCCGAGACGCGTTTTTAACGAGCGTCGGCCAGTGTGGATCCAAAACAGTCCGCACAATCGTGCCGTCTGATTAATATCTGCACTGTTCGCTTTTCGGTCAAAATAAGCTAATTAATCAAAACGCGAACAGTGCAAATCCTGATTATGCTTGTGCCGGCTGTTCTGTATCTACACTGTTAGCCTAGCCGTAAAGGCGTATATATGGAGGCAAGTGTTGAAAAGCGGACAATTGTCACATACAGGCTGACATGTCCAAATATGCCTGACATTTGTTACTTATATAGTTGCAGTGTTTTCGATTTATGATCTGGTGCTATTATTGATGAAGAGCGGAACACAATTAGATCGTGAAAATTGTGGCGACCTAATGACATTCACCGAAACAACTTCAGTGGATATATTCAAATTATCGAACTGTTACATCATTTTCATCCGTGACATTTCTTTTGAAAAATCCTGCTTGTCGCTAGACTAGCCATTCAATTTTTTGCAACATATAACATGTCATTTTCTTCGGATTCTAATTATGATTGCTTGATGCAATGCGACAACATTTATAAAAATTTGCAGTTAAGTTCCCTGTATCGGTTTGAAGCCGAAAACTGATTTATAGCTAATACCCAGGTTGAAATTCTGCAAGCTACCTTAATTGTAGATCATGATTACTGACATGTACATGTAATTTCCTTTTTGTCCGAATGACTTATCTTTATAATCTCTAAGAGAAAGTAAAGTTCATGTTATGCAAAATAGTATCGTATTAGTTAGAAAAGAAGACATCTTTACAAAAATGATTCAATATCCCCGAATCTTCTGCCGCTTTCTTATCTGCTGGTTAACCAGTTACAACATGACATTATGATTAAACTCAACAGTTACTATACTTCAACTTAGGTTGAAATCAAAACCAGAAAATGTTCTCCTAGGTTACAAAATGGCCATTTATAATCTCATGGGACAGCGCATGAAACTGCTGCTAATTTGAGCTGAGTAGAGATTATTACAATGAGATAACATGGCAGATAAATGTAAAATTAAATGCTGTAAAGCTGCGTGTAACTGACAAACTCGGCCTTTCACTTCACCCCAGGAGTCATATAATTGCCCAGCTGAAGCTTAATGGTGTATCAAATTACAAAGTGAGGTGTACTAGTTGAATGAAACGAATTCACCAAATTTACTCATCTGTCAAAGACAATTATTTCAAGAAATCACATTTGTTTTGTTGTGACTTTCTATTTGACATATACATAAAAAAACGAAGAAGTGATACAGACAGGCATAAATATCTCAAACACTATGACACTTGCAATTTATTTTCAACGGATTAATAGATTAGTTAAGATCATTAAAAAAAGTATTGCAAATCACCCCCCTCCTAAAACACGCTCTTTTTTCATTAGTGATTAATAACAATTCCTGTAAAATTGGTGTTTTAATTGGCAATTTAAGTTATATCATTTTCTGCAAGAACAAAACAGTAGAAAAGTAACAAATCTTTGTGATTTTGGAAAAATCATGTGAACATAAACACTTTAAGATCTATGGGTTCCTCATCATGACAAGAAATAAAGGAAACATAAATCTGTTATTCGTCAAACATCACAATACGAGATTGTGCACCTATCCGTAAAACTCTTCAATTAGAATGTTGAAATAGTGTTAACGTTATACTTCCAAGACGCTTAGAATACACATGTGACACAATGATAGGTTTTTAGCTTAAAATGCACTATGAAAAAATAAAGGTTTTTGTCTGCTCCTCCTCTGCACCCTTGCTTAATAAATTGTGGTTAAAAAAAGTGTACAATATCTTAAATGAAAACATGTTGGTTGTTTGAAATTATGAGAACGTTTAGAAAGTACAGTAAGCTTAATTTGTTAAAACGTTGTTTTTTGAATTTTTTCTCATTTTATATTTATTTTCTAAGTTACAATTCTTATACACATATCGATCTGTCTAAACTAAAACGATTTAACTTGATTAATAATACTCCATTCAGTAGCTATTACCGGTCTCCTGATGGTCAGATAAGAAAGCATGGACTGTTATTTGTTTATCTATTTAGAACTCATTGATCATTTTATGTTTTGTGTAACACATTGTGTTGATTACGCGCGCTGCTCTATCATCTGACTGTGAAATCGTTTTACTCCATAATTTTATTGCAAGTTACTATATACTAACGCTATATCTACCTTTTATTAAATGATTCATAAGTCTGCGTTTATTTTACTATAAGATTGTATAAGCATGTACTCTAAATACGTGTTTTTCTTGAGGAGGGCTTTCCCGTTTCTGGGAATCTCATCTTAGAAAAAGATATGCCACTTTCTGACAGTATTTACATTTTACAAAAAAAAAACACTAATGGAACAAAGCCTAAAATATAAAGATAGAAACATTACTACATGTAGTTTTTTTCAACAGATAATACGCATGGATCATACGTACTTTTCTTTTTATATGTCGCAATTTTAAAGACCGTAAATATCGGTCTTAACTGATTTTTCTGAATTCAGTAGATATCAATCTTGTAAAAATATACATCTCATTCTTGAAAAAAATCCCTGGTTTTGGTGCCGATCGTTACTTAGTTACACATGTTTAACCATTTTTCTGTCAACCGTGACGTGCTTTAAAAGGTTTTTTCTATTTTGTTGCCAATAATGTCATTTTTGTTTGCGAAATAAGAGTCAAATTAAGACGAGCTAAAATTCGCATAGGCTGGAGCGACCATCTGAAATTCCTTACAGTAGGATAAATAAAATAACAAAAGCGTCAACCTCTGAAGTCATGCAAAGCGATACAAGTTTTGCATGATTAAAACAAACACATTTGTTAAGCGGCTAATTCAACAAATATGAACCCGAACAGTCATCGCCAATTTATTCATAATTTATTTAGACCATTACAACAAGAATACATAACAATAGTTTATTAGGGTTATCTCAATGATGAACATCTTGTACTTGTTTGTTCAAAGAAAGCCTGTATGGACATGTGTGAGATTGGTGCACAATAACACCTTGTTAAACAGACCCAGCGAAAAATTATTTTACACAGACCATTTCAAGACATAAATCCGTCAGATTCTCTTGATTTTGCTCATTTTTATAGGTTATTATAGGTTAGTATTATAAAAGTGATCATCTTACATTTCTAAACTTTTTTCTGTGGCTTGTTGTATTTCATCTTTTGCTAACTTTCATGTATTTTTATATTTAATTTTAGGTACATTAGTCATCACTACTGAAGCTGGAATCACGGAATAGTTGAATCAATACAAGCAGATGTGAAAGAGCAAATTGGTATCAACGTTCATGCTGTGAAATTGTCTCTATTATTTTCCAGGAATCTACACCTATCATTTCTAGATTTCGGATTTTACATAGTGTTTAAAAATGGAAAAGTCAAAGTGCCTAGTTACCAACGCTATAAATCATAATACATGAGTATATTAAAACAAGATTTCTGCGAGTTGTTGGTTGAGTTGTTCGAAAAAGCGAAACATAAACGGTTTACAAAATGTATGTGTTTATGACATTTAAAGACATTTAAGTAACTGTGTGTTCATAGTAAAATACCCAATCTTGAGTAACTGTACACCAGATTTATAAAGTAAAATATTGAGAAATAATAAAATAAATAATGTTAAAGTATACAAATTAAATGCATGCTTTGAAAAGATGATATTAAATTACTTATTATTATTATTTGAAAAGTACTGAATAAAATGTTGTTAATAAAAATTAGTATACAGTTTTACTAGCTATTTTGATTTTGTTCATGGGGACTTGATTTGATTAATATGGATGTATGATACAATTACTGAATTACTAATATGATCCGGAGTTTGATAAGCGAAAAATATAATTTATATTATATCTTTCTTGAAATTGTATTATCATCAGCAAAAAACATTAATCACAGTATATTTGCAAAGGATTAAAACCGGTCAAATTAATAATGTTTTCTATAAATGCTTTATTAGTTGTTTATTCAAGATTTATTCACTCAGTATTTGAGCTTTTTTGACAAATATGTTGACGGGAAATATGCATCACTTTGATGTTCACTCCCCATCTTTAAAAACTAAAAACACCGATATATTCTTATTTTTTATATAAAAGATTCGGTTGTTTTTGAAATCAGAATGATTATATTTTAAAAATTAAACATCTAACCAAATATTTTTAAAACATTGATAACCAGCCGATCCCCATTGAATATTTTTGCCAACTGACGATTCTCATATAATCGTTAACAAATATTTGTTATGCTCTGAAATCAGACTGACGGTAGATTCAGTAACAGCGAACAGAGATGTTAACAAATTATTGTTAACAGTTCGGCCAATTTTCTTTCCACAACTCTGTCATGTGAAGAGAATATTATAAGCTTTAACAAAGATTTGTTAAACTCCTATGATTGGCGGTAGATTCAGTAATAGCGAACAGAGATGTTTAACAAATTATTGTTAACAATTCGGCCGATTTTCTTTAAACATCTCTGTTAAGTGAAGGGAATAGTTTAACAAAGATTTGTTAAACTCCGATGATCAAGTGAAATAGTGACATAGTGTATGCAGTTTCATAGTACAAGCTTTAACAAATTTTTGTTAAAGACGCTATTTCTTGAAACTTTGTTGAAATAAAAAAAATCTGAAAAAGTTGTAGAAACTTACAACTTGATCACGTGGAAATGATCAAACACAATTGGAAGCTGTTCAAGTTGGATATATCTCAATTTTTAGAAAGAGAATTGGCATTATAGTTTACACACTTATTTGAGAGTTCACAGATCATGACTCTTACACGTTATTTAACTCTGGCTATTTTATTTCTGGGATTAGCTCCCAGTACTTGGAGAAACATGGTTAACCTGTTTTGGCAAGTTGGATATTTCTCCATTTCTACAAAGAACATTGGCATGAAAGTTAACACACTTACCTAACAGTTCACAGGTCATAACCCTGACAAGTTACATTACTCTGGGTACCTTATTTCTGGGATTATCTCCACTTATTATACTTAGAAACATTGTTAACCTGTTTTGGCAAGTTGGATATTTGTCAATTTCTACAAAGAGATTTGACATGAAAGTTTACAAACTTACTTTACAGTGCATAGGTTATGACCTTTACAAGTCACATAACTCTGGCTACCTTATTTCTGGGGTTATCTCCCCATTTTGTACTTGGAGAACTGGTTGACCTGTTATTGTAAGTTGGATATTTCTCAATTTCCACAAAGTGAATTGGCATGAAAATTTATACACTTACTTTAGAGTGAAAAGGTCATGTCTTGACGTTATGTAATTTAGGCTACCTTATTTCTAGGGTTATCTGCCTTTTTTATACTTAAAGAAATAGCTGTTTTAACAAGTTGGATATTTTTCAATTTTAATCATTTGCATCTATTTATGCCCACCCTCCCAATACTTGCATCGTCAGTGTTTGTACTAAATGCCTAGGCATTTATTACATTTAGTACTGTAAACTTTTTTTCTAGAATATTCTGTAATTTATAATCTTAGATTATAGGTTACATTACTTGATTTTTATGTTAAATCCGTTTTATGCACAGGCTCTGGCACAATAAGGATATTTCCATTATTTAGAACTATTTTGTGATTTAAGTTGCTGTTTTAACACTGTGCTGTCATTTTAAATTTGTATCATGACAAACTTCGCTACCGGGAGCATATGTATTTCCGAACACAACTTCTTGTTTTGTTAGCAGTCCATCTTATAAAAGTCTTTAAGTATTTTCGGGTGTGATAGAAACCAAAACTTCATGAAGAATTTTTCCCAATTTTAATTGTAAATAAACTTCTACAAATAAAATCTGCTATAAAACCTAAGCTTACTATTCATGTATTTTAATTAATTGGGTTTCAATTTAGAACATATTTGTATGAATAAATTATTTTGGAAAAATGCAAACATTTTTAAAACCTAACATAGATTTTTTTTCAAATTGTAAAATAACACCATACTTTTGATTTATGCAATAAAAACACGGAGTCGCCATTCTTTTTTATCAAGATATTTAGGAAAAACTAAAATTTTCTATGCATTCAATACATTAATTATATCCCTTGAATTTAGAATTTTAAAGAAAAGGTTTAATTACTTCGAAAATGTTTATCTTGCATTTTTTCTTTAATAAAATACGATAAAGAACTGCATTTTACATCATTTATGTCATAATAAATCATTTTATGTCAAGAAGAGTCTAAACGTTTGCTTATTTTTTTTGCCCCCCCCCCCACCTTTTCTACCTAAATGTGGTCTAATAAGCCAATAAAGTAGTTTGTTAATGCGTTATATAAATATTATTTGTTTAGAAGCTAATATGGTGAGATAAATTATTTTTAGAAACATTTTTTTAAAATATGAAAGAAATATCTTCTTTAAAATTTTAACCAATTTCGAAATTTATGTACTTTTTCGTTGTAATGCTACGCTAAAATAAAAAAAAAACCGCAAACTTTTTTCTTTACATTAAGTTAGTATGAATAATGTACTTTCATAGTTAATAAAAGTTTTCTGTGACCTGTTTTGCCTTTTTGAAATTTTAAGCTTAGAAAAATTGATTTTTTTCTAAAATTCACATGCCCCCATAAGGGGCCTCTTTTGAGTTTTATTCCTGCTGTAATGTTACACCTGAATTTAAAAAAAAATCTTTGTGCAAAATAAAAGTTGGATGAATAACTTTTTTATATGGAAATGATTAATTGCCAAATAAATGTTTTATTACTCATATGATTATTTGTTTTTGTGTGATATTTTAACCATTTTTCTTAAAAAATGGCATGCAGGATTTGTCTTTCTTTTTATCACCGCAACCATGGCAAACATAACTTAAACATGACTTATATATAGTTACATTGTCTTGATATCATCTAAATAAACATAATATTATATACAAACTTTGAAAGCAAATTACACTCATGGGCGAACCTTTGCCTGACCTTTAGCTGGAACAGTACTTAAATACCTTTTACATTTTAACAGCCAATCAAATACCAAGAAGAAAAAAACTCACGCCGTTTTAAGATGAACACATACATTTAAGTTTTGCATAGACAACAGAAATACTGTAGAGAAATATAAACAAATGGTCACGTAGGAATCCTAAGGACATATGTTAATGCAATCATTTATTCCTTGTATTTTTCTTTACCTTCGACCATGTGCCATTTTCAAATATACTTAAACGCATTTTGTTGTGTTTTTTTTTCAGATTGATTATTTGATTTAAATGGAATTTGGGATAAGATAAACAACAGGTTTAATTATTCACGGAAATGACGGACAGACTTGCGACTGAATAATAAGTGTTTTATTTTATCCAAGCCATAAATAATAAGTGATTGGACTTGGCAAAACAAAGACCAGGTTGGCGTAAAAATATACCAAGCAGTAATATTCAAAGCAAATATAATCTGTTGAGTATTCCAAAAATGACTTATGACATGAAAGACGTAAATATTTATGGCAAACGACAAAAAGTGAGTTCTCATTTTAATGCTATTTTTCAGTTTAGTATTTTTAAAAATAGTGCTTAAATTGAATTGGAATAGAGTTAAAATTCAATTGCCTTATCTTCGGAATTTTCCTGAGTCAAGTTAAGATTCCAAAATTATTAATCATTAAAACTTGTGATGATCCTTGAAATGTTGTTACAGAACCTTTATTCACACTTACAAGGCAACACTAAAAACTGCTCATGTTGCCATGTCAGAAAACTCTTGTAGAGATTTTTTGTTCGCAGGAGTAGTGCAATAACCTTTAGCTCCAGGTTGTGTTGCGTTGTTTTTTCTTCGGGTCTTTTATGATTTTATTATTCCCCGATTCGAAGCGATATGGCGATAAAGGAATGGTTTTCCTGCGTCCTTCCGTCTGTCAGTCCGAGTGTACATGCGTTCGTGTGTGTGTGCGAGCGTGCAGATTTTGTGTCCGCTCCAATAACCCCATTAAGGAATTTGATGACACGTTGGTCAAATGTTCGCCCCATCAAGACAATATGCATAACCAATACTCCAACCTTGTCAGCTCAAGGTCAGAGTTACTAAAGGTGTTTAAAGGCTTGAACAATGTATTTCGTGTCAGCTCTATAACTTCTACACCCCTAGAATGAATTGCATGAAATTTTGTTCAAGTGTTCACATCATTAATTTCAAGCTGAACACATTATTCCTCCTAGCCTGCACAAGGTCAAGGACACCAGTGATGTTTAAAGGTTTGAACTATGTATTTCGTGTATGTTGCATAACTGATAAAACCCTTGCATTTCTTGAACCTTTAATAAAGTGTTCACCCTATAAAGTTGCGGACTCAAGGTCAAGGTCGCCAGTGGTTTTCAGATTTTATCCATGCATTTCGGGTCTGTTCCTATACCCCTCGAAGGAATTTCATGAAACTGTGAACAGATGTTTAACCCATCAAGACAAAATGCAGAACCCATGTTCCAACCTGACTGGTTCAATGCATTGGTCTCTAGTGATTTTTATATGTCTTAACCATGAATTTCTGTCTGCTCCATAACCTCTATATCCCTTGAAGAAATTAAATTTATGAACATTTGGTAAAGTGTTTGTTGAGACAATGTGCAAACCTTATGTTTCAATCGTGCTGGCTCAAGGTCAAAGTCACAAGTGGATTTCTATTTAAGAACATCACTCCATTGTGACTGTTCTAATCTTAATGTCTAGGTCGTCTAAGTGTTGAATTAGTCTGAAGAACATCTCGGAAAATGTTAGCTTGTTATTGGAAACGGAAACAGACAGACAGAAAGACAGACGGACAGACGGACGAGCGGACAGACGGACGGACGGGCGGACGGGAGGTCGAGCGGGCGAGCGGGAGGTCACACAGGCAGTCAGACAGACGCAAACAGACAGACACATAGACACACAGACACAGAGAGACGCACAGACAAACACACATAAAAAGACAGACAAAAGACATAGAAACAGAGAGAAAGAGAGACAGAGACATAGACAAAGAACGAGTTTTGAAAAACTTACAATTCATAACTGTCTCCCTTGTTTTCAGATGTAGCCATTCTTCTTTTCTATGAGCTAACAAGTTCTATCCTAAAACACAAAATAAAAAAGGTATATTTCAGCATTCCAAAACAGTCACAAACGTAGAGGGAACAAGAGAGCATGGGTTTAACACTGATAAATTTAAAAACTCGCAAACAAATATTGAAGGAGGAACGGTCAGTGGCTTAACTTTGGGTGTAAACCCAGGTTCTATGGTCACCAACCTCACACTTGACCCAACAGGTTCTCATATAAACAAACAAGTAGGAACAAGTTTTCTTAGTTTCTTAGTCAACTCACCCATCAACAAGACATTGTTGCATAAAGAATCACACAAACGAATTAAACATAAGAATCTTATGACACCGTCAAGCAGACAATTGCACATACTCAATGACCAATCTGTGATGAGAGCACCTGGAGTCGAATTAACAATAGCCCAATAGCAAGGATAACAAAAACAGATGATCTGATCGAGCTTCTTTGTTATTTTATAAGATGTCACTATAAACTATTATAGATACCTACCACCTGCAACCGTGAGCAATTAAAAAGGAAAGAAAAGCGATCAACTGTAAATGGGCTTGTCATTACCAAGCATGCAGAGCGCTGTAAAATATTATGTTGGTGGCCTTTTCTTTTTCGATTTTCAGATTTTTGATAAAATAATGAGGAAAGAAATTATTACATTCTATTTTCCAAACGTTTTTATAAAATCTCAAATAAATGGTTGAAAAATTTTGTTGCTTTAGTGATTTCAAACTGAAGCTGATTTTTAAAATGAAATCTTTGTATCGGCGATGAAACTTAAAAAAAGTTGTATTTTAATCTTAATTAACGCTAACGACACACCTGTTTTAATCCTTTTTTTCTTTTATGCAATAATTAAGTTCTTAAAATAACATAGAAACTCGATCTGTTTCTTTTATTCCTGCCGTTGGGCTCTTGATAATTCCAGATGTTCTTATCTCAGGATGGTAGCTGAGTACCCGCAATGTTTTGTAACATTGTCACAAAAAATGAAATATGCATATTATTATTCGCCACTATCCAGAAAACACAGCCTTGCCATACAGAAATAAAATGGAGAGGAAATGAGAACATGTGTTCAAAATAATATCGAGCTCTAGCCCGGGTCGCGAAGCGACCCGAGCGTTAAGCTCGTCTTAAGGTCGCAGGAATGCCCATTCACTAACAAGTTTTTTTTGATGTCACGGAATTTTGCTCTGTTTATCGGCTGTGCAAAGCATAAGGCAATGTAAACACGGGAAAAAACCTGACGGATAAAAACTTACGGCAAAGTATTGTTTTGACAAATTTTGTTTATTGGCCTTATTTTTATAAATCGCTAATTGCAAAATATCTTTAAAAATTAAAATTTATTATTCGTTAGCATTATTATCGGACTAGCATTTTGGAAAGCAAAAAAATAGTTAGTTTAGAGAGTAGGTTGTCGTTCGTTGTAACCAATAGCGATACTAGCAATCGGCCATTTTTAGACTTAGAAAATCAGGTTGAAAACTACTGAATGGTAGCTTGTCAGCGGATTATTAGGCCTTTAAATTCAATGGAGCATAAGGCCCAGTGACGGAAAATCAGATGCATGGCGTTTTTCTTGAAAACAAGATGTAAAAAAGGTGAAATATGCATATCAGGAATCGCCACATTCAGAAAAAACAGCCTCCTCACACAGTCAAGAAGAAGAGAGGGTGAGCAGTAACTTGAGTAAGGCTGGTGAGAACCAACTTTTATGTGAAGTTGAATTGTGAAATGGACCTCGCAATGTTCAGTCACTCACAGTGTGAGACACAGAGCTTAGCGTAGACCAGCGCCACAATTCAGTTTTGTATAAGAGTTTTTTGTCACTGGTCATGTTCGTCATTCAGACATGTGAGCCCATGGTAGTCGAAGATATTGTTTGTGAAATAGCTGAAAACTGAACACGAGGTAGGCCTATGAGATTTCTTTTATAATTTATAAAACCCATGACACAAGAGCAAATCTACACCACAGAGTCTTTGAAGACTGATCCTGTTTTGTAAAAACATTGAAAAAAACTGGCCCCCAAAGCCCTACCCCCCCCCCCCCCAAAAAAAATGAGGGTCTACTCTGGGTCTACACTGCATAAACATAATGTTTATGTTTATTGTTTTGGTTGATAGATTGGGATCGTTATCAGTCTATCCACACCAAATTTACGATCAAATACCATGGATTTGGTATATGGATTACAGTCAATAAGCCACAAAACAAGTCAAATGGGCCACACTTTATTTTGAAAAGCTCAAATAGGCCACAAAAATAGGCAACATTTTTATTTTATTTATAAAGATTTTATTATCATTGTGTTAATATATTCTATGTCAGTTTAGGATGTTTTATAAAATATTTTTCAACAAGTTGCTTCATTGATTGGACATTTTGTACAAAGCAACATACATGTACTTTTCCCAGATTTTTGTCCAAGACTATCATGACTAAACAGCAGGGAAAACAATTGACAAAATGTTGCAACAAAAGAAAAGAACATTATAATTATTTCTTTTTTGTGATAGCTATTTAAACAAAAAAAAAACATTAACATAGATAAATATAAAAATGTTTTATATGAACAAAATAAGTTCTATCAGAACTACAATTTACATCATTTATGTGACAATATGCCCTTTTGATCTATGACCTTAGTCTACACAAGTCACTAAGTCTTGCTCTACACTAGCACAGAATCTTATATTGATGCAGTTGCAACATAAGCTGTGTATTTTGCATTGTCCAACATGGAAATTGGTTTAGAAATAAATTTATTTATTTATTTAATATGACACCTTTGATTTTGCATTAGCACCTCTGACTGTTACTGGAAGTGTTGTAAATTGTGATCTTATATAACAATGTGACACCCTGACAAACATGATAGAATCAACACCTTGGGTAGGTGTAGGGAACAGAGTATGACTATAACACAAATTAATTTACTTTTTGATGACAGTCCAATTTTTATGACAGTCCAAATTTTAAAGCAAAAATGACAATCAGATGATGTTTTTATTTCTTCTTGAGTTTCAGGATGACAAGCACAATATTTTAGATATCAATTTAACAATGATACTATTTTTTAAAAGCTGATGTAAATCTAAAAACAAAACTAACTCTTTACAGTGATTGTCATCTACACTTGACTTACAAGTACTACCTGAAATGACTTGTGGCCTATTTGACATGATACCTCAAAAATCACATTATTATATCATGCATGAGTAAGCAAACAAATGTTAGACACACTTTTTTATATATATTTGGCCAAATACATGACAGATTGTCCTAAATGTATGAACTTTCTGGTTTTATAAATTTTATAGACAATAATTTGCTTAAAGTAACTACTGATTAAAACCATTTAAATTTTAATACACAGTAATATGAGATTTTAAATAAAAGAGAAATTTACCCTTTTACTCCACAGACATGCCTTTTTACCCATATGAGACCAGTGTAGATCCAGATCAGCTGGCACATCTGTGCAATCTGATCAGGATCTGCACTGTTCACTTTTTGGTCAGAAATAACCTAATGATTTAAACAAGTGAACATTGCAGATCCTGATCAGTCACCATGGATGTGCTGGCTGATCTGAATCTACACAGTTCTTCCGTGCCATAAAGGTGTGTACATGGAGGAAAGGGTTAATCTCCACATAATATTATCAGTTATCAGTTGGGACCAAAATGTATGACCAGAAAGCAGACTACATGTGTATCAAATATTAAGTTAGTGCTCATTTTGGGAATTAAAAGTGTTCTATTATTACCATTTTTCTGTCATGTGCACATTTCAACATGATTTCATAATCAAAATATGTATGTGAGGCACAAGTATAATCAAATACACTATTTACAAGTTGTCTGGTTTTGTTTTGTTGTGTTTTTTGTGTGCAAATTTTGTTAAATATGCATGGTGTCACTAAATTTGCTCAGCATCAAAAAGTTGTGTTTTAGAAAATAAAAAAAACCCAAAGCTTTTATAATCATTTAAATTGTTGAAACAAAAATGTAGATTGCTGTGAAGAGGAAGAAAAACATTTCTTGCCATGTCAGTGGGTTTTTGGCCTCTTTAAATACATGTGAAAATCTGAAAATACTGGTACTTGGATCTGCTTAAGCTGGACTTTTACACAGAAAACTTTTTTTTTCAGAGAAATTTACCTATTTTACAGTAGTGATGCCTACTTTTCTGCAATAAAAAATACAAAATCAAGAAAATACTTACTGGAATGAGCTTCAGAACTTGAAATTAACATTTCCAGTATATATATTACATGTATAAAATACTTACCAGAGATCCAAAAGTGGTTATGAATAATGGCATTTTTATTTCCAATTGATGTGATCCAAAGTTTACATTTTTTACAATAATCTGAGTTCTCTTAACATTGTTATACATTTTAAAAAATGGACCAACAACATTTTTAATGCATGATTTGATTGGCAACAGCAATTCATTTGGTAAAGAAAATAGATATAAAGAAGCATTTTGTTTCAAGTCAGTTACTAAGACCTGTAAAGGAGTGTTACATATGGATAATCAGACTACATGACATTGTACATGTTTATTTTTAATTGATTGAGATTATTTTATCTATTTTGGCACAATAGCTGAACTATTTTTTAACTTAAATGAGTAACTCTATCATGCACATTCAAGTAACTTGGCTCAATTATGTACCATATTGTCACAATATTTTTCACACAGCATCTATAGCTTCAATATCACTGTTGTTAATAACTGAAAATTCCTATGGCATTGTCATTCCTGCAGATATTTTCAAGTGACTTTGCACAAATATGCCCCAAAATCTAGATGATGTATTACACTATATATTGAAGTCTCAATGTGCTGTTAATGTGATGTATATAAAAACAGTACTTTTTAGGTCTAGATTATTACTTAATGCATATACATGCATATATACTTTTGAATAGCATGGCACAATTTTGTGCAATTACAAGTTACAAATTCAAGTTTAATCAAGGTAACATTCTAAAAAATAAAATTTATATTTCAGTCAATAATAAATCATGCACAATGTGACATAATTATTAGAAATTACATGTATCAATAAAGAATTTATCAAAATTCAATATTGCGTTAATCGAGGTAATGGAAAACATTTGGGTTGTAAAATTTAAGCAAGAAGCCATTATGTTTTACACATTAAAAACCCAAATGTTTAGTAAAAGTCAGATTGCAAGTTGTGCAGCTGAATTCAGAGAAAGTTGATGCAGGCTTAAATTCTTTCCAAAAATCGCATAATTATATCATGCATGAGTAGGCTAACAAATGTTAGACACAATTTATTTTTTAATATTTTGGCCAAATACATGACAAAATAAAACATTATCCGAGATTATTACAGCTAGAGCTCGATAAGAGGCAGTGCCTTAGTCCATATTATCAGTTTTAATTAAGACACAACAGGAAATCAATAAAACAAGAGAAACCTTGCAGTTACCGCCTTGACAAGTTAAAATTAGCGACTCGATTAGGTCTTAACAAGTCCATAAGCTATAATTATCATAAAAACCATCTGTTTAAAGCTCTATATTTATAACAAGGAGTAAAAGATGTTTTCATACACCCAACAAAAGTTAACAAGCTGTGAAATATAACCCGCTTAAGATGTTTCACGTTGGGCATCGACACCTTCAAATGGAAAATTAATAATCTTAAAACCAAGTCATGTTTGGTCATATATTTTATTACTTACGAAACTAGTGTCAATAGAAATATCAAGAAAAGACAAAACATTGCTTGTTTCTTTTTCAAGCTTGAGTTCATTAGGAATTTCATAAGGGCCACTTTTGTAGTCTGTAATGGTTATTGTTTAGGGTTTTTTTTTTATTTTTGAACAGCTTATGATACTGATTTCATAAACCCGATGAATTAGTCATCTGAGTTTATATATATCCCGAATATACAATTATGTAAGCGGAAAAACTTACAGACAACACTAGTGGCACTTATCAAATAGATTTTTCTGACTCAAGATGAAAAATATCTACATACTTGTAATAAAGCAATTATGTAAAAAAGTAATGTTTGCAGATCAGGAATCGCCAAACTCACAAAACACAGCCTCCCCACGCAGCGAAAAAGAAGAGAGGAAGAGAGAGAGAGAGAACATGTTTCTTATAAGTATATCAATTCAAATAGGACGCCACAAAGAATTAACGAAAAAGAGAACATTTGGGTATACCGCCTTGGAACGGTCAGTGGCAAAACAAATTGCCACTGGATGTTTAAACCAGGTTCTAGGGTGCACCAACCTCACACTTGCCTCAATAGGTTCTCGTATCACAAAAAAGTACAAGTTGTCTAGATGAAATAACTCCAACCACCCATCGGCTCAACAATGTTGCATGCAAATGCAAAAGCACACAAACATATAAAACATAAGAGGCTAATAGCATCGCAAAGCCAAAGGAGTAAGAAAATCGTAGTTACATCGAGTTAGTGTTAAAGACTGAAATAATACAATCCTGACGTTCAAACGAAAGAGATAATATTGTCTTTTATGGTAATATAAAACAGAACAGCAACAATCGGTGCACGCTAATACCCATAGGGCTGCCTATTACTTTTCTATAAAACACAGGTACCAAAATCTTACAATCTATTATAAAGTTAGAAAGTGAGCGACTAGATCAGGTCTTGATAAAATTATGAAGTACAATTTTTTGCGAAACAAATATATGTATATGTTTATACATACGATAAAGTTTTTTCTCTATTTTCTCTTACGAATAACCTGTGATCTTGTTTCTAATTAAATGACGAGTACGTAAAGTGAACAAGGCGGAGTATAGACTAAATAAATAGTACTAAAATAGGTCTTTGCAAGTGGTTTTAAAACCTTTATGCAACACCTAATTACATGTTTTAGCTAAAGGACATGATATTCAGAGCACAAAACGTTTAGTAGTTGTGCGAAGATTGAAGTTAAAAATAATTTGTGCTTGATATGGTGATTTGTGCATTTTAGCCAACCAATACATATTATTAGTTATTTAATCTTGTGAAGGCTTTTCACTGGTTTAAAATTATGTTATAATGTATCTAGTATATGCAGTAACACGTATATGATGTAGAAGTCATTGTACAAGCTTAAGCAATATTAAGATCTTCCGTTTGAATATCGCTCCCAGCTTGAGACACTATCATTTGAAATTCACAGTAGCGCTATTTGTGCAGTGTGGCGGCCGTAAAAAGTCTCCCCGTACATTTAGTCAGTACTGTTATCAGTAAAATAACCCGTTACCGATGTCATGCAGTGATTGTTACGCTTATCAGGGCTATCCGATCAACCTTTTTGGGGTTGTCCCGGTTAGCTCAGTTGGTTGTGTCGCAGGAATTGCAAGGCTAGGCGCTGTCGCCGTGACGATGCGGGTTCGCTCCCAGCTAGAGACACTATCATTTATAAAATATATCCGTCATAATATAAATATATTATTTGATACCGTCTTAAATTAGCAGGTGTTCTAAACAAAAATGCTATGAAAATTTTTAATTCACTTTTTAAAACGACGAAAGTTGAAACGCCGGTTGCATCGTGAAAACGGTTTTTAGACTGTCGCCTTCATAGAAATCGAAAAGACACATCATACTGCGACACGCACTTTTTAACTGTATTATTGCGCCCACAGGCGTGTTCAAGTAAGCTGGGGTCTGTGGTTACAACGAGATCTGATAAATAAAGTTTATACAGAAGTTGCAAGCACAATAATTACCTTATTGCAGCCTTAGAATTATTTTAGAATGAAATCGTTTCAATTAGAAGATCATATTGCTTTCTCTAAATTAAGACCGTTTTAGATCTATATGACGTCGGAAATGAAAACTTTGCCCTACAACCACTTTCTGTATTTCTTAAGAGAAATTCCGAATTCTTGGCAAACCCTACTTTCGACCTTAGAAACATTTTTCAATGTTATTACTTCGATTTAATGTCATAAAAAATCTATAAATTTCCCAATCACGAGAAGACAAAAGCGTTAATACAATTTAGAACCGTAAAGAAAAATAGTTAAAGCTTGAAAATCCCAAAAACTCTTATTGCAATCAAACATAAAAAACGAGCATCGCAAAACAAAAAACCAATTAAAATACCCACATAATCAAAATAGTACAGACACTATGCAAAGTCCTTTAAAAGAACTTTTTATTATGAAGAGAAAAATCAATAATGTTTTTTATTATCATTTATTTCTGCAACCATGAAATTAAAGGTCAAACACACTTTAACAAATATCTCTTACTGTATACATGATGTCGTGGAATGACTTTAATAACATTACGGCGGACGTTATATGGCGCGTTAAAAATTACTAGGTTTTGGTGACGTCGCGGATGTCACTTCCGAATTAACGTTAATGATGTAGAGTTTGGTTAAAGGTCTAACCTCGAAGAAACATTCATTGTTGTATGAATTGTATTGGTTTGTAGCAAAGTTATCTTGGAAATCTGATCACGGACCATTACCGTCCAATTCTCACATCGCGAAACGGAGAACAGAGAGCACTATTACTCGTCTGAACAAGGAACCGGAAATGCTGATGCATTATGGAAAAATTATCGAAGAACAGGAAATGAAAGGGTTCATAGAGCGAGTTCCAGAAACTGAGTTTAACAAAATTGATGTACTCTACATACCACACCATGCAGTGACAAATGACTCGACAACTTTACCCATCTGAGTAGTGCGTGATTGTAGCTGTAAACAAGCACGCGACAAGCCAAGTCTTAATGACTGCTTGGAATCTACACCACCTGAGTTAAACGACTTGGGCAGCATTTTACTGAGATTTCGATTGCATGAATACGGTGTTTATAGCGAAATAGAAAGGGCGTTTCTACACGTTGGTTTGCATGAAAAAGACCGATATTTTACACGATTTATATGGCTGACAGACCCCACCGATCCTACAAGTACACTACAAACCTACCGTTTCAAATCGGTATTATATGGCGCCATGCGTTCGCCATTTATCTTAAATGCGACCATACATAAACATCTTGAAAGCAACTCATGCTGGGTGAGTGACTTGAAGACAAGATCTGTATGTGGACAATATCCTTACGTAATTAAAAGAAACGGCCATAGAATATTTTCAGAAATCACGTGACATCATGTCGTCTGCTGGCTTCAACTTACGATCATGGACTTTCAACAGTGCAAAGTTGAGAAAGACATCGTTAGCGTCGGGCGTTCTAGACAGCGACCAGATAACAAAGGTACTCGGCATGCGCTGGAATGCAACAACTGGCGAGCTAATGTTTGCAGGTAAACATATTCCGGACACAGATATTTGCACAAAAAGAGAAATACTACAGCAGACTTCACGCATATACGATCATCTTGGCATTCTTGGTCCCAATACGAGTCGTGCGAAAATACTTTTGCAATAAATTTTGCGGGAAAAGTTTGACTGTGATTCACTGTTACCAGAAAACATTCAAACAAGTTGGGCTGAAATAGCGAAGGACCTGAAGGTAGCCATGGAAACCAAGTTTCAACGTCACTACTTCCGTTCATCACCGTAAGCTGCTATGACATCAGATTCAGACGGCAATTATATTCTGCAATTTTTTGTGTATGCGAGCCAAAGTGCTTATGGAGCTGTAGCGTACTTGTGTAAACGCAATATTTGCACCTTGATCATGGCTAAAAATCGCGTGGCACCTTTAAAACAGATCACCCTACCTCGTTTAGATTAAATGGCGGCAGTTATCAGAGTTCGTTTAGCTTAACACATACATAACACGTTACCGTGTCAGGAGACGACTCGCTACTGGTCAGATAGCCAGATTTTTCTACATTGGATCAGAGCAACGAAATCGCTGAACAGATTCGTTCAAAACAGAATATAAGAAATCAGAGAAATAACCGGAAATGACACTTTGCGTTACTGTCCGACCAGTGACAACCCAGCAAACCTTCAAACAGCACATTTCAAGAGAGCAATTCATGGCAGCATGGTCCCCGGTAGATACTCGATAAATCAAAATGGCCGTTATGGAAGCCACCGACTCTAACAACGTTGACCACTACAACGGAAATGAATTCAGCAACCACACAATCTACAACAGGACCGAGTCAAGATCCAGAACTGGTAGATTTCAACAGAATCATCAGCCACAAACGTCTGCTACGTGTGATAGCGTGTGTGTGTAGATTTGTGCACAACATCAGAACTACTGTTGAGCTTTGCAAATCCGAAAAACTGACAGTAACAAAGCTGCGTCAAGCAGAAATACATGTGATACGATGCAGCCAATCAACATCATTCTCTTCAGAAATACAAGAATTGGTTGATCCTAGGGCATCACGTAATCGGATTTCCATTGTTAAACAGTTACATCTCTACTTAGACAATGACAAACTACTCCGCTGTAAAGGAATAATACAGAATGCAGCGATTGATGATTGCACGAAATTTCCACTTCTTTTATTAAACGGACACCCAATTACGTCATTGATAGTCCGTGACGCGCATGAATCAGTACTACATTCCGGCTAGAACGCGACTATCATCCAAATACGCGAAAAATACTGGATAGTCCATCCTGAAGAAGTGTGTCATTTGTAAAAAGGTTATCGGCAGGCCCTATCCTTTACCAGAAGCCCCACCATTGGTGAAGTACAGACTTGAGGTATCGCCACCCTTCACAGTGACAGGAGTAGATTTTACTGGAGCGCTGCAAGTGAAATTTGAAAGTGGAGGAGCCACCAAAGTCTACATATGTTTGTTCACGTGCGCAACAACACGTGCGATTCACTAAGAGGTCGTCCAGGACTTATCAGAAGCTACATTGATACAGGCGTTTAGAAGATTTTGCAGCCGACGTTACCTACCTAGACTCATGGTATCAGACAACGGAACTACTTTTCAAGCGGCGGCGAACCCAATACGAAAACTAGCCTGTTAAAATCCCTGCACAACCACCTTAGGAAAAAGGGAACCGAGTGGACATTTATCCCAAAACGCGCGCCTTGGTTCGGCGAGTGGTTGGAAAGACTAATTGGGCTTACTAAAACCACGCTGAAGAAAGTACTAGGACGCACCTGCATCTCTATCAATGAACTTCAGACGGTGATAATGGAAATAGAAGCCACCATAAGTGACCGGCCGTTAACCTACGTGTCTTCTAACTCGTACGACTTAGAGCCACTTACACCATTCCACCTGCTGCACGGGAAACCTATCACACGACTTCCATATCAACACCCAGATCTTAAAGCCATTCCAATGGCAACCAACTGATCCATCATTCTAAAAAAGGTGACAGCCAGCGGAAATTGATCGGCGACTTTCAAGAGAGATAGAAACGAGAATACCTCACCGCACTTCGGGAACGTCACCAAACGACACACGGTCGCACGTGCAATTTGCAGACAAAGCTGTTGAGGTAGTCCACATCCATGAAGGCAAGCTACGTGCATTATGGAGACACGCTATTTTGAAGGAGGTCGTTAGCGGGAGAGACGGTCTTGTACGGTCAGCAAGCTACGGTCTAAGGATGGACTAACCAACAGACCTATCACGAAACTGTACCCCTTGGAAATATCTATGGATCAGGATTTAGATTGTGTGAACAATCAATGACTGATCAGTGTTTTATATAAATTACATGAGTGACAATTTCCTAAAAATATACTTTCCGCGTAATCATTTACAGACGTTTCAAGTATGAGAATTTAAAAGAATTTACAGACTGTAAATCTTTTTTATGCAGTGATGATTTTATTTGACGTGCGGGTGACGTCGCGGACGTCACTTCCGAATTATTGTTTATTATATAGAGTTTGATTTATGAAACATTCATAGTTGTTCTTACACAACCGACCAAACATGTGTTAGACAAGAGGACCTTAGATATTATTGTTAGTAACTCAATACTCAGGAAGGCAATATAATTGATGTTTAGTATTGATTGAATTTTTGTTTGGCTGCAGATAGAATTTTAGTGATATATTATGTCATACTACTTGTCTTTACTATTCTAACTTTTCTTAACATATAAAAATAAACATACATTAAAAACATTGATTTATGCAAAGTTTGTTGTAACTGCATTTTTCCGTTAAGGAGATTTTGATATTCTTCCTATTTATCTGCCGTTAGCATCAACATATAACGTGACAGTCTAAATCCATTATCACGAAGAGGCAAAAACGGAAGAAAAACGGTTAAAGCACTGTTAACTAAATTCATTAGAAATCGCGATTGATTTTGAATTTGTTTATCTTGCAAAAGCGCTACCTGTCGGTCATATTTTTTATATAGCGCTGTCTCTAGACGTTCGTCAGAGCAGTATGGTACTGATCAATGACAGAACGTCTAGATGATCTTGGCTATTTCTTTCCGCGGTAATTCACACGGAAACACTTATCCGGTAAGCAAGAAAAGAAAATCTCATGGGTAAATTATGTATAAACGTGTAAAAAGTGAAATATGCCTATCAGGAATCACGAAACTAAGAAAATACAGCCTCCTAACGAACAAAAAAGTAGAAAGGAAATGAGAGCATGTGTTTATAAGAATATCAATTTCAAAAACGATACCACGAATAATAATTAGCGAAACAGAGACCGCTTGGTTTTTCCGCATTGGAACGGTCAAACTTTGCCCCAACAGGTTCTCATATGAACAAACAAACACAAGTTGTCTTGTTGAAATGACTCCAACACACCCATAAACATAAGAAGATAATAACATTGTAAAACAAAATGGCAGGTACTCAATGATCTTACCTAGGTCAGAGAACCTGGAGTCGTCAGCAAGAACATAATGACATGGATAAAATAAACATATCGCGCTTATAGGTTCTTTCACAAGATTTCACTATTAACCTTAATATATACTTAAACCCCTGCCACAGTCGTGCAAACAAAGAGGTAAGCATAATAATAAACTTAAGATGGGTTAAACATAAGGCATGCAGAGTGCTGTAGAATATCATGTGGAAACCTTTCTTTTTAACTTACAGATAGTTTTACGAATAACATTGAAAACTTAACATTGCCTTTTATTTTCTTAAGTTTATAAGGACTGACTGTGAAATGCCTTGTTGCAATTGTGATTTTAAACTGAACCTGTAGTTTGGAATTAAATCAGGGTATCGGCGATAAAACTTGCAAAACATTAAAATTAATTTGTGATACAGATAACCTTGTTTTTAAATTCTTTCGTCATGCAAAGATTGAAAGCGTTACGTCATAACAAGCTCGAGAAAAAACAAACAAGCTGTGAGATGTAAACACCGTTAGATGTTGCATGAGGAAAACCGCCGTATAAAAACGGAAAATTTTCATTTCAAAAAATAAAATCATCTGTTTTAACATAAACATGTATTTTTGAAAGCGAGAAAAAATTTCCCTTACCCGGTTAAACACGCAAAAACACTCTTCCGGTATGCAATAAAACATTAAAGTACCTTTTCTCTTTTCTCTTACTGTCATTATTCCAAGAGGCATACAACTAAATACTACATATATTTCTTAATTTAAGGCATATCGTACTTTCCATTAAAATAATGACATATTCACGCAAATCATAATGCGGCTGTGATAAAATAGTGGGGCTTTTATTGACCAAAATTCATAGATTGAATTTTCTATGGTGGCAGATTTCTACCACGAGATAGCTAGGTTATGATGTCATATTTCTGCCACGAGATAGCTAGGTAGCTACTGAGATAATATATCGTTTTCTGAAATTAAATTGCCTCTTACTGGGAGCGAACCCGCACCGTCACGGCGACAGCGCCAAGCCCTACAATTCCGACGACGCAACCAATTACCATAACCCCAGAACGGTTGATCGGATAGCCCTGATATACGTCATCATCACTGCACGAGATCAGTAACGGGTTATTTTACTGATAACGGAACTGACTATATGTACGGGGAAACTGCACAAATAGCGTTTCTGTGAATTTCAAATGATATTGCCTCTACCTGGGAGCGAACCCGCATCGACACGGCGACAGCGCCTAGCTCTGCAATTCCGACGACGCAATCAAGTGAGCTTACGGGGACAACCCCAATCGAAATTCTGTAAGATTATCAATATGAGAAATGATAACATTTAGAAACAACAGCCTTCCTAAATAGCCAACCAGAAGAAAGGAAAATTTCATTCAATTTCAAGAAGAGGAACACATAAAAATAATAAGATAAAAAGGAACCTGGGGCTTTACTTCCTTGACCAAGAAAACTTGTACTTCTGTGTTGATATGAGAACCTGTTCAGGAGCGAGGTTGGTGCACTCTAGAACCTGGTTTAAACCCTCAGTGACAAATTGTTTTGCCACTGACCGTTCCAATGCGGTAACCCCAATGGTTCTCTTTTTCGTTTATTGATTGTGGTGTCTTATTTGTAATTAATATTGTTATAAACACATTCTCTCTTTCCCCTCTCTTCTTTTCGCTGCGTAGGGAGGCTGTGTTTTTGAGTGCGGCTATTCCTGATGGCAAAACTTATTGCAACCGGATGTTACTCTGTTTTGTTCCGTGTTGACTGATTCACTGGCGACACCCCGTAGGGTGCACAAAACTCTAAGTAGCCCGATTAGGGTTTCTTTAAATTTACAAAAACGTACACATTCAAGTTGTATTTGCTATAAACTCAGATCGGCACCATTGTTTGCAAACAGCAAAAAACATAAAATATTGGTCTCTTAATATGGCAAAATAAAGCAAAATGGTCGGTACGAGATTATCTTAAGGTGTCCATACCAGCTGGAACACGATATCAGGAATAAAAAAGATCAACTTCTTCGAGATTGTTTTCAAAATTTCTTCAGATTGTACACGTTTGATAAAAATGAATTAATTGGCATTTAAATGATCTGGGTCCTCACTTGGAAACGAACCAATTGGGCAACAGCCCCTCGTCACATAACTATCAGCACAGTACCAGCTGAGCAAGTCGGGAATCAGAAAATGCATGCGCAAGGTTATCCGCCTTCCTAAACGTGAACTTCACGTGAAAATATCTTGATAACACATTAAAAGTCAAAGTCTATCTGATTATCAACATACAGTACTTGTTAACACTGTTTTTGATGCTATGACTGTTTAACTTTTGAATCGTTTGCTTTTGAATAGTTATTTACTTTTGAACTATGCTTGTGTTAGTGATATTAACGACCAGATAGACACATGATCTTCTGAGATCTATAATAACTTTAATAAGGTCACTTGGTCATATCGAATACAAAGAGTCTTTACACATTCAATGACACAATTGTCCATCGTAATTTGTAAAGTTGTGTAAAATATGTATATTCATGACCTCTTCTAAAATTATTGAAGTCAAATACCTAATATTGACATCTGACTTGGAAGGAGGTAAGAGGAAGTGTGCAGAGCAAATATGTTTGAAAGAGAGAATAGAAGGTTTCGCGGGGTTTTGGGTTGCAGAGAGGTTGAAAACATTCTCATGGGGCGGAGAGGGGGGTTAAAGACACACTCTAAGGAGTTTTTAAGAATATTGAGTTATTTTCAAAACAACAGTTAAATCATATCGTTGCAAACCTTTTTCTGAATAATAATGTTGCAATTATTGTGAATAGCACACAACTGAAAGGATAAACACATCTGAATGTTTCAGGTAAGGAATTGACATCCTTTCGGAATACTTACAGTCATATTAGCAAAACAAACATCTGCAAAAGCCGATCAACTATTGTCTGTTGTTGGTCAAATAGTCACGAAAACCAGCTTAGTGAAATTATCATGTCTACTTTCGGTTTAAAGAGCATGCATGATCGCTTTTTTAGAGCTTGTTATGATGTTAAAGATTTCAATGAACGTTATCCTTAATATCATAGAAAAGCTTTTTTAAAAAAGGTTATCGGTATCACGAATTTAGGGGGTGGCTTTTGCGGGTTTTGTCACTGGTGCCTTGGTGATTCGGAGATGAGGGTGCGCTTTGGGATCACTGTTGAGGCAGGGGTTTCTTTTTATGGTGGTTGGACTTGTAGACTTGGGGAATGGAGGGCACTATTGTGTATGGCGTCTATTTAGAAACTGATCATTGCATAACTTTGCTCTCTTCTCCTATCTACTTTTTGATTTTCTATGGAAAAAAAGAAAATATATGCATATCAGGAATCGCCACACTAAAAAAACACAGCCTCCACACGCAGCGAAAAAGAAGAGAGGAAGAGAAAGAGAGAGCATGCTTGTTATAAGTATGTCAATTCAAAAAGGACGCTACAAACAAAAATAACGAAAAAGAGAACCCTTGGGGATACCGCCTTGGAACGGTTAGTGGCAAAACAAATTGCTACTGGGGGTTTAAACCATGTTCTAGGGAGGCTGTGTCTGCTGGATTTGGCCATTTCTGGCATGCTATTTTTATTTCACTTTTTTAATAATATAGCACAGTGTTTTGACCTTGAAACCGAAAGTAGACATTTTTAGAGTCTTTCTCGAAATTCTGAAATAACGAATGTTATTGTGGCGATTTGCCACAATAACTTGTACATAAACATTATTCATTACAAACGATCATAAATTATATATTACGGGTTGGACACATTTCAAAAAAGTAATCTATGCATATAAGGAATCGCCACACTCAAAAACACAGCCTCCCCACGCAGCGAAAAAGAAGAGAGGAAGAGAGAGAGCATGATTTATATAAGTAAATTCAAATTCAAAAGATTAATTAAGCTATAGAAAACTGCACTTACCAAAGTTATCTGTAGTTCCGCTGTTTCTGTCACTATTAGCCAGCTCCTGTAACCTGTTACGCCCAGAGTAAAATATGATAAAGTTTATCAAAACTGGAACACATTGATAGTCGATCTCGTGATGTCCTGTTAAGTTAAAAATCTTGAAAAAAGTAAGGGTTTACAACCAAAATACCAGTAAATCGTAATTACATGGCAAAGTATCAGAAAATGGCCCCATCTTAAGAATTGGCTGGTATAAAACACGTTATTTACATTTATAAAAAAAAAAGATTATTAAACCCTGTTTTAATTCTACGGCCTTATTATTTTTTTCGTTTTGGGAGTTTTTAAGTAAAGTATTTTCTAAATGAAAACAAGTTATTATTTTGTCATTGCCTTATTAGGCATATGTCACTAATGACTCTCTGTGTTCTCGTTTACAATTTATCAGTTTCATATCTGATATCATTTATTGGAAGAACGATGATTGAAAAAGTAAGTTCTATTAAATTAAATATGAATCTTTATCACTTTTCACTTAGAAAAAATGACCAATTTTAATCGTTGAAGTAGTATACACGTTTAGCTGATTATCAAAGTTTTAATACCAAGAATAATAATCATCAATAGACGGTATTATTTTACTCTGCTATGTATCCGACATCAGCGTCGGGTTCATGCTGCAATCACCTTGCAAACCATCAAGAAAATCCTACCAAATATTATACAAACATAACTCGAACATAGTTTATAGATAATAAGGGAACTTTGAGAGCCACCGAACCCGACAAATATGAAAAATCGTAGACGCGGTTAGATTGAGCCTGTTCTTGGGGAGTTGTAAAACAATGCATACCACCGCCCACGCCGCCAAGCCTTGGGTTGAGCGCAACTGAATATTTACACCAGTACACAGTACAATTTTGATCCATCCCAAACGATGGAATACATATGGCGGTGGATACTGTATTTTCAGATTATCACCATTCCATGATCTTCTGCAAATGGTCCACAGATAAAAGAATGGTTTTGTCCTAAACGCGAAAACAATGGGCGGAACTGAATAGAAGAATTTTGAAAGAAACATGATCACAGAAAACTCCAAAGGCAAACATAAAAAAAAAGAATTATATCATAGGGGTTATTGAACAGTATCCAAATCTATTCTGGCTAAGATATTGAAAAAAAAACAATTACAACTTGCCAAAATATTAAAACAAAAATAATTTTAGTTGTACATTTTGTATATTGAACATATTATTAGCATCGTGCTCAACGACCTTCAAAGGAAGTATATGATAACAGCACTGAATGTTAGCATTTGCAAAACAGCCACTGAACACGCGTTATCAATCCGCCAGCAATAGATTATCTAGTGTTTGATGGCTTTCAAGGTCCTTTTTAACCTATTTCATTATCACAGTAGTATTTGAAGAGCAATGCTGTAACTGTACTCCACGATTACTGCTCGTACTAAAGACGGACTTGGTGAGGTTGTTACACTTACACAACAGTTAAAAGATAATAATAATCACGTTGCAAAACTTAACGGGGGGAGTGTAATTATGTCACTGTTGTTCTAATTTCTGCTCTTTAGCGTTAAAATATTGTTAGACATAATCGCAAAATCCGTTGTAAAACAAAATGGTAATAACTGTTCGTTTGATCTCACAGATCTATGCACAATTAAATAACAAAGTCATATAATGTCATACTTTTTCATATTATGTAAATATTGTACTGGGCACTTGGGCAAAGCTAACATATTGTCTTCTTCGTATCCAATACATAAATAACATACGTTAAAGAATTAAGAACTTTTAACAAAATCTGATCGTTCTCTGAACGTTCATTTTTAGCGTTATAGAATGTATATGACACATCTGGTGTATTATAAATGTTAAGTCTAACGCACCACTAGCGTGTGTCTAATGCACTAGAAGCTTGTAACAGCGACCAAGTAAGAAAACCCTAAAACCATTAGCATGTTCTCACGTGCCACTGGCGCGCGAAGAACGATTTGTCAATGTAAGACGAGCGTGCTGTGGCATGGACGTTCGGGTTAATGGACGCCAAAAGAACAAAAACGTTCGTTTCATTTAGTCACACGCTGCGTGCGCTAGGGGACCTTTCAGCGGTCGTTGACAGGGCGCCAGTGTGTTATTCACAGCAAAGCAAACGATTTGTAACAACAAAGTAACGCTATAGAAACGACTGACTCACGATAGTCGAACACGTGCAAAGCTCGGCTAACGTTAGTAAAACGTTCCACAAACGTTCTTAAACGTTCTTCAGCGTTTAAAATTAAACGTTGAAGAACGCTGGTCTCGGTGAAAATTTGTGTGAATGTTCAAAAAACAATTTCTGGACCAGCGTTCTCCGCCGATTCAAGGCGATCACCGAAGTTCACTAGCGTTCACACAATGCACTTCTGGCGTTATCCAAGCAACCATGGACGACTTACAACGTTTCCTCAAAAGTCGTATAACGTTGGCAAGAACGTCGTATTGTGGCTTTCCCATGAGTGACCTGTGTCAAAACAACATGTTTAAATATATTGTTCTTCTTCCATCATTTTTTAATATAAAAGATGTGGTGCAGACCTGTAGATTTGACCTTAACTTTCTGGTGATATATATCATTTTGTGATTTAATGGTAAATTGAAGATGAATAGGTTTGTCTATCTGATTCGATATCTTTTGTTTTAGGTTTAACAAGTTACTTCAAAACTTATCAACTGTACTTATCAACGATTTGAAATCACCATGAGGTAAGAGAGAAAATTTTCAATTGTGTTCTTCAAAAAGAAAATCCACGAACACAATATTCTACAGCGCTTTGCAAGCGTAGTGATTAACCTTAGGTTAATCCTTTGCACACTATTTGTTTGCAAGAGTTTAGGAGTTAAAAATATTCTTAAAAATCATGAAAATGGATTTACAAGTTCGATCAGTTGTGTAAACCCCTGACATTGCGGTTCTGCTGATTTTCCTCCAGGTACCCAGGCCTCAGTAAGTACATCTTTTTCATAGCCATACCGATGAACAGTGCCTTTACATGTAAATTCATTTGTTATATGTGCGATTGCAACGATTATTGTCGAGTAAACTTGACCAAAGCAACTCGACCAAAGAGGGATATTTTGGAATCAGAAAATGACTATATTGATTCATTATGAAGTTTATCATAAAATGCACAAAACACCTGATGAAGCCGAATTTATCGCCAACAACAGATCTTGCACAACCACTAAATTGTTCGCATTCTTAAAAATCTTGTTTTCTCCCATAATTTGTCATGTAAATTGTTATTTAAATTATCACCTTCAGACATGTCACCTTTCTAATACTTTTAAAAGTCAGTGAGGTTATAACACAGAAGATACTGAGCATTTCTTTTTAAAATGATCGATAAACAAGAGGTCATAGAATTATTTCGAAACTCGAGATTCCATACTTTAAATACACGAACGTTTCTTCATGACAAACTAAACTTATCATTTGAAGACAATTGCACAATCATGATTGCTGTTCAACACTTTATTAAATGTACACGTCGATTAATACTGCTGATCATTAAATCACAATCTATACCAAAATGAACATTTACTTTTTCTTCTTTTGAAAAGTCGGTTTTCTTTTTTTGCACCGAATAGAGGCATATAGTAATCGCACCGTCCGTCCGTCTGTACTTCCGTCCTTCTGTCCGTCCGAAATGTCAGTCAAGTATTTCTTGTCCTCGCTACTTCTCCAAAACCGCTTGAGGGATTACATTAAAACTTTACTTGAGTGTTTGTCACCAAGCACGTCATCAGAAATTTCCAATAGGATTATTTTTTGCAAAGTTATGGGCCCTTAGTCTTTACTATATAACTTCTTTATTAAAAACTTGTCCATGCGTAATCTCAAAAACCACTCGGGGATTTCATAATTTGAAACTTAACAGGATCTTTATCACCAAGCCTAGTTTAACATATCATCAGGAGTTTCCGCTCGAAATTTTTTTGCCAGAGTTATGGACCCTTAGTCATTTTTACTATAACTTCTATATAATTTTTTCCACACTTCATCTCAAAAACTTCTCGGCGGATGTCATTTAAATTTCACAGAAATGCTTGTCACCAAGCCTAGTTATGCATAATGTCAGGAATTTCCACTTTGATTATTTTGGCCAAGTAATGGGCCCTTAGTCATTTTTACTATAACTTCGTTATTAAAACATAGTCCAAACTCTAAAACCCATTTGAAGATTTCATTGAAATTTCACAGGAATGTAAGTCCCCTAGTTTAGTTGTGCATATTATCTTCTAGATTTTCCGCTTGGATTACTTTTAGCAGAGATATGGATCCTTAATCATTTGGTTTGCTGAACTTCTATATTAAGTGAGGTTTCAAACTTCAAATAGGTGTTTCTAATCATCACATACATCATATGTGGTAAGGTCCATAACTCTTATAACATTTCCAAGATAATCTCCCCTTTAATCTTAGAATGAAGTTTCCTTAAACATTGTAATATTTTACTATAACTTGTTTATTACTCGAGATATTTACTACAGACTTTAAACTAATGATTCTTTACATCTTTCACATTATATGCAGTATGCTTGATCTCTTTCACATGCATGTTTATTACATATGTATACCAATTTTATTTGAAAGCTGCTCATCCATGGCATATGTTAATCTTAAGTGACAGCTATTGTTTATTATTTAGGTGTGCCTTATGTTTTTATGTTTGCTTTTCTCTCTGTTACAATGTTTTAAATCATTATCTCCATATTTTCTTCCAATATATTATTTATACAAGATTTTCAATATGTCCTTATTATTCCTATTTTTCAAGCTGCACATCTTCGTTTGTTTATTTATTTGTTAGGCGACACCTTCTAGTACACTTATTTATTATCATCTCTTTGTGTAACTTATTTTATCAGGGAAAGGCATTAATTATGTTTTCCGAACTTGTGGTCTGGCCAGTTTTTCATCCACTGCTGTCAACTGTTATGTGATGAAATTTTAATGTACTTATTGTATTGGAAATAGAGTACGTTTAAACTAAACTAATTAATAATTAAATAAGAAAAAAGCTTACTAGTCTCGTTGAAAATATGTTAGGAATGAAAAATAAAATCTATATCGCTAATAGTGAATAAACAGCTTTTTTGAAGATGTTTGGTATGAATATTTTATATTTCTTGGACCTGTTAAGGCCTCACTGAGTCGTTCTCTTTTTAACTGCATAATATTAATGTTAGTTTTGGAGCGTCAATATAAACACAAGTCATAGCGAGCCAGTAAGGTTCCACTAGAGAACCACTTGTTGCTGATCTGTTTTATATACCATTATCAAATAACTCCGGCTAAACAGAATTTTCGATCCAAAATGATATTCTACAGCGCTCTGCATACGTAGTGATCTGGTCTTTTTAAGGTCATTAAGTACCTACCTTTTGTGGTTGACAGTGCGTCCTATATTTAACATGTTTGTGTGCATTACAATTCAAAATTGTCGAGTTGTTTGGGTAGGTTGAATCTATTTCACACAAAAAATCTTGTTTGTTTATATGTTCGTTTTAACCACATTGAAAAATTATTTTGACATTAGCAGTAACTGTTATATCAACCAATCAAATTTTATTTGCTCATTAAGTATATCAAAAACACCAGTAAATTCAAGCAAACTATATTCAAAGTTCTATTAATTTTAATTAACTAAGTCAAATTATCCCTGTCATCGTAATCTTTCTTATTCGACTCCAGGTACTCTGATCTGGGTAAGATCAACGCGTACTCGCCCATTTGACTTTGCGATGCTATTAGCTTCTTATGTTGTATATGTTTGTGTGCTTTTGCATGCAACATTGTTAAGCTGATGGGTGAATTGGAATTATTTCGTACAGACAACTTGTACTTGTTCGTTAATATGAGAAAGTGTTGGGGCAAGTGTGAAGTTGGTGCACCCTAGAACCTGGTTTAAACCCCCGGTGGAAATTTGTTTTGCCACTGACCGTTACAAGGGCGTAACCCCAAAGATTCTCTATTTCGTTAATTGTTTATGGCGTCTTATTTGAATTCACATACTTTTAACAAACATGCTCTCTCTTCCTCTTCTTTTTCGCTGCGCGGGGATGCTGTGTTTTGTGAGTGGAGTGTGGCGATTCCTAATATGCATATTTGACTTTTTTGTAGTTGGTCAAAACCCCAATCTCTGGCTTATTCAACTGACGATGGCTTATTCTTCATAAACGAAGATGTGCTCAAATGCATTTCCATTATCAACACTCCAATTGTTGCTGTAGCAATTGCAGGTCTTTATAGAACTGGAAAATCTTACCTATTGAACATTCTTGTCGGGGCAAAAACAGGTATATAGTAATAATAATTTTTGAGATTAATTACAAAGGAAGGTCGTGAAGTAATGACAATTTTTGTCTTTTTTGATTTGTTAAATTTACCCACACATTTTCGTAAATATTAAATGGACTTCTTCAGGGGTAAGTGGACCGTGATCTGTGTTTTATACATTTGATGTCGAATATAGTAGAGATACGGAATCAAAACCCACACTTATTGGTTCTTTCGAACTGATAAAAGATATATTATGACGTGACTGGCAGACATATTTCATAACAATAAAATTATTTATTTTTCTTTAACAAAACACGTTTAAATGTAAACAAATATTCATATATCCGTGTACATGTATACCGCTTTTGGTGATTAAGATATAATCAGCTTAAATAAGGTAATTGTTTGTTAACTTTTAGGTTTTCCACTTGGAAGTTCTATTCAAGCAACAACTAAAGGAATCTGGGTTTGGTGTACAGCACATCCAACACAGCCAAATACAACCTTGCTATTAATGGACACAGAAGGTATTGGAGACGTCAGGAAGGTATTTAGGTTCGATGTAAATGCACTCATTGAACATACAATTGCGAATTACTTTGTAAATAATTTCAAACGATTTTAAGTCTCACAACTTAACTCATTTTCAATGAATAGGTACATTTACACCATGCGTACTAAGTTTTTGCGAGTTTTGTTTTTCTTGTTCAGCGAATTTAAAAAATAAGGTTCTCATTTTATATATCATAAACACACTCGCATAAGCAAGTACTAAACGAACACATTAATAAATCTGGTCTCGGTAAAATCATTGAGTACCTGCACTTTTGCTTTGCACACCATCGTTTGGGTTGGTCAAAATTGTACTGTTTATTGGTGTAAATATTGAGTTGCTCTCGACCGGGGGCTAGGCGGTGTGGGCAGAAATATGCACTTCCATTACTGTCCATGAACAGGCTCAATTAAACCGAGCCAGCAATAATTTCATATTTGTTGTGTTCGATCGCTTTCAAAGTTCCCTTTTCATCTATTGCAATGCTATTAGCGTGTTATGTTTATGTTTGTGTGCTTTTGCCTGCAACATTGTTGAGGTGATGAGTGGGTTGGAGTTAATTTACCAAGACAACTTGTACTTGTGTTCAAATGAAAATTTGTTGGAGCAAGAATGAGATTGATGCACCGTAGAACCTGATTTAAAACCCAAATAGCAAATTGTTTTGCCAATGACCGTTTCAAGGCAGTAATCCCTCGGGTTCTTTCATTCGTTAATTGTTTGTGGCTTTTATATTTTACTGTTTATTGTATTACTATGCTCTCTTCTCCTCTCTACTTTTTGGCTGTGTTTGGATGCTGTGTTAGCTGGATGACCAATTCTTGATATTCATATTTCACTCATTTTTTAGATATAGAAACAAAACCAACAATAGATTATTAGTCAGAAATGAAGAGGTCACAAGACCTGCTTAACAGCAAACAGTCTTAATTATCAATTCGAAAAGGCTCTGCCTCTTGAACTAAGATTGATTTTAAGATTTACATAATCGTTTAAATTAACGATTAAAATGAATGACACTCGTTTTGTGTGAAAATTTCACGAAGTTCGACCCTTGTTTTATCTAAAAGAAATTACCGTCACATTCCCGCAGTCTTACGGTTCAAATTTGCGCTCAACTTCGTGCTTTGCAGCGTGGAGAATAATAAGAATATCCAACATTGCCCACGAAACAGACTAAAAGTCCCATTTAGTAATATTTCATTTAGGTCGTGCTTGGTTTATTCAAAAGGCAATACATTTACTTGATAATTAATGTAATTCATATTGCTTAAATCATATATATGCAATTTCTAAATGCACTTGTTAGTAAAACAATATTCATTTAAATTGATTGTATACCCATTATAAAGTATAAGAGTGGGACCCGCAGAAGCGCGGGCTAAGAGATTTTACCTATTTTAATTTGAAAGTTATGCCTATAGTGAAATGCAGAAGAACCCCGCTTAAAACCAATAAAGATAGACCCACCCCTGCCCCTAATAATCTGATCGTTTTAAATAACCAGATGTTGTAAATAAGTGGTTTTAACTGCCAATATTGAGACTTCTCCTCAAAAACAAACCATTTTGGCAAATCCTTTGAGTGGTCTGAATAGCGTGGTTTTACTGTTTTGTTATCTTCATGATGAACGGTAACAATACGGACAGATACCCCTAGATCAATATTGAAATAAATCCAACGGGGCTAAAAGCATCCTGCATTAATCCGATGTGCATTACAGAGTAGCAACAGTAATTAATTTGTTTAAATCGCATTTTCTTAAAAACAAAATAATTGTTCCTTATAGTAGTTATATCACAAGAAAGGCAATTTAAGGCGCTTCAAGAGGATGGCACATATTATGGAAACAACAAAGTTTTCAGAGAATAAAAAAGCAAAAACAGAGGTCATTTTTTAACAATAACAGCGTCATATGGACACACTGGCCAAACAGTAACAATCAATCACTGAATCAACAACCCGTTTCATCATGCGATAACCGCCCCCTTCTCCCGGTTGTCTTAAAAATTTGTGTGGTATCATATCCGAAGTTGATACTTTTATAAACTCAAGCTCTCATATTCTGTCTACTTTTTGTTTAGGGAGAGTGTTTTTCTGAGTTTGACTATTCCTTATATGCATGTTTTAAGAAATTCTAAAACAATATTAAACAAAGTGCTTGCATCTGCTTTGCATATAATTAAAGGTAAGCAATAATCAGCAAATCAAGAGCAAGATACATATAATTCAATACGTTAATGATTATCGCTGTGTGTTGCGCATCACTTCAATATTCTGGGTTCGTGTTTGGAACGGATATGTTGAAAAAAAAGCAATCTCTGTAGTGTCCACTTAGCAGATGTGTGATGTAATATTGGCTTAATACAGGTAATGTGTGCTATTCATTACATTTTGTGTAAGACACGTCCTAGAGCATTCTTAAAAAGTTGTTGACGTTTTGAAACATAGCGTCAAATACGGCATATAAGGCATTTTGTACCTTATCAATTGTAGTAAGATTTAAATTAAAAAAATAACAAACTCATTTAAGGTTCAAGTGTAATATAATAACATGCAATTCTTCTTGTACAACATGAGATAATTACTATAACTGTAAAAACTATTTTGGTTTAATAAATTTGTAAAGATAACATATCCGTTCTTCTTCAGGGTGATACAGATTATGACCAGAAACTGTTTACATTGACTGTTCTGATGTGCAAAGCCTTGTGCTACAATCATATTGGAGTTCTCAACGAAGACATTTTTGAAAAAATTGCGTATCCTTAAACTGTTAATTGCATTTAGTGTTTTGAGTCCTATCTCGTCGAATACGACTATGGGGTGTAGAACACCTGCATTTTGAAGGATGACCCCAGACGTCCCTTTAGGCACTGATTCAGACCTGTTCTTATGCCAAAGCGTTCTATATTTTAATAACATACGTTTGTGATACTGGCATTTAGAATAATGTTTTGTGTTATTAGGTTTTTGTTTTTAGATGTAAATATAATTTTAGGTCCGTAATATATTATAACAAGATCATCACTAAGATCATTTGTAATGAATCTTTTAATTTGAGAGTTTTGCCAAGAATATGAGACATAAGATTCACCTTAAAATTATTAGATTATCTTCAAAACTGTCGAGAATAGTTTACTACAATACCCAACGGAAGTGTTCACCCCCGGCACTGATTCTTTGCCTTCGCGATTTTGATAAAGATCTAATAATAGACGGGGAAGTCGTTACAGAAGATGAATACCTTGAAAAAAGTTTGCAGCCTGGTTCTGCCACAAATCAGGAACATATGTTGAGAACAAGGGAAGCTATCAAGAAACTGTTTTTAGTAAGAAAGTTATTTACATTTGACAAACCCGGAGGAAGGAAAATTTTGAGAAATCTTGATCAAACATCAGAAAAAGAACTATCGAAAGACTTTTTGGATGACACAAAGAAGTTCATGGCTTACATATACACACTTCAGCCTGCAATACTGCCAGGCAATATTGCAATGAATGGTCCTGGTAAGTAAACATTCTTCTACGATATGAGATTTATGTTTATTGTTATAATACCGATCATAAACATTAAAAGATCTTTAGAGTAATATGTTACAAGCATAAACACAACGCAGCCATGTTTCTTTTTTTTTATTTGACACCAAGGGAAGATGTGAAGCAATAAGAGTCAATACATCAATAATTGGTATATAAAAGGTACTATATATTTTAAACAAACTCGAGTTATATGAATGGAATATTATAACAGTATTTGTAAAAAATATAATCTGTATATGTCGATCAAGATAAATTGGCGATGTTTACAATTATTCATACAATGTAAACAAGGCTTGAGGCGAATTAACGCGTCAAAAGTACTATTTTGCGCAGTTATATCACGTCGGCTCGAAAGCACAGTGGTTAACGCGTACGGCTGGCGTTGGCTTAACTTTTGTTTGACACGAGTTCCCTTCACACTGACACACGACTTTTATAAATAAAATTTAGATTTATAGTTTTAAGTATTATCGCAGTTATTTCAAAGATGTGTAGTTATTGTGTAAAAAGTAAAAACGAAAATGTAAAGAAAACATGTTTCTAACCTACCTACAATAACAGCGTTGCTACTGTTTTTATTGACTAACTTTGGACATTTGTTGGGAGCTTTGAGCTATGAAATAAACAACGATTAAAATATTAATTTATTGTTTACATGCAATGCCACTGTAAACACGCCAATGTAAACATTGCCAAATTATCGCAATAGAAAAATTATGAATGACGTAGAAAATTTATGAATGGCGTAAGAATATCATAACTATTGTATAACAGATTCGAAATTTCCTATTTTGGAGTTTCGTATGTGCCGGAAAAATACGACATCACAGAACACGGAAAGCTGCAAAAAATAAACAATCGAAAAACCATACCGTGGGAGCGGATTATTTATTTTGACTTGAATCAAATTTGATGATACACGCTGTACTGGGCTAAAATTATTCTCGGGTATATATAATATATACCCCCAAAAAAGATTCTGCACACAAGTGTTCTTTTGCGTAAATTTTAAAATGGAGCAAATAACTGGTATAAATACTTACATTTATATTACGACTAATTGTTTGGGGAGGTAAAGACGAAAACGGAATACAAATCGGTTGGTAAATGACCGTGAAATATCAGGTTGAGTATGCTAGGGGTCAACATTCAAAAGTTGCAAAATTGCTGCATCAAGGTAGAGGTGTGAAATCTATCTAGTCATTGTTGTCTGTTTTACAGAAATTATAAGCATACACTGTGATGCTAGTAACAGGAAGTACATCTAATCAGTAGTTGATAACAAGTCATTTCCAGATTACACTCAAACTTGAGTAATTATTAATTAAATTAACGTATTATCTCACTCACTGACCTAAACGTATGTCATAACTGTTAAGTGATGATTCGAATAGTTTCAATTCTGTTATTATAAGTCGTTGCATCCTTTTTAATTTTAATTTTAATATAGTAAGTTTTCCGTTTTTAGACGGCGATGTTCCTCGTGCAACATCTTACGTGGTTTATATCTCACAGCTTGTTCGCTTTTCAAGAGCTTGCAACGATGTGAATGATTTCAATGAACGTAATCTTTGGATTACAGAAGAACTATTAAAACAAGGTTATCGGTATCACAAATTAAGGAAAACTTTTGCAAGTTTTATCGCCGATACCCAGATCTAATTAATAAATACAGGTGCAGTTTAAAATCACTATTGCAACAAGGTATTTCACAGCCATTTTTTATGGAGATTTCATTTTTAAACTTAAGAAGATAAAAGGCAATGTTAATTTCTCTCAGTTATTCGTAAAAACTATCTGTTAATTTAAAAAGAAAGGTTACCAACATGATATTTTACAGCGCTCTGCAGGCCTGGTGATTAACCCATCTACAGTTGATCATTATGCTTACCTCTTTGGTTGCACGACGGTAGCAGGGGTTTAAGAGTTTATGAAGGTTTATGGGGAAATCTTTTCTTAAAAGAACCTAGAAGCTCGATTTGTTTCTTTTATCCCTGTCATCGTGTTCTTGCTGATTTTACTCAGGTGCTCTGGTCTCGGTAAGATCATTAAGTACCCGACCTTTGGCTTTGCATTGCTATCAGCTTCTTATGTTTTATATGTTTGTGTGCTTTTGCATGCGACATTGTTGAGCCGATGGGTGGGTTGGAGTTATTTCACCAAGACAACTTGTACTTGTTAGTGATTTGAGAACCTGTTGGGGCAAGTGTGAAGTTGGTTCACCCTAGAACCTGGTTAAACCCCCAGTGGCAATTTGATTTGCCACTGACCGTTCCAATCGGTAACCACTCGGGTTCTAATTCTTGTTAATTTTTTGTGGTGTCTTTTTTGAAACTGATCATTTTATTAACCATGCTCTCTCTTCTTCTTGACTGTGCGGGGAGGCTGTTTTTTCTAAATGTGGCGATTCCTGATATGCATATTTCACCTTTCTTAAGACACAATCACTTACAAAACCAGATAAAACAGGCAGGTGTCAGTTTATACACAAACCCGGAATTAAGTAGAATTAATATCTCTTTCAGTTTTTTGCGCATTATTTAGAAGTTTTGTGGAGGCGTTAAATAGTGGGGAAATGCCGGATATTCCAAGTGCCTTTCAACGATTGCAATTACAAGAAAAAGAAAAAAAAGCAAAGACTGTCGAAGAAAAATATCTCGGACGACTGGCTGATCTGAAACTTCCGATGCTGGAAACGGCTGAGTTTAATTCATTTTGTGAGTGTGAGCTTCAAAATTGTATTAAAGAGATACGGGAAATCTTTCAAGATGATGAAAGCGATCGATTTGAAAGTCAAGCACGAGTGAGTAGACAGTTTAATTATGTTTTTGCGTCTTGTATATTACGTTTTAAGAAACATAGAATCAATCCAACTTCACTTAATATTCTTATACGTGTGGAGAACAAGACAGTTAGATTTAATTTCTCCACACATGTAATTTACTTAGACTGTCAACAGAAAGATGTTGATTATGTTAGGTTTCAAAAGCCATTAGGAGTTACTAGAACTAATGTCATACGTTGTCAAGACCTTTCTGCAAATGGACTGACTCTGTCTGTTACTTTCTGTAAATGCAGTTGTCATCAAAGAGACAGACACTTGAATATATTTTATATTGTATCATAAATAACCCATAATACATTGAAGTACTAAATATTTCGTTACTATTACAAAAATATGAATCATGCATACCAAGATTAGCCACACTCAGAAAATACAGCCTATCCACACAGAAAATGCCAAGTGTGTGATGTTTTTAGGAATAGCACTCATCTGATTGACAAGTAACGTGTCATAAATCACTGAAGCGTAGCCATATTTCATATTCAAATTACTTCAGAGTTGCTGTTCCACTCACATTGTCTACAGATACCCTTCAAAATGCTGTGAAATAGATTAAATTGCTTGCATTACAGAAAGATCTTTTAAAATAAGTTATCTTTAACACAAATTAGGAAAAACTTTTGCAAATTTTATCGCCGATTATCAGATAAAATAAAAAAAATCAAGTGTATTTAAAATCCAACTGCATCATGGTATTTCTCAGCCTGAATTTTTGAAGATTTGATAAATAAACTGAAGAATAAAAGGCGAAGTTACTTTCTCAACATTATACGTAAACCAATGTCTAAATGCAAAAAGAGGGATACCGAACGTGCTATTCTACAGCACTCCCCTGTTTGGTGAGTAACCCATCTACAGCTAGTCGTTATGCTTACCTCTTTGTTTGCACGACTTGGGCATAGGTTTAAGAATTTATGATGGTTGATGGGAAAAACTTGAAAAAGAACCTAGAAGCTCGGTCATTTTATTTTATACCTGTCCTCGTTCGTTGCTGATTTTACTTCAGGGGCTCTGGTTTCGTAAGTAATCAAGAACCCGATTTTTAGCTTGACAGTGCTTTTAGCTTCTTACGTTTATATGTTAGTGTGCTTTAAATGCAATATTGTCGACTTGATGGGTTGGTTCACTAGGTTTGAGCTAAAATACTACAATACTAAGACAACGTGTTCTTGTTTGTTCAAATCAAAAATGTCTTGGGACAAGTGTGCGGTTGGGGCACTCCCAATCTGATTAAAATCATCTCCTGAAAACCTCTACGCTATCATTTTGGTAGATCACACTTCAGTGATATTGGTGCACTCGAGAACCAGGTTTAAACTTTCAGTGCTTCTGACCGTTAAAAGGCAGTTACCCTACCCATTCTTTTATCTGGGGACCATACGCCGCTGAACATGGAATGGTATTAATCTAAAAATACCTCATTGAAGGTTCCATGTTTACCGTCATATGCATACCATCGTTTGGGATGGATCGAAATTTAATGGTGTAATAACTGAGTTGCGCTCAACGCGGGGCTAGGCGGCGTGGGCAGTAATAGGCATTCCCATTATTTCCCATGAATAGGCTCAATCAAACCAAGCCTGCAGTATTTTCATATTGGTCGTGTTCAGTGGCTTTCAAAGTTCCCTTTTCATCTATTTCAAGTTATCATGTTTCGTAAACTGTTTGTGGTGTCTTGTTTGAAACTTGGAATCATTATTTAAATATAAAGTAGTTTTAAAAAAATGTTAGTAAAAACATTTTGATTTCATACATGACCATTTGTATTTTGATTGACAAAATGATTGTTATTAAATCCGTTCTTAAAAGCATGTCATTTGTTTCAAATAGTCTGTTTCTTCATATAAAGGTGATAAAATTTAATAACATTTTTCTAAAAAGAGCTTATACAAAGAATAGGTCTAAGTTAACTTATTTCGGTAAGTAATACCGAGGCAACAGAACCAGCAAAACACAAATGTGTTTATTCATATAGGTACGTGACCTATCTCTACAGTCTTGTTAGGAAGAAGATTTTAACAAACTAAACAATTACCAATAATCATGGAGATCAGAGCACATATTACACACATCATCTTTTTAAAGTAATACACAATCGTTATAAATTAGATTTTCTATCTTGTTTTTAGAGATCAATGAGCATTCGGATAAACGAACTCAGGAAGAAAAATGAAAACAAGGCATTTTTGTATTGGAAAAAGGTTGCCGAAAAACGTTTCAACAAAAAGATTGGTCCCAAAACAAGTTATTATTACATAGGTGGTTACCTGCAATACGTTGAAAAGTTGGAAGCATTTCACGAAAAATGGAAAAACGAGTTCCGAGGAAAAGAGCAAGTAGAGGTAAGTATACCTATATTATGAACTCCAAAGAATCCCTTTAATCGCCAATGTAACCGTTTCTAAATGACTCTTGTTTAAGTAAACAAGTGTGTCCTTGTTACCTAAGGACAAAAAATATTCAAGTGTAACCTATATTATGAACTCCCAAGAATCCCTTTAATCGCCAATGTAACCGTTCCTAAATGACTCTTGTTTAAGTAAACAAGTGTGTCCTTGTTACCTAAGGACAAAAAATATTCAAGTGTAACACGTACGTAAAATTTTCGTCTTCCTTAGTAATGGAATTTTCTTTACTCAATACGTTTTCTTTCTTCTATTTTAAGTTAATGTAGATTTTTTCAAATCATAGACATAAAATGTCTTTGCTTTCTACTTGCAATCTATTTTCTCGACAATGCGAGTAGCTTCTTATATGGTATCGTCGGCATTCCTATTTTCGTTATATTTCTATTTCCGTTATGTTTAGAAATCTCTCGCGGGCACCTCGCGAGATTTTCGAATGACGTCATTACTTTGTGCGTAAACAAGCAGCTGTCAGACTCAACTGTCAAAACTGTCATCCGCTAAAAAATGCGCTTCAAACAGGTAAATAAACCTACATTTTGATTGTGGTATCCGTTTTCAGTAACTTTACTTATTCGCTTTTATGCTTCGTCATAAAAATCAAATTTTACTTAAATTTGAAACTCTAAATTGAAAACAAAGCCATAGAGTGATGCTGTTACGTCTGCTGCATAAATCACATGACTGTCAGATGATAAACACTATTTGTATCCAATCTACAGTCCAATTCCAAAAGTATATTCCTTATATTTATCCTATATATTTTTTCCATATCCAAAATTGACAGATGTAAACTGTTGCTGTTTAAGCCATCTCTAGTTGAATATGATTTTGTTATGATGTCAGTTAGTTTGTTTTTATTATACTGTCCAGTTCAGAAAGCCTGTTCTGTCCGTAATTTTTGACTATGTCAGTTTTTAAATATGAAAAAATATGGCTTTAAAGGAAACCTATCTTTTTTTTAAAGGTCAGTCCTGTTAAAGCCACTACAAAGTACAGGTGCTACTCCCCTACAAGTCTCACTAATGCCTACAAAGCTGTCAGAGACAACAACATGTCAGTGAGAAGGGCATCTTTTCAATATAATGTGCCAATGCAAACATTGAGAGACAGGGTGATCGGTAAAGTAGATATTGAAGCAACTAGGTCTGGACCACAGTCACTTTTTGATGAACATGAAGAGGCTATTTTCGTTGAACACCTGAAAACCATGGCTTCACTTGGATATGGGTATACTGGCCCCGAAGTTAAGGCAAAGGCATCTAACTATGCTGTTTTCCTTGGAAAACGTCAAAAAGGTCAGCCATTATCAGAAAAGTGGTATAGTGGCCTGAAATCCAGATGGCCTGAAATCAGAACTGTTACACCACGAGCTCTTGCGAAAGAAAGAGCTCAGGCATCCTCAGAACAAGTTGTCAGCGATTACTTTGATAATCTCCATACTGTCATGACTGCCAATGGTCTTACTGATAAGCCTGAACTCATTTATAACTTTGATGAGAAGGGTGTTCTGACAGAACACAGACCCCCAAAGGTAATTGCAGGTGCAGGTCCAGTACCAGCTGTTACATCAAATAGATCTGCTATAACCACAATCTTAAGCTGTGGAAATGCTTTAGGGACACAAATTCCTCCATATTTTATTTTCAAAGGTCAGCGAATGAGTCCAGAACTGCTTTCAGATTCCAGTCCCGGAGCATCAGGAACTGTTACAGAGACTGGCTGGTCTAATTCCGAGGTCTTTTTGAAGTACCTCAGTGAACACTTCCTGAAATACATACAGCGACCAAGTGCAGATAAGCCAGTATTGCTCATTTTCGATTGACACAGGTCTCATGTGAACATTCCTGTTATCAACTGGGCCAAAGAAAACAATGTTGTACTCTTTGTGCTTCCAGCACATACCAGTCACATTTTGCAGCCGTTAGATGTTGGCTGCTTTGGGCCGCTACAAAGAGTGTATAACTCAGAGTGCCATAAATTTTTAAGGTCTTGTCCCGAGTCTAGAATCACTAGGTACAATGTGTGCAAGTTAGCATGTTCAGCATATACAGCCGGTTTGTCACCTTGTAACTTGAGATCAGCCTTTGGGAAAACTGGGATATTTCCATTCGAACCATCAGTTATCTCAAAGGATGCTCTCAAGCCTGCACAGGCTTATAAGCCTATTGATTCAAAGAAAAACTCCCAACAGCTGAAGCCTCTTGGTCCACCAGAGGATTTTTTCCTAGCTGACCAGCAGTTCATTGCTAAAAAGATAGAGTATGAAAGTCAAAAGCAACAGAAACATACATTAAGTAAAATTGTATCAGGGAAATGTATTACTGACCCCACTGTTGAAAATAAAATTCTCAAATTCACTGAAGAGGGTGTTAAAAAAAACCTGAATCCAAAAATAAAAAACAACAATCCAAGAAAATAAAAACAAAACCGTCCCCTCCTAAGTCTAAAGAACCCCAACCAGGACCTTCAAAAGAGACAATCCCTTTAAGTGACTCGTCTGACTTTAGCGACGAAATGGAAGAATCTGATAAGTGTTGTGTATGTCATAAGTTCCAGCCAGATGAGCTTAAGAATGTTGTGTCCCTGGTGTTTGTGAAATGGGCAAAGTGTGATTATGTTGGGTGTGATCACTGGACACACCTCATGTTTTGCTGCAAGCAAAGGGTTGTAAGACATAATGACACATTCATTTGCCCATGCCACATTAACACAGAGGAATAAATTCTGGAAATAAAGAGTGATTAATTAATGGTATTAGTTATATAAAGTCTAACAAATAGGGGATCAACATATGTATTCAAAATTTTGTTAGTTGCTAGGTGCACATAGACTGATATTTTATAATTAAATATTAACATTGAATATGAGATGAGCTTTTGTTATCATTTTTTTCACTTATTTTTATTGCAGGGAATATATTTCACTTGTTTGTCTCCAAATAAAATTGTTTCAAGTTGTTTCAAGTTATCTTTATATTGTGGAACACACTTTTTGAACTGCTATGTACTCTATAATGCTTGACAGGTCAAGGTTACGGAAATAGGGTAATTTTCCAATATGGCGGTCTACACACAGAGTTATACGCATATTGAATTTTTCTATAACTCAGCCTAAATAATTAAAATAAAATGATTGGATATAGGTGAAACAAGGAGAGATGAACACAGGTAGGAAGTTTGATTTTTATTATTTTAAAATTATAAGTACATAATCTTTAAACAAGTTGCAACTATAACGAAATTCGGATCATCTACGCTATATGTTTATTTGCTTTCGCATGCAACATTGTCAAGTTGATGGGTTGGTTGAGTTAATAGAAAACTTGTACTTGATTATCCAAATGATAATTTGTTGTGGCAAGTCTCAGATTGTGCAACCGAAAAAGCATGTCAGGATTTAACCACCATTTGCAAATTGGTTTGCCGCTGACCGTTCCAACTCGTTAAGCCATTGTGTTCTCATTTTCGTAAATTGCTTGTAGTGTATTTTTTTAAAATTATCATTTTTTACTGATGATCTTTTTTCCTCTATACCCTCTGTGTGCGGAGGCTGTGTTTTCAGAATGTGGCCATTCCCGATGTTGCACTTTTCTACTATTTTGGCTTAGTAGGGAAGTTGTAAATTTGGATGTGATGTTTATGTATTCACTCTACATCATAACCAGCAAGTTCCTTTAGTTTATGCATATGGCCTATACCGTTAATATTTCTCAAACGATCATATGGAACTTAAAATTAAAGTCACTTATGATGACCGGCTTCATTTCAACAAAATCCTTTACTTCAAAAAAGTGTGAAGCAGTCATGCCCATTTTTAACTTAGACTATTCCTTAAAGCTTTTACAGTTGGATTATATCTTATTACTAATCATGTGATTGTAAAGTGACAGATATGAAACTAAAAATAAACGTCCAACACCATGACCTACTTCATTTCCAACAGTTTTCATAAAAAATCCAGAAAAAAATGGTTCAGTTATTTCTATTTTAATTAAAGAATTATGGTAAATTAAATGATTATCTTTACTAGTAAATCTATGGGCTCACTTAGTAGCTAATAAAATAGTTCCTTTTCATCAATTACTTAAACGTTTCCTTACTCTCCGAAAACTATGTAAATTATATATTTAACCCGTTTAAGTTTTATGGAACGTTACGGAATTTACTCAGTTATTGACATCAATTTCCTTTTTCATCATTTTATCGTTTCATCATTGACTTGTTAGTATTAATTATATGACTTGTTAATATTAGGCCATAGTTGAACTTCTTATATTTGAATTGCATTTATTTCAAATGAATGAAATAGTCGAGCGAACTGACTCCTCTGACAACTTTTTAATTGTTTTTGGAACAGCCACGTTGACGATAGACGGCCAGTCTTTTTGTGAAAACTGTCTGTATGCTACTCCATTGTGTTCTGATTTCGAATAAAAACACTAGTTTTACCCATCGCGAGTTTGATAATTACCATTTTATTAAGCTTGCATTTTAACGTCAGGTTATGTGGTAATTAGTGATGAGTATCGAGGCACAAATGCCGTACCACAATGCGTATCGCGGTTTAATGTTTGGATCTTACACATGCATTCGTAGTTAACCATCGCTTCATGAAACGTAATTAACTATGTGTGGGTATTTGTAAAACGGTATTCAAAGTTATTATTAAAACAAATTGGTGTTTAAGTGACTAGATTTTTATAGCCTAATGATTATATGACCAAAAGTTGGCTGAACTTCCCGCTAACGTTCAAGCGAAACAAATACCTCCACATAGGGTCCACATTCCACCTTTATATTTGCAGACAACAATATTGAATTGCTCTACGCAAATGCGTTGTTAATTTTATAGTTCCGCCCTAGCATTTTACCGTCATTTTACACGTAAAACAACCAACTTTTCTTTCTTATATAATAATATAGTCTTAGTGGATTTAGACTTAATAAGGCCGAAGTGCTCCAAATCTGGAGCCTTTTACAACCCAAATGTTTTTCATTACCTCAGTTAACGCAATATGGAATATTGATAAATTATTTATTGATACATGTAATTTCTAATAATTATGTCACATTGTTCATGATTATTTATACCTTATTGACTGAAAACTAAATTTTATTATTTTAGTATGTTACCTTGAGTACTTGAATTTTTAACTTGCATTGCACAGATAATTTTGCCATGCTAGTCAGAAATGCGTGCATAAAGCATGCATGCGTAAATGCATAAAGTTATAATCTAGACCTAAACTGTACTCTTTTCATTTACTTTGCATTTACGTCATATTGAGACCTAAATTAGGTAGTGTGATTCATTATCTACATTTTAGGGCACATTTGTGCAAAATCATTTAAAAACATCTCCAGGCACGACAATATCATATGAATTTTCAGTTATTTGTAACAGTGATCTTGAAGCTATAGATGCTGTGTGTAAAATATTGTAACAATATAGTACATGTTTGAGCAAAGTTCCTTGAATTTCCATGATAGAGTCAGTCATTTAAGTTAAAAAATAGTTCTGTTATTGGGCCAAAATAGATTAAATAATCTCAATAAATTTAACATAAAAATGTAGTCTGATTATCCATCTGTAACACTCCTTTACATGTGTTTCTAACTGATTTGAAAAAAAATCCACCTTTATATTTATTTTCATTACCAAATGGATTGTGGTTGCCAATCAAATCATGCATCAAAATGTTGTTGGTTCATTTTTGAAAATGTATGATACCAATGTTAAAGAACTCAGATTATTGTAGAAAAATCAATTAGCATTAAATGATATCTCATATACCTCTTACATACATATTTTTATTTATGAATTGTGCACATGACAGAAATATGGTAATAATTGAACACTTTAAAAGCCCAAAATGAACAGTAACTGCTATTTGAATGTTGTAAGAAATATGAAAAGATATGATGCTATTCATGGTACATAAAATCTGCTTTCTTGTCTAAATTTTTGGTTCCAGCTGATAACTACCAATATTATGGTACTTAAAATTGCTAAAACCTGAAATTTCAGTCATTTATAATTAGGCTTTTAAACCATTGACTCGCAATCTGTCTATAAACTAACAGACTCTGTATATAGGCCGCTGGCTAGGAACATGGGAATTTCGTAGACATGATTTTTCTGAAAGACTGTTATGTCCCGGATATTTGCAGTTTGTTTGCCTTCTGGCGATTGGGGCATAAGGGTGTTACGGAGGTTTTTATATGTTACCCCTAAATTTTGTAGAAAATATATATGGATTTTAAACTTCAACAAGTATGGTCTATTTTAGCTATAATAAAACAAAAATTATATTTTTATATAAGGTTGAAGTTTTCTCCGTTTATTGGTGTAGTTTTCATTTCAAACTTTTTGTTATAACGTAACATATTTAGTTTGTAACCAACATAACCCTAAAAAGATAAAATTTAAGTCAGAAACTTACCTGTAGGATATTTATTTGTTAGCAAAGTTAGGCAATTTTATATGTTTTTGAAAGCTGCATGATCATACAACAAGAAACAGTTTAGTTTTTATAAAAATCCCACAGGCGAAAGTCATAATTTCCTCACAATCTATAATATTCAAGTTTTTGGATGAACATGCATAAAATATAGTCTGTAATTGAATAATTGTGTTTGACATCTGCAAGTGTTCTTGAAACTTGCATGACTTCAAATATTCAACAAAAATAACATATGTTACATAATAAAATGAAGCTGATTTTATTTAGTTTTATTTACTTTTTGAATGATGTTAGCTGATACCTATTTGAAGAAATTAATTTTATATGCTCTGTGCAATTTTCTGATGTTATTAAGTCCAGTATAGATAGCTAATTGCACTGAAAGTCATTTTTAAAATAACATTAATAATTAAAAGAAGTATTTTCCCTAAAACTGATATTGGTGTTCAAAAACTTATCACAATTTTCACAAATCAGCAATCATTTTAAATTAAATTATACAATAATGACAATAAATAGTTTATAGTGTACCCTGTGTTATGTTTCTGGTTTAAAATGTGAGAATGTTTAAATTTGTCTATTTTATACCTCCAAAATCTCTGTAGCATGTACTTCTTATGTTACAATATTGACGAAGTACAATTAATTTATGAATTAAATGATTACAGGAAAATTCTAAAAAAAAACATTTTTAGAATTGGTTCTGAAAGTGAAAAGAGACTACAATACGAGAGATAAAAATGTTCTTTGGAAAGAATTAAACAAATTCTGTATATGTTACCTAATGAAATTACAGTTTTAAGAAAAAAGGTTGCTAAGAATAAAGAAAAAAATATATTTCTTAACCTCGTTTCATAATATGAATATGGCCTTTCCATAAGCTATACTAACTAAAATTAGAGTTGAAATTATTAGTTCTGGTCTTTTAGAGCAATACTAACTGATGTTACCATTGAATAAAACATGTGAAATAAGAAAAAAATTAATTGAACTTAATTAAAAATTATTTTTCTATTGTATAGCGAAAGCTTTAAATTACTTAAGATCTTTGTAGAATAATAATTTTCTTAAAGACAAAAAATTGCTCAAGAGAAACGTCCTAATGTGAATGACAATCTGTGTAATGCATGTGATGGAATATGGAATAACATATATGTTACCTTTGATATATGTATAAAATTTTATTTAGTAATTAATTTGCTTACTTGAGTAAAGATTTTGTTAAATTTATGCATATGCTGTTTCAATGCGTTTAATAATCTACACTGAACCAATATTTTTAGTTGAATAAAACTACTTTTAATATCATTTCTAAAAATCAGATTTGAATCAGCTAATTCGTGTTAAGTTCAAATTATGTAACTTTAAGATTGGTTATAGAACAACTTTATATAATATAATATGATATAAAGATGTTTATCAAAATTTAAATTTATAGTTTGCACTTTCTTGCTTTATTTTTTCATACTATTTTTGCTGATTATTCAGGTGAAACATCGGTAACATATTATAAGATGAAAAAGACATAAAAAGTAAACTTTAGTGCATCATACACTTTTTTAGATTCTTTCTTGTCTAGTTTTTCTTAGAACAAAATTTATGTTATCTATCCTAAAATCGAGACCATCTGGACTTAGCTCAAGGCTTGATGCAGCAGTCCACAATTAGCGTGAACGTAAACTGTACTACTTCACTGAACCATATTATTGTAAATTTGAAGAGGAAAAAAAGACCATCTACATCATAAACATTTATTTCAACACATATTGAACACATATTCATATTGAACAGTCCACATATCATTAACCTCTAAAGTTTAAACAATATTTTTATTAAAAAAGTATTACTGTTTAATATTATCCGCAGTACCAATACCTTTCATTTTTAACATAATTCTCATATATCAAATATATTTAATACAGGATAAAAAAAATTGCAGACAGTTGTCAACCTACATACTGGATAAAGATACTGGTATATTTTAACAGAACTGGCAGTGATTTTTGTCACTGTAAAAGTCATATTAATCAATTTACTTATAACTATAGTGGTTACGCATCAATTACAGTTACTTTTAATGATGACATTTAAGTTGCAAATCATTGGAAAAAAAAACTAATAAAAAAATAAATGATATCATGAATAAAACTCATATTTTCAAATAGAATATTCTTGATATATTTAATACATTTTCATTACTGACTTGAATTTCCTATTTTCTTAGTCAGCTTTCTTTGAAAACAACTGTTTAAATTTATCATTAAATCACTATTTCTTATCGATATAATGGAAAATTTAAATGGAAATTTCATCTTTTAATGACTCCTTTACTAATTATGAGCAGCTTGATGTTCGTTGGTTACTTAAAATACATTATTGCCACAATATATAAAAGTGTGTCTATGGAGGAAAGAGTTTAAAAACCCAAACTAATAAAAAAGGCAGAATTAAAAGCCCTTTAATGAATTGTATCTGCAGTAAATATAAATTAGCAGTTTTCCCTCGATTAATAGATATGGAATGAATAATTTTGCAGCAAAGGTAGCTCATTTCGCAGGGTGTTGGCACAGTTAGCCTGAGGTCCATGTCCATGTTGAAGCTATATTGGCATTTTCAAATATGTGAGCTGCTTTTAGTGAACCATTGCCTGGGGTAGGCGACCCGAACCTGGGCAGTCCCTTGCGGAAATTGGCTCAGTAAATTGGGAAAGTCTTGTGTAAGTTGGGAGGAGTGTGGCAGAATTTATAAAAGAAATCTCGTGTTCAGCTTTCAGCTATTCACTCTCACAGACAATATCTCCGACTGCAATGCGCTCACATGTCTGAATGCCAAACATGACCCGAGACAAAAAAACTCTTATACAAAACTGAATTTTGGAGCTGGTCTACGCTAAGCTCAGTGTCATTGACTGACCATCGCGAGGTCCATTTCACGATTCAACTTCACATAAAAGTTGATTCTCACCAGCCCTAATCTTCTTTTCAAGAAAAGCTTGACCATGCATTTGATTTTTCCGTCACAGGGCCTAATGCTCCATTGAATTAAAATGCCTAATAATCCACTGACAAGCTACCATTCAATAGTTTTAAACCTGATTTCCCCAGTCTCAAAATGGTTGTTTTTTGTTGTTATTGCTAGTATTGCTATTAGTTACAAGGAATGACAACCTACTCTCTACTCGTGCACTATACACTATAATGTGTTCTGCTCGTTAAAATCAAAGAGAAAAACGTGTTGTTTTCGTTCGTAACAATTGCATATAAACGTAAAAATGTGTTTGCCTTGTTTTTATTTATCAAACAATTTAACATCTAAAGAAAAAGAACATCTTTGGATGAAAAACTTTCAAACTGACAAATGAAAATGGTGACCTTCAAAGACATCTTGCTCTGCTTGGGTTATTACCGTTGCGTAGAAAAATAACATTTTTCGTAAATGCATATATAAAGTAGAATATACAAAGCAAATAATATACACAAGCTTGTCAGTTAATGGGCCATATATGTAATAATAGTATAACTGTTTACGTATTATTATAAACCTTGCATTAGTAGAACAATCTTGTAAAGACTTTACATCTTATCATTCATATCTACGAATCTTAGATAAAACACACAGTTATTGTTCCACTACACTTCCCCTTGCACGTTCAATATAAAATTATCAAAATCTCTAGCACAATGCCGTTCAATGAAACTTTGCACAAATGAAAGTTACTAATATATCTTTATTTTGCATATGGTAAGAAATGTTAGAACAGTAAAGACAAAAAGCTAGAACCTAACAATTCCCCAAAAGTCTTTTACATAAGTTCACAATAACTAAGCAGTACAAAATATTATTTTAAAAAATACTGAAAATGAACACAGTAGATGAAAAGGGAACTTTGAAATAGATGAAAAGGGAACTTTGAAAATCATCGAACACGAGTAATATGAAAATATTGCACGCTCGGTTTGATTGAGCCTGTTCATGGACAGTAATGGAAATGCATATTACTGCTCGCGCCGCCTAGCCCCGGTTGAGCGCACCTCAATATAAACACCACTAAGCAGTACAATGTTGATCTATTCCAAACAATGGTTTGCATATGGCGGTGAACATGGAACCTTCAATGCGGTATTTTCAGATTAATACCATTCCATGTTCAGCAGCGTATGGTCCCGAGATAGAATGGGTTTGCCCTAAACTAAAAGAATTGGCGGAACTAAACAAAAGATTTTTGACAAGGGATCTTAGAATATAAATCCTGCATATCACAGATAACGCCAAAGGCAAGAGTTAAAAAGCAGGAAGTATATCCTTGTGGGTGATTGAACAATATACAAAACTATATTGGCTGGGAAATCGAAACCAACCAACTCAATACTGGCCGAAATATTAAAACAATGGTAATTTTAGAAGTACTATTAATATAGTATATAAGTATCGTGCTAAACGACCTTCAAAGAATGTAACTGATAACAGCACTGAAGAAAATGTTGTGTACTTTGTAAAGATCTTTCAACTACGAAAAGAGAAATCAACGTTTGTCACCCGTTAACGCGACCAGGAAGCGACTAGGAAATTGAAAGTCAAACACACTTACTAATAAATCATATAGTTCACATATGTAAGTCACGAAGACAAAAGATATTGTTGTCAGTATCATTTTACTCGTGTGGAAATTTAAAATGATGTTTTGTGTAGTTAAGTTTTTGTGGATTTGTGTAAATAGACGTTTAGGGAATTTTTAGACCATGCTATTTTGCTTTACTATTCTTAAGCGTCTAACCATTTGCAATTTAAAGATACATTTGTATTATTCATTTGTGCAAAATTTATTTGAACGGTATTTTGCCGTTATTAAGATTTTGATAATTATACCCCCGCTTTATCCTATTGTCCCATATGGTGTAAAGCGGTTTTGTGCTCCTTGCTCATCTACTTCCTGTTTCCGCATATTTTAATTTTTTGTTTTTATATAGGTGCATTACATCAACCAAAGGGAATTTTAATTTACGTCGCAGTTTTCTAAGCAACTATAACATGCAGCAGCCTAATATTTTGCATATTGCTTTATCCTATAGTCCCATATATATTAAGCGATTTTATGCTCCTTGCTCATCTTCTTCCTGTTTTTCGAATATTTTTAGATTTTTACTATTAAGGGGCATTACATTCACCAAAGGGCATCTTTATTTTTCTAAGCCACGACTTTCTATCTATGGACTATCTATTGAGCAGCCACCACTATTATGTTAGGACTATGAAGTCCTAACCGTATGGAGTTCCCAACTCCTATAGACATAAAAATCATTACAAGTTATAACTTTCACACAATGACATTATCTATGTCAAAAACAATTGTCAGGGCATCGGTCTGTGTGATTAAAACAACTTCAATATAATTTATACAATTATTATACATGAACCTATGATTTAATATAAATATTTATCAGTAATAAAACAGATTATCAACATCATTCCTGGCACTTTGTGTTTATGAAATATAAATGGAAATTACATTTTGAAAGTCATATTTCTCAAAGCGAGGGGTATCACCAGTGATCATTAGCTGACATATTTACCTTGTCTCTTTGTCGATGAACGTGGAAGAAGGAGTGTAGTGGACCCTTAATTGTGTTTTTTTGCATGCATTTCTCTTTCAGCGCAAAAGGGCGTTCAAAACGTTCATGTTAATGAAAGCTGATGAGAAGGATGAAATTCTCTTAGAGGAGAAAAAACTGATGAAGAAGAATTGGGAAGGTTTGTAAATTTAATAGTTTATAGGACCTCATTATCTCGGTTAAATTAATCATTTTCAAACGAGTTACTTTAAAAGCAGAACTGCGCACAAGTATTTTAACACTGACAAATGCTAAAATAGGCTTACATTTAAAACCGGAGTTTTGGAAAAATTAATCTTTTAAGGTCATATTTTTGAGAAAAAAAATATGTTTATGTCAGTGTTACAAATACACTTGTTCACTCACTATCTTACTCACAAACTAAATCTTCTGTTTATTTATCAGCCAGCTCGATCGTTCCTTTTTCTGGCTTTGACAGGCTGATTTGATCATTGCCATTTATTTAACAAAACTTAACATTATCTTATCAACGCGGAAAGCAATTTGTCCGCTTTGTACTGCAGTTAATAAATGTATTAATCAGAGATGTTTCTATTCACCCGAAATGCCACCTGGATAGTTGCTCATACAAAAGTTTGAAACCAATGTAATTGTAACCCTGACAACAAATAAAGGAAGATTCAGGGGTATAATGTTTGCATATTTCGGTCGGTAACAAATATCCTTAGTTATTGGTCGGGTCGGAAAAATGTTTGTTTTGAAGGTCACTGTGGCCTTGACCTTGGACCGACTGACCTCAACACCAATAGTGTTATCTACATGCGACGACAAACCGTACCAAATCTGAGAACGGTAGATGAAATCTTTGTTGTTATTGGTAGGACAAAGACTACTTTTTGTTAAAAGTCACTGTGACCTTGACATAATGACCTTTGAATCAATAGGGATCATCTACATGTAATGACACAACTCCCAACCAAATCTGAGGACCTTTCCAAATCATTGCCTACTTTTTGGTCTGATATGGTCTATTTACCCATCGCGAGTTTGATAATAAATATTTTATTTTGCTTGTTTTATTTACGCCAGATTATGTGTATACTCTGCGAATTAAAGTCAGCTGCGAACTTAAGTCAACAAGCGTCTTGTGAATAATAATATGGACTGACGGACATGTACAAAGCAATAAACATAGGCCTCTTCAAAGGGCGCATATCAATTAATATACAGTACACAGAACTGTGACATGTAGTGATGACAGACCTTTTTTTCTTTGCAAGCATCACAGATATTATAAGAAATGTTACTTGATTTATGATTTAAATGTTAAACATTAGTGATCTTATAAATATCTTCATCTAAATCTAACAAAACTCGTCTTATGTTGATTTAGATAACTTGTTTTATAATTTTAGTATAAAATGAACACGAATCAAATACTCTCAAAAATCAAGCACTATCCATTTATTGAACTGTTCGGTTAGAACGAAATTAAAACGTGTATCATTCGGTCGTATCTGGAGCTACAAAAGCTAGTTCATATTATTATTATTATTATTATTATTATTATTATTATTATTATTATTATTATTATATCAGTGACCTGTTTGAGTAGCCAAAGCGACGAGATAAAAAAGAAAATTTAACTGGGCTAAAGTCTAGAAGTAAAATACAACAATAGCATACTTCTGCAAAGTATTGAATTTTATCTTTCTCTACGGTTTCATCATGTCGTAAGGGAATAGTCAAGATATCAGAAAGTTACAGTTTATTTTCATCTATTGCAATATCACAGAAGCGTAATTTGTGTCTTGTGGCGGCTGTAAAATATCTCCCTAAACATTCAATCAGTTCTGTAATCAGAAACGTCTTTTGAAGGTCGTTGAGCACGATACTTAAATATGTATGTTTAAGTACTTCTAAAATAACTTTTGCTTTAATATTTCGGCCAGTTTTAAGATGGCTGATTTCAGTATCCCCACTAATATTGATTTGGATATTGTTCAATCAACCCTATTATACTTCCTGCTTTTTAAATTTTGTCTTTTGCGTTCTCTGTTATATGCATGGTTTGTATTCTAAGATCCACTGTCTAAATGTGCAGTTTCGCCCATTGTTTTCTCGTTAAGGGCAAGCCCATTCTTTTATCGGAGGACTATACGCCGCTGCATTGGTATCAACATGAAGGTGTCATGTTCACCGCTATATGTATACCATCGTTTGGAATGGATCTAAATTTTACGGTTAACATTTGTAAATATTGAGTTGCGCTCAACCCGGGGTTTGACGGCGTGAATAGTAATATCCATTCCATTACTGCTCAAGAACAGGCTCAATCCAACCGAGTATCCAATATTTTCATTTTCATCTTGCTCGATGGCTTTCAAAGTTCTTTTTTCATCTATTGGGATTTGACTTTAAGAGATGCTTGAGTTTCTTACTAAAGCCGAATGTTTAAGTTGGCAGCTGGCGAACTAAGTCATTTTAGTTAAAGGTCTATATCCAAACTATATCAAGCCTGTTTTACACGATATGTGATAAAGTGTAATTTAAGCGGTTTACCAAGAGAAGGTTTGGTCTTTATATAAACATTTTGATTATAGATCAAAGTTAATAGTTTTTTCATTATCTAGTTAATGTAAATTTATCATCTTTTAATATAATTACTTTTTTAAAGTTTTGTTAAGTGGTGTTAAAATGATTCATTCATTACAAAATAAAGGAAAGCCACGTCACGAAAAAGAGTTAGGTGCGTAGCGTAAATATACAATCAAATTTACAAGCAGTGGATGCAAAACAAGAACCTTTATTTTGACTGGATTGCAGACGATTTTGATTCTCTCTAATTCGCTACGATTACTGACATGTATCATCATTTTAAAAACCAGAATGTTTCAGCGAAGTCGACCACTTATTCGCGAATACTTACTTTCGCGTTTTGTTTTCTTATTTCCATAAACAATCTCTGAACCGATTCACCAGAATCATAACAAAAAACAGTCATGGTTCACATGTTTTCTCACCACCAGTTCGACAGTTATTAATTAAATAACGCCGTTGTACTATTGATTTGATTCATCGATTATATTTTTTCACACATTATGGCCTTATTAGTCACTTTGTTAACATAGATTGTACCCTTTTAAAAATAGAGGAAAAAATAAATGCTATTGGGTAATTCTGATTTGTATGTTAACTCAATTTTATTAGATACCACGATGCCTTTTTATCAAACTTTTCTTGAGTCTTATAGTGTACTTTACATGCTGTCATCAGGAAATGTAATTTGACTTTGAACATTGTGTATAAGTTTATGCAAATATAATTTTGACCGACGAAAATGGATTTATTCAGTCCTAGCATACAAATATTTTCACAGCAACCATAAATTTCATTGACAGTTAAAATCGTTGTCTATGTACAAACCATTGATTGGCTAATCTCATTGTATTTATAAGCAAATTTGCATAATAAACTAAATAATCAGGCGCGGATCACGAGCGGTATTCATTATTGCTCCATGATTTATAGTTAGTATCTTATATAGTGCCTTTTTCCTTATACGAAATTGCAATAATTGATAGGATATAAAATAAATAAAAAAATATCTTCCTAATAAAAAGTAGTTCTCCCTTTAAAACTCATATTACAATATTTAAAGCCGATTTTAGAGCCTGATACGTGTACTTGAACTTATCCTTGCCAGAACCTGTTGTTACTATGATTATGTTTTTATGGTCCATGCTGTATACATTTTATAACTGGAAGAAAATAAAATATATGTTCTGTTTTGTACATTTATAATGAAGAAAAATAAATATGCCTTTAAAATTTTAATCCAATTTGTTATATTTTTGTAATCTTATTATATACTTACTCGCCTTTTAATATATAATTTTTATATTTAGCAGTGTATGCCTCGCTAAAATATCAAATATTATTCGCAAAAAAAGCGAACATTAAGTAAACACGAATATTTATTAGTGTTTATTATAACTGAGTTTGTTTTATTTTCACAGATATAGCTAATACAAATAAACACGAAATGGAGCACAACATCGAAAAGACTCGTTTGATGTTAGAAAGCATCGCACATAGGGCAGAGGATGAACGAAAACGACAGAGGTGGTTACTTCGAGAGAAACACCAAGATTATCTTGCACATTTATGCGACATGGAGCGTAAACGAAAGAAATAAGAGGAAATGCGCAAAATCGAAAGAAAAGAGAAACTGAGCGAAATTATATAAAATCAAAGTTTCATAAAAAGTAAACAGAGAGGAGCGCGTAGAACTTAAGTATATTTTCGTTCGTTTAGGTGTGTGAAACCAATAAACTCTTTAATGAAAACCACAAAACCTGTGTGATTTTGCCCATCATCATTACCAGTCTGTAGATTTAAATCTAAAATAGTATCTGGAATTGGACTTAAATTTTGTACAACAAAAGACTGTCAGGACCTTTTTTACAGGTGATTCTTATGACAATTATACTTCATGGACATGTCAAGACCTGATCAAGTTGCTCTCTTTTTTGCTTGATAATATTTATGTTAGATTAGGTACCTCTTTTTATAAACAAGTAATAGGAATCCCTATGGGTACTAATTGTGCACCCGTTGTTGCTGATCTTTTCTTAACTGCTATGGAGTAAGCTTTATGTTGTATCTTTCTACTGATTATCGAGATGACATTATTATAGCCTTAAACAACACCTCGAGGTACGTTGATGATTTATTAAAGATACTAAGAATTATCTATATTTGGTCAACAGGACACATCCTGATGAACACAAGATAATCAAAGCAAATAATTCAGAAAACAAGCAAACTTTCTTTGTTGTAAACTTTTCAATTTGTAATGGTTTCGTTATTACTAAAATAAATAATAAAGAAATGGTTTTGATTTTAATAATGTAATTATTTCATTTTTAAATGTTGATATCCCACGTGCAACATTCGCTTCACTAGGGCTTGTAACAATGTTTAAGAGTTCAATGAACGTAATATTGCATTATAGAAAAACATTTAAAACAGGTTTATCGGAACCACAAATTAAGGAAAATGTTTTGCAAGTTCTATCGCTGATACCCAGATTTAGTTAAACAATAAATCTGCAGTTTATAATCATTACTACAACAATGTGTATGTTTCTCAGCATGTGATTTATGGAAAGTTAATTTATAAACTAAAGAAAATAAAATGAAATACTAGTCTCGCACGTTATTCGTAAAAACCATGTCATTTGTGTATATTGAAAAAAAGGTCAACAACATTAAATTCTATAACGCTTTGCATGGCTGGCGATTACCCCTTATACAGATGATGTTTATGCATACCTCTTTGTTTGCACGTCGGTGGCATGGGTTAAATTGTTTATGAATGTTTATAGGATAATCATGTAAAAGAACTTTAAAGCTCGATCTGTTTTATGTTTATCATCGTGTTCTTGTTAATTTACCTCCAGGGACTCAGGTCTCAGTAAGGTCATTGCAAACTTACATTTTTTGCTTGACAAGGCGTTCATTTTGTCAACTTGTGTGAAATGTCTCTCCGTACATTCAATCAGTGCTGTTATCAATTACGACCATTGATGGTCGTTGAGCACGATAAATATGTACTATGTTAATAGTACTTCTAAAATTACCTTTTTTAATAATTCGGCTATTTTTGTTTCCTTTTATCTCGGGACCATACGCCGCTGAACATGGAATGGTATTAATCTGAAAATAACGCATTGAAGGTTCCATGTCATAGGCGGCTATCGCCGCCCCAATATTTCGACTACCGGCCGTTATATTTTAGTCTCGTGGCTCCAAAAGTTTCTGTGTCGCCACAAGTTCAGGCTTCGCTGACGCCTGGGATAGGGGATTAACGACTGCTAGTGACCGCACGGTGTTATTTGCACTTCTCGTTATTATGTTTTCATTGCAAAAGGACGGTGTCTGGGAAATACAAATTCGATTTTGTTTATTGTATTTATCTAATGTGAATTTAAAGGATGATTGGTGACATGTTATCTTTAAGAGCGGATCATTCGCGCAGCAGTTAGCGCGTCTGGTTTGAGTCCAGGGATCGCTGGTTTGATTCACTGCTACTCCAACTAAATTAACTAATAGTCGTTCGGATGCGACTTAAAACCGAGGTCCAGTGTAGTGGTGCTTTACACCGGGCACATAAAAGAACCAGGGACGATCCTCTGTATCTTGCACTATCCTCCAAAAACTAAAATAACTAACAGTATGCGTCGCTATGAGCTTCCGGTAGCGATGATAAATAAATGGAAATACACACAACGTTATCTTTATTCAATCTTAACAAGTACTTTATGCATCATAAATATTAGAAACATTTTTCTTAATCCATTATAACATGTGATGAGATATGGACATTCTTAATCAACCAAGGGTCTTACAATCTAAGACGGTGATCAACAAACGAATGTTGCATTTCGTAAAGCGAGGATCACTCTGCGAGCTGTGCTTAAACTAAAAATAATGAACAATCGAAAGATTCTGAAATCTGACACTGACGCCGACGACCAGTTTTGAATTTTTATTTGCAGTAAGTCTTGGTCACCACTAGCTGCGCCACAATGAAATTATTTTTGTATGTTGGCTACGTTTCACTACCGATCATGTCAGCTACGATATGTTCATACCGTGAAATAATTTTTTTTTTAATTATTCGGCATTTAGATTCGAAATGCAAGAACAAAACAATTTATTTTTAATTTGATTGTCATAAGATTGTCGAGTTATATACGTACAAGCCGAATAAAAATTCGTTCACCTCTAGTTTATTGTTTAAATTTTCGCAAAATCTTTAAAAAAATTCGCCGCCCCAATATCCAAAACTTGCCTACGCCCCTGCATGTCCACCGCCATATGCACACCATCGTTTGGGATTGTCAAAATTGTACTGTTATTGGTGTAAATATTGAGTTGCGCTCAACCCGGGGCTAGGCGGCATGGGCAGTAATATGCATTTCCATTACTGTCCATGAACAGGCTTAATCAAACCGAGCCTGCAATATTTTCATATTTGTCGTGTCGATGGCTTTCAAAGTTCCCTTTTCATCTGGTTTTTTTTATGATTTTTCTACCTTATACACCTCACTCCCTCATAATTTAATAAGAGACAAGCGCTCACTAGTCTCATTAAAAATTACGTCTTTAAGAGAAAACAAGGCAGTCGGAACGACAGCAATATCCCCCGCCGCAGATTTGAATGTGGGAAAGGTTATGGATGGTTAATAGCTAATTAAACAATAGACACATGTTCTCGAAAGCATGCAACTTTCATGAAATTCCTTCAAGGCTTTTCAAAAAACACCACTGGTGACCTTGACATTGAGGCGGCCATGTTGAAACATTGGTTCTGCACATCGTCTTCATGGGGAGAACGTTTTACTAAAGTTTCATGAAATTCCTTCTAAGGGTTGAAAAGTTATGGACCGGACACGAAATATGCTCAAACACCACAGGGGGCCTTGACCTTGAGCCTGCCAGGTTGGAACATGGGTTCAGCACATCATATTCATGAACTGAACATTTAACTTAAGTTTCATGATACTCATTCCAGGGGTTCTGGTTTATGAACTGAACATTTCACTTAAGTTTCATGATATACATACACTGTATAACGCTGAGACCTCTCATAAAAGTTAGTCTTAACATTTTGAGAATGTGCTACAAATTTGTTGTTGTTGTTGTTGTTTTACATACAGTGAATAAAATATTCAGAAAAGCCTGATTTTCAAAGTGCTACAAGTTTTTGCTTTCCAAAAAGCTAGTCGGTCATTAGCACAACCTTTTAACAAGACGGCAGAAAAGTTTGAATTTTAAGGCACTTTTATTGGATGCCATACAAAAAATGTAAGTTTACATATAGGTATTTCCTCTTTCGAATGAGATGTATTTAATCTGGTGATAAATCTAATCATGTTTGCGAACAAGTTAATGATTTACTTGGAAGTAAACCAAAATGGAGAAGTTTGTCAAACAATATTTTTGTGTCACAAAGTGTTAGAAAGCAACGATTATCAAGCTTTAAATATACAGAATATGTTAAAAACCAAAGTTTTTTTCACAATCATAGGGTGGGAGAGAAAAACGTGAACAGTCTGTCAGGGACTCACAGGTATGATAAATTGTTCTTTCTGATCTAGAACAATATCGTTAGAATGTTGGTTCAATTCAATTCAATTCAATTATTTATTAGAGTCTCATTCACATTACATATACACAACACAATTTATACAATGAATTTATCTTAATGTAGTAGTACATGCATGTGACCAATCCATATTGATTTATAAGAGACTATATGATACTAAAAGATACAGTATCTTTACACGTAAAACACTGAAAACATTCTACGATAAAACTAAGTAATGCACCTTAATTAAGACATAGACATATATGGATCTTAAAACAATAGTGTACTCATAGTACGGCATATATCAGTTCTATTGGCAAAATTGTAAAACACTAAAAAAATTGTTGTATTATTAAATTATTCTTATATACAGCTCTACATATTTAGAGTTGTTATAAAACATTGTCATTTATTTAATTGTTTTCTCCATTCTTGGAGAATATTATAGCAGGTTTTGGCTGACAAATACATCAAATTCTCTTTGGTGAAAATGTAAATAAATTTCTCTAAATCTGACATGTTTTTACATTCATAATTTGTAGATAGAGTATCCAGTAATTTACATCTAATATTGGCATAGATTGGACAATGTAGAATTCACTTAGTATGTCTCATGACTTCGAATAACAACCTAACGCACTGAATTCAAATCAAATTCGCAAAAAGTATGCACTACAGCGCCGTCTTTTTTTTTGTTAAAAGCTTATGCCAATGACCGACTAGCTTTTTGGAAAGCAAAATTTTGTACTGTCTATTATTGACAGTTTCATGACCCGATTTGATACTTCTGCAAAAGTATGTGTGTTCGCATGTTCCAAAGATTATTTCGTTGATTCAAAACCAAATTACAACTAAGTAAAGCTTAAACTTGTAGTGTCTATTATTTTCAGTTTCATTACCCGATTTAAGATTTCTGCAAAACTGTGTGTTCTTGTGTTCCAAAGAAAATTTTTACATTCAAAACCTTATAAAACTTTAACAACCAGTTGATTAGTGGCAAAATTCAAGATAACAGTTAAGCAAAAGTATCAAGAAAGTAACGACGGATGTATCCATATCGAACTAGCTAAACCATGTAAAACATTCCCTGGGATACCTCTGATCCCCGAGTTTCACAAAATGCTGAAGTTCGTAGATTCGTGGTCAGCAAAATAAGTAGCTAATCTCTTTTCATTGTTCTCTACACATTTATTTGCTTAGGTTTAATAAATTTATAAGCTGTACATCTTTTGTTTATCATACACAGTGTACATTTACTAGTCAAAATCCATGTACATGTATATGTTTATTTTTCGTTGTCGGAAATATCTTTATGAGTAATAAGCCTCGCTGATAAGAAGCTTGAGAGAGGATTGAAGAATAGGTACAAAACCAAATGTGACGTCCTTCAACAGCCAATACGAGGCCTAGATATGTTTTTTATAGATAACGACTGAGTAAGAGTCTATCCATAAATAACGACTGAGTAAGAGTCTATTTATCTAAATTATCCGTTCCGTCTGGAACGTGATCTTTGCTTTACATCACTGTTAACCGGTGTTCAGGTAGAAAGCTCAAGTTTGGTCCATTATAATATGTCGGTCATCAGGAAGACCGACAATAAAGTAAGAAAGTTTATTTGTACAGTATCCATAGAAAATGACAAAATTTACGCTATAAAATCTTCCAGAGCAAATTTCTTAATATTGCATAACACAGATCTAAGCAGCAAAGTTCATAAGGTCATTGACCAGCAACAGGAGGAATACTGATAATGCATCCTAACAACATCTTAAGATTGAATCTAAATATACCTGAAGACAGGTAGAAATATTGGAATTTTGACACTTGAAAATTTCACAACAACCAGTGAATAAATTGTTCAGGAAAGATTGAATTTTAAGATGGTATAAAGTTTGTGTCAAAATCTGGTTGATAACTGTAGAAAATCAAAGGTTAAAAACAAAATTTAAATGGAATTTTTTTTAAATCCCCAGGGCGGGGCCCCTGGGCAATTCAAGAACATAATTTTAATAATTTGAGTAGAGATCATCAATATTAATATTCATACCAAATTTGATGACAATCGGAAAGAAAATGTGACCTCTATTGCGTTAACAAAATTTTTGCTTTAATCTGACCTAGTAACCTTGACATTGAACCGGCCATGTTGGAACATGGGTTCTGCACGTCGTCTTGATGGGGAGAACATTTGCCTAAAGTTTCATGAAAATCCTTCTAGGGGTTGAAAAGTTATGGACCGGACACGAAATGTGCGCGCACGGAAGGATAGACGGACGGACAGACGGACGGACGGACGAAGACCATTCCTATATCCCCCAGCCGCTATGATAATAAAACCATCATCGCTTTTTATGAACAAAGAGCATTTTTACAGATGGTTCTTCTGATAATTATACTTTAAGGACGTGTCAAGACCTAATAGAATCGCTAACATTTTTACTAGATAACATTTATGTTAGACTTAGTACCTATATTTATAAATTAGTAACATGAATCCCAATGGCGCTAATTGTGCAGCCCTTGTTGTTGATCTTACAAAGAGCTTTTGTGATATTTCTTTCTACCGATCATTAAGATGGCATTTTAACAGCTTAATTAGCCATTACAAGGCGCTTTATTATGTCAAATGATATTAACCACCATACAGTGGAAATCATTATTACATGACTATTGAACTTAAATGGATTAGGTTATTCGAGCTAGGGGAGGAAGAGTGGAAGTTGCGGGAGATAATCGGACAGACAGTCTTGGCCATTCATCGATGTTTGGTGTCTGCACCTTGGTTGACCTGAAGACTGGATATACTTCCTGCTTTTTAAATTTTGCCTTTGGCGTTGTCTGTGATATGCAGGATTTATATTTTAAGATCCCCTCTCAAAATTCTATTCTGTTTAGTTCCGCCCATTGTTTTCTCGTTTAGGGCAAACCCATTCTTTTATCTGGGGACCATACGCCGCTGAACATGGAATGGTATTAATCTGAAAATACCGCATTGAAGGTTCTATGTTCACCGCCATATGCATACCATCGTTAGGGATGGATCAAAATTGTACTGTTTATTGGTGTAAAATATTGAGTTGCGCTCAACCCGGGGCTAGGCGGCGTGGGCAGTAAAAAGCATTTCCATTGCTGCCCATGAACAGGCTCAATCAAACCGAGCCTGCAATATTTTCATATTTGTCGTGATCGAGGGTCTTCAAAGTACCCTTTTCATCTATTTGAATGATGGTGTCTTATTAAGTCTACAAGGGAAAAACGCTTCGTTTTCGAATAAGAGTTAAGATTAATATTATTCATTGGAATATCACAATTTATTAATTGATATACTGCGTTAGTAGTTATCTTTAACACACACTTGCCATTTATAAAAAAATTCATGTGTCTATATTTACCCACAAGTGTTGTAACGAACCGCTGTCATTTCTTAGTATTTAAACTTACCTCCCCTGATTAGTTTTTAATCAAATGAACAAATATAAAAGTCCTTACTTTTTGCGGAATACTGTGAAAAAAGAAGAATCATTATATTGGAAATACAACCCTTTGCACCAATAATAATAATTCTTATTCTGAACGGCAATAGTAGTGAACCTCATCTCTATAGACACCCGGTGACCCCTTCTATATTCTATATAAACCGCCATCTTGGATCGGGAGGGAATTTTCGGGTTCATTCGGGCGTGACGTATCGATTAAAGGCGCCGCCCCCCGAGACGAGTCATAGCATCAGACAAATCGGACACGTTCGGTCTTACCCTAAAAGAGAACAATAGAGCCCAGTCTCCCTATGGTTATTAACAATAGAACGTCTCAGATGACAGATGCATATCAAATTACCATCTATTGTGTAATATGCCCGTCTATCAGATACGCTTTCTCTCTACCTCAATATAAACGACCATAGTGATAAAAGCCCTTTGTATTTTTTTATTGTAATATAAGGGCCTGCCACACTCCTCCCAATTCTATTTATCGATAAAATGAAAATTATCAAGATCTCAATAACGGCAAAATGCTGTTAAATGAAACTTTGCACAAGTGTATGTTATTAATGTATCTTTATTTTACAGATGGTAAGACATATTAGAAAAGTAAAGAAAAATAGCGAGATCTAAAAATTCCCTCAACTTCTATTTACATAAATTCACAAAAACTAAAGAACACAAAAGATCATTTTAAATGCCCACATGAGTAATATAATACTGACAACAATTTATTGTGTCCTCATGATTTACTTATGTAAACTTTACGAGATATTAGTAAAAGTGTGTTTGACCTTCAATTTCCTGGTCGCGTAAACGGATGACAATCACTGATTTCTCTTCTAATAGTTGAACGTTTTTTACAAAGTACACAACATTTTCTTGTCAGTATCATTGCGCTCACGAGGGAATTTAAAATTATGTTCTGCATCGCCTACTTTTTGTGAATTTATGTAAATAGAATTCAAGGAATTTTTAGGTCTAGCTTTGTTTCTTTACTTTTCTAAGTTGTCTTACTGTATGCAAAATAAAGATACATTAGTAACCTTCATTTGTGCAAAGTTTCATTGAATGGCATTTTGCCATTACTGAGATTTGATGATTTTTATTTTATCGATGAATAGGATTGGGAGGACTGTGGCAAGCCCTTAACTCAGTCTATTTGTTTGACCATTGCGATTAAACATAATAAACTATTATCCCATTGAATAAGTTGTTCCGGTAGATAACCCACCAACTGTAACATGTTTGGACACGCTTACATAACGGACCAATCAAAATAATCTATTTATTTTTTAAATGATAAAGACATTAACGGAAGCGGTTCAGCAAGTGGTGGATACCTAGATTTTAATGACAGCAGACGAAAGTCGAAGGTAAGACAGGTAGTTATACTGTTTTTTAAAGCTCTTAAGAGATTCAACGGGAAATGGACGGTTTTGTTTATTGTCCTTTATTGAAAATTGTAGAAAGTAATGGAGTAAAATAATGTATTTACAAATCCTTATTAGCGTTGAGGAATGCATTCTCAAACAGGTAGTTTAATCATAAATGTATTTTAGCTCACCTGAGCACGAAGTGCTCATGGTGAGCTTTTGTGATCGCCTGATGTCCGTCGTCCGTCGTCCATGCGTGCGTCCGTCCGTCGTCAACTTTTTCTTCAAACGACTTCTTCTCCTGAACTCCTGGGCCAATCTTGCTGAAACTTGGCAGGAATGTTACTTACATGAAGCTTTACCAAAATTGTTCAAATGGTTCCAGTCCATTGCCAATCTAGGTCACAGAGGTTAAAAATAGATTTTGAACATGAAATTTTTAAAAATCTTCTTCTCTGAAACCGTAAGGCCTAGAACTTTGATATTTGCTGTGTAGCATCACCTAGTGGTCCTCTACCAAGATTGTTCAAATTATAGCCCTGGGGTCAAAATTGGCCCCGCCCCAGGGGTCACTTCATTTTACATAGACTTATATAGGAAAAACTTTAAAAATCTTCTTGTCTGAAACCACAAGGCCTAGAGCTTAGATATTTGGCATTTAGCATCCTCTAGTGGAACTCTACAAAGTTTGTTCAAATTATTTCCCTGGGGTCAAAATTGGCCCCGCCCCAGGGGTCACTTCATTTTGCATAGACTTATATAGGAAAAACTTTAAAAATCTTCTTGTCTGAAACCACAAGGCCTAGAGCTTAGATATTTGGCATTTAGCATCCTCTAGTGGAACTCTACAAAGTTTGTTCAAATTATTTCCCTGGGGTCAAAATTGGCCCCGCCCCAGGGGTCACTTCATTTTGCATAGACTTATATAGGAAAAACTTTAAAAATCTTCTTGTCTGAAACCACAAGGCCTAGAGCTTAGATATTTGGCATTTAGCACCCTCTAGTGGATCTCTACAAAGATTGTTCAAAATATTTCCCTGGGGTCAAAATTGGCCCCGCCCCAGGGGTCACTTCATTTGACATAGACTTATATAGGAAAAACTTTAAAAATCTTCTTGTCTGAAACCACAAGGCCTAGAGCTTAGATATTTGGCATTTAGCATCCTCTAGTGGAACTCTACAAAGTTTGTTCAAATTATTTCCCTGGGGTCAAAATTGGCCCCGCCCCAGGGGTCACTTCATTTTGCATAGACTTATATAGGAAAAACTTTAAAAATCTTTTTGTCTGAAACCACAAGGCCTAGAGCTAAGATATTTGGCATTTAGCACCCTCTAGTGGAACTCTACAAAGATTGTTCAAATTATTTCCCTGGGGTCAAAATTGGCCCCGCCCCAGGGGTCACTTCATTTTACATAGACATATAGGAAAAACTTAAAAAATCTTCTTGTCTGAAACCACAAGGCCTAGAGCTTAGATATTTGGCATTTAGCATCCTCTAGTGGAACTCTACAAAGTTTATTCAAATTATTTCCCTGGGGTCAAAATTGGCCCCGCCCCAGGGGTCACTTCATTTTTGCATAGACTTATATAGGAAAAACTTAATAAATCTTCTTGTCTGAAACCACAAAGCCTAGAGCTTAGATATTTGGCATTTAGCACCCTCTAGTGGAACTCTACAAAGATTGTTCAAATTATTTCCCTGGGGTCAAAATTGGCCCCGCCCCAGGGGTCACTTCATTTTACATAGACTTATATAGGAAAAACTTTTAAAATCTTCTTGTCTGAAACCACAAGGCCTAGAGCTTAGATATTTGGCATTTAGCATCCTCTAGTGGAACTCTACAAAGTTTGTTCAAATTATTTCCCTGGGGTCAAAATTAGCCCCGCCCCAGGGGTCACTTCATTTTGCATAGACTTATATAGGAAGAACTTTAAAAATCTTCTTGTCTGAAACCACAAGGCCTAGAGCTTAGATATTTGGCATTTAGCACCCTCTAGTGGATCTCTACAAAGATTGTTCAAAATATTTCCCTGGGGTCAAAATTGGCCCCGCCCCAGGGGTCACTTCATTTGACATAGACTTATATAGGAAAAACTTTAAAAATCTTCTTGTCTGAAACCACAAGGCCTAGAGCTTAGATATTTGGCATTCAGCATCCTCTAGTGGAACTCTACAAAGTTTGTTCAAATTATTTCCCTGGGGTCAAAATTGGCCACGCCCCAGGGGTCACTTCATTTTGCATAGACTTATATAGGAAAAACTTTAAAAATCTTCTTGTCTGAAACCACAAGGCCTAGAGCTAAGATATTTGGCATTTAGCACCCTCTAGTGGAACTCTACAAAGATTGTTCAAATTATTTCCCTGGGGTCAAAATTGGCCCCGCCCCAGGGGTCACTTCATTTTACATAGACATATAGGAAAAACTTAAAAAATCTTCTTGTCTGAAACCACAAGGCCTAGAGCTTAGATATTTGGCATTTAGCATCCTCTAGTGGAACTCTACAAAGTTTATTCAAATTATTTCCCTGGGGTCAAAATTGGCCCCGCCCCAGGGGTCACTTCATTTTTGCATAGACTTATATAGGAAAAACTTAATAAATCTTCTTGTCTGAAACCACAAAGCCTAGAGCTTAGATATTTGGCATTTAGCACCCTCTAGTGGAACTCTACAAAGATTGTTCAAATTATTTCCCTGGGGTCAAAATTGGCCCCGCCCCAGGGGTCACTTCATTTTACATAGACTTATATAGGAAAAACTTTTAAAATCTTCTTGTCTGAAACCACAAGGCCTAGAGCTTAGATATTTGGCATTTAGCATCCTCTAGTGGAACTCTACAAAGTTTGTTCAAATTATTTCCCTGGGGTCAAAATTAGCCCCGCCCCAGGGGTCACTTCATTTTGCATAGACTTATATAGGAAGAACTTTAAAAATCTTCTTGTCTGAAACCACAAGGCCTAGAGCTTAGATATTTGGCATTTAGCACCCTCTAGTGGATCTCTACAAAGATTGTTCAAAATATTTCCCTTGGGTCAAAATTGGCCCCGCCCCAGGGGTCACTTCATTTGACATAGACTTATATAGGAAAAACTTTAAAAATCTTCTTGTCTGAAACCACAAGGCCTAGAGCTTAGATATTTGGCATTCAGCATCCTCTAGTGGAACTCTACAAAGTTTGTTCAAATTATTTCCCTGGGGTCAAAATTGGCCACGCCCCAGGGGTCACTTCATTTTGCATAGACTTATATAGGAAAAACTTTAAAAATCTTCTTGTCTGAAACCACAAGGCCTAGAGCTAAGATATTTGGCATTTAGCACCCTCTAGTGGAACTCTACAAAGATTGTTCAAATTATTTCCCTGGGGTCAAAATTGGCCCCGCCCCAGGGGTCACTTCATTTTACATAGACATATAGGAAAAACTTAAAAAATCTTCTTGTCTGAAACCACAAGGCCTGGAGCTTAGATATTTGGCATTTAGCATCCTCTAGTGGAACTCTACAAAGTTTATTCAAATTATTTCCCTGGGGTCAAAATTGGCCCCGCCCCAGGGGTCACTTCATTTTTGCATAGACTTATATAGGAAAAACTTAATAAATCTTCTTGTCTGAAACCACAAAGCCTAGAGCTTAGATATTTGGCATTTAGCACCCTCTAGTGGAACTCTACAAAGATTGTTCAAATTATTTCCCTGGGGTCAAAATTGGCCCCGCCCCAAGGGTCACTTCATTTTACATAGACTTATATAGGAAAAACTATTAAAATCTTCTTGTCTGAAACCACAAGGCCTAGAGCTTAGATATTTGGCATTTAGCATCCTCTAGTAGAACTCTACAAAGAGTGTTCAAATTATTTCACAGGGGTCAAAATTGGCCCCGCCCCAGGGGTCACTTCATTTTATATAGACTTGAATAGGAAAAACTTTAAAAATCTTCTTGTCTGTAACCACAAGCTGAGAGTTCTTTTGTACTCAGGTGAGCGATATAGGGCCATCATGGCCCTCTTGTTTAAACAAGTCATGACAAGAGTTTATATATATATATATATATATATATATATATATATATATATATATATATATATATATATATATATATATATATATATATATATATATATATATATATATACTTTATTTACATGTATCAACAGCATTCACATAAGTATATACACTATTAATTATCAAATATTTACATCGATTTATATGAAGAAAACAATGAAATAAATTCCTTGAAAATGGGTTAAATTAACTTGTTTAATCCGTATGTCCATGTTCATTGAAGGTTAAAACACCTCTATGCACATATTACTGAAAGTCACTAGCGTTAATCCAACTGTTGAACTTTTCAGGATAGTATTTCCACTGAACAAAGTACTGTTTGTTTTCTCCTTTTCCTCTGGTTTTTAACACTTTGTCCACTTTCCACGTCTCGTCAGGATCAATGTCTACTTTCTGTAGTTCGCTCTGATAAAATGTTCCTGTGATTTCTTCATCTCGTAAGTCCCGGAGTTTGTAGATCGGTAATATACCTCTGTGATATCGTTTTTGTACTTTAAACACCTCGCCCGAATAAGTCTCGTCGTACGCTCGAGTGAAAGCGTTTCGCAGATGACTGATCCGTACATAATCGCCTATTTTGAATTTAAATAGTCTGAGTTTAATGCTCCCTTTGTCGGTTTTGGGGTTTTGTGCATAGTACGTGGATAATCGCACTTCCATTTCATTGGTGTATTTTACATCCGAGGGCCTCATGCCGATGGTTCTATGATAAGTTTGGTTGTAACTGTTGGCTATATCCTGTAAAATAGGAAGATAGACATAATCCTCCTCTTGCGAAAAGTAACGGTATAGTTTATGCTTAATAGTTAAGATAGCCCTCTCTGATGTTGATGCCTTGGTTTCGTTCTGTGTCGGAAAGTATTTGACGTCGTTTTCCTGCATCAACGACTGTAACTTTCTTGCCCGAAATTCTTGACCTGAAAATATATTGAAAAGAAATTTGACTAATAATATGACTTATAAAAGTTACTAGTAAAGGGTTCGAAACATAAAATGAAAGAATTCACAAGTACTGTATTAAAACGAATATTAATTAAATATATTTTGTATTTATTTACATAATATAGGTGCAGTTAACTATGCCAATAGAAAATAATAACTACCTTTGTCGGTTATCAACTTTGCTGGCGATCTATCAGATTTAATGAAGATGTCCTTGAATGCTCTTGCTACCTCTTCTCCCGTCTTGTATTTTAAAGGACGCAGCCATACGTATTTGGAGAAAGTGTCAATCACCAGTAAGATGTACTTGTTGCCATCATTCCAATCAGCAAATTTCACCATATCGATCAAGTCAGACATCCAAGATCGTCCTTTCCAGCGCTTACGACGTGGTTTCTTTTGAAACGTCTTCTGACTGGTTGATGAAAACTTTATGCTTCTTGATTATGCAAGAATTTCCTGATTCTATGCATACCGATGTCATATTGACCTTCTTCTTTTACTATTTTGTACAATTTCTGTGGTCCCGCAAACTTGCAGGGTGTGATGGATCAAAATATATTTTCTTTAAATAGTCCTCCCAAGGCGCCATGTCTTTATTGTTTAATGTTCAAACATCAAATGAGAAGTTATTGCAATGCCAACGGCTTTTATTCAGAGTCCTCTTCATTTGCGTCTTCGTCGCTTTCGCTATCTGATTCTTCTATCTCAAATAAGTCCTCAAATGCATTTTTGTTTTTCTTCAAGACTCTTTTCACTGCCGATGTTAAACTGACTCCTTTTCTGCGCAGGTCTTTTATTTCCTCAACTATACCACGATGGGTAGTATTGGTCATCAGGGGAAACCAATACATCTCTAGTAACGATTGGTATCTCTCAAAGAAATTTTTCTCTTTGTAGGGGTATGAACGTTCCTCGGCCATTTCTGCTGCGTCATCTTCGTTTTCTCCATTTTCAATGTATTGATCGTACAACTTGTTGAACCGTTCTTTGCCACAGCTTTGAACAAGATGCCACAAATGCTGATAGCCCTCATTGTCTTCCACCTCCTCTTCTATGACATCATCAATTTCTTCCTTTTTCGCCTTTTTAGCACCAACCGCGTTTCACGTGTCTCTGAACATCGTGTGTGGTATCAAATAATAGCCCACAGTCGTCACAAGCTTGCGCTTTTTCTGCCATCGTAATTTCCTGCCCTAAGTTTTCGTCGATGTGAACAGTTTTAACTCCGACAGACGAATGACCCGTACTTCCAGAGTTTTGGTCTTTTATAGAGTCTTTTGGACGGTCTTGCATCTGATTGGTCAAAATCGTAGTGCCTTCATTTTTCTCTGATCGATCTATGGCATATTTCAATCTGTCATTTTCTGACGTAAAAGGTTTCAGGTCCACGAGCAAGTATCCATAAGGATTCTTTGTAGCTTTTACGAACGCTTTCTGGAATTTCTCTGTATTGCCCGGGTACATCTGTTGAGCTAGTATCATCACTGCTTGCCGGTCTAAGGGGTTATTAAACAAGACTAAATAATGACAATTCCTTCTCTGTGTGGGGTCTTTGTTTCCAAACAAATTCTGATTGATTGAAATCACGGATAATGATCGGTGGTGGGAACCTTCTGTAAATAGGTCTGTAATACGTTTATCTTTACCAGCTTCAGTGTATAAATCATTTAAAATCAGTAAATTGTTGATTCTTGGATCAAAATAATCATCGTCATCTAAGTCATTTGGAATGCCTTGTATAAATTCCACTTTTGGTACTACTGAATTCTGAACCACACTGTACAAGGGTTGCCATCGTTTGTATAGCCATACTATTCTCTGTATACCGGGCTGAATGGTACTTCTGTGATTTTGCAGCAAAGCTTTAACAAATGTTGTCTTTCCGCAAGCTGAAACATAAAACGTATATTTATATGTATTTAAAAAAGAGAAAATATGTTTTAGAATTAAATTAAAAACTTCTCATTTTCACAAAGTTTAAAATGCATTAAATAAGAATGGAAAACAGTTTAAAATTAAAAAATATGATAAAAAAGGAAAATAATACCTGTAGGACCGGAAATCATCATGGTAAAAGGATGTATATACACCATGTTTCTAAAACTTTCTTCTTGTGGTGGCGGCGGTGGTGGTAGTGTTGGTGGTGGTGGTGGTTTCACTCCCCGTGGTGCTTCTACTATTGAATTTATTCGCTTCCTTCCACCGTGTTTCTGTTGAAAATGTCTCAACATTGCATCCCGCCTTGAAAACTCATGGAGGCACTCCGAACACTGTGTCGAATACATGTTGTCTCTTCGGCGGCTGGACAGATAATGACAACCTGTCAATTCTTATAGCTTTTATATTTGTCTAAAAGTACAATCAATGGGATCAGCCAATCAAAATCCTTCTCATAGTTTAATATATTGCCCTTTCTTGCCGCGTTATTTCATTTGGCTTCAATTCTTTGTGAAAAAATGATCATATCATTTATTATTCAGGAGTTTATTATTTTATATCATGTAAGTTGTTTCTTAGTCTCGCCTGGCATTTTCTTAGTCTCGCCTGTGAAGCCCTCAACTTATACATCAATTAAACTACTAAATTCGAATTTCTGTCATACAAAATAGACAGTGTTTTTCCGACTAATAAAACAACAATTTTCCCTATAAAAATTATAGGATTATCGTGTATCATAAACTTATTCTCCAGTATTACATTACTGATGAAAATCGCGCGAACGCTTTTTTCTTATGTTTATTCAGCTACCAAACATAAACATCTACAATAAGGTTTAAACATTTGCCGTCTTGATTTTACGCCGTAACTCGTTTACAACTTTAAACTTAAAAAACGGGTGTTTTATCAATATAATTTCAGTATCACAGAGACAACCGATCAGTATACATCAATTACTACTTGCAGACGAACTGTTGAAAGGACAGATCATAAAACAGGTAAAATAACGTTTAAACTTGCCACGCTTTAATACACATGCGTAAACCAATACTTCAGTGGTCATATTTCATTGAATCGCTGACAGCCGAAGTGTGCGGACTATCAATTTAACAAAAGAGCAGACGACACACTTAAATGAAAGGTTTAAAAGTTTAAGTTGAATGATTTAAATTGTATGCTTTGTTTAACACTAGAGAGTTGATTTATTATGGACACATTTAATCTTCCCACTACTAAATTACACTGTACTTTCTGTTGACCATTTTATTCTTTATTACATAGTACCGCTTACTTATGTATCAGTAATAAATTCTCTTTGGTACTACCACATTGTATTTAATATGTATTATTGTGCTTTATATACTGATGATAAATATTAATGTCTAATTGTCCTTTTTATAGGAATAAGAGATGGCGTATCAGTGTGATCAATGCGAGGCAAATTTCTCTAAACTGAGTTTACTTATGCAACACAGAAGAGCTAGCAATCATTGGCCAAAATTTAATTGTCCAAGCTGCAAAAAATCCTTTACAAGAAAGGATAACCTTGAACGTCATATCAAGAAGCACGGCAATGAAAATAACCATCACTGCCCCGAGTGCCTGCGTGTCTTTACGCGAAGAGAAGCTTTAGACGATCATTTCCATCGGCACCACGATCAGATAGGACAAGGAAACAAACGAAAGTCGAGTTCCAACTTGGAGACTGGAGCTATAAAACGTCTTAAAGAGAATGACGATGTGACACGTTATTTTACCATCACTCAAATCAGGGAACAACGTATGCCTAAATTTCGCACGTCAGCCTCCGTCTACAAAGTCACCTTCCAAGACATAGAGGTAAAAGATGACGTGATGTCTGCTTTGAAGAACATATTTGATGCCGTATTCGGAAGGCTGATCAAAAATGCGAAATGGGATGACCTAGTTATGATGACGATTCAAAGTCCGTCTTTGGATTATCCAATACATATTCCAATTGGCAAAGTGTCGGAGTTAACAGCTGATCGGTTCATGGCAGAACTTGAAAGAGTGCTACAGTCTAATGAAGAATTTATTATTGACGAGTCTCTGACATTCGAAATAACTCACGTGGATATGCCTAAGGGAGGATCAAAGAAACGTTGTAGATATGTAAATACGGAGAATTTTTTGTTCGACAAAAGATGTATTATTCAAATAACAAACAAAGACGACTTATGCTATGCCAAAGCTATAGTGACATCCATTGCCAGAATCGACAAGCACCCAAAAGGGAACAACATACGACAAGGTATGAACCTCAGGGCAAATTGGCGAACGAACTTCATGAGAAAGCTGGCGTGGCTATTGGGAAATGCGGGATCGAGGATATTAAAAAGTTTCAAGACGTATTGCCTGATTATCAAATCCATATGGTGTCGCAAGACCATTTCAATGCGATCATCTACAGTGGACCAGAGGCAGAAAAGAAAATATTCTTGTATCACCATGACAACCACTACGACGTCATTACCAGCATGTCTGCTTTTCTATCCTGAAATTATTACTGCACCAAATGTCAGAAAGGTTACGATCACCACGAAGACCACAAATGCAATAACGCATGCCATGCATGTCGTAAGGTCCATGACCCCTCAGATGATGACTGGATCCAGTGTGACGTATGCCATCGTTTTATCAAAGGTTCAGAGTGCTTTGACCTTCACAAGAAAACTACACATAAGGGAAACTCTACCTGTAATGCCTTCTACAGATGTCAGGACTGTGGAAAGACGGTGAATAAGAAAATAAGTAAAAAAGAGCATGCATGCGGTGACAAATATTGCGAGATTTGCAAAGACTTTTTTCCTGACGACCATAAATGTTACATGACCCCTGTAGAGAAGAGTGAAAGTCAAGGCATGTCTATAGAAGAGGAGATCATTGACGAATCTGAAAATGCAAAAATGTTCATCTTCTTTGACTTTGAATGCACTCAAGAAGATTTAATTCAATGTGAAAATGGCTACAAACCCGACATTTACGGAAAATGTAAAAATTGTTCAAAGTCAACCTGCGGTGCATATGAACATAAACCCAATCTCTGCGTAGCTCATAAGGTATGCACAGTATGCATTGACAAGGAAGTCTGTGAGCTTTGTCTTCAACGTGAATATGTCTTTAAAGGCGAGGATACCTTAGAGAGTTTCTGTAAATGGTTGTTTTCCGAAGACAACTACAACAGTACAGTTTTGTGTCATAATTTCCAAGGTTACGACTCATACCCTATACTTCATTACTTGTACAGTCATGGTATTGTGCCTAAGGTCGTACCGAATGGTGCAAAGATAATGAGTTTGACCGTCCCGTCATGCAAGATAAAGATGATAGACTCTATTAACTTTTTACCTATGGCTTTAGCCAAATTGCCATCGATGTTCGGATTTGAAGAGTTAAAGAAAGGTTATTTCCCGCATTTATACAACCGAAAAGCTAACCAGTCCTGCGTGTTGAAATCGTTACCTGATATATCGTACTACAATCCGGACAGTATGAAATCGGATAACAGACAAAGGTTTTTACAGTGGTATGAAGAAAACAAAAATACCGAATTCGATTTTCAAACACAGCTTTTGGACTACTGCAGGTCAGATGTAGACATTCTGAGACGTTGTTGCTTGAAGTTTCGGGGAGACTTTATGGATGTGACTGGTATCGACCCCTTTGAGCAGTGCATCACTATAGCTTCTGCTTGTAATTTGGTATTTCGTACCAATTTTCTCCAGGCGGATACTATTGCTTTGATTCCACATCATGGGTACCGCCCGGAACACAAGCAGTCAGTGAAAGCTCTTCGGTGGATTAAATATGTAGCACACACAGAGAGCAGAAACATTCAACATGCTAGAAATGGAGGTGAAAAATATATCGGCCCGTATCTTGTAGACGGGTACTATGAAACCGAAGGAGAAAAAGTAGTTTTCGAATTCCACGGCGATTTCTGGCACGGCAATCCTCGGATATACGCACGTGATACGATAAATCCTGTAAACAAGTTTACTATGGGAGAACTCTATGACAAAACACTGGAAAAACGCAAATATCTTGAAAGTCAAGGTTACACCTATAGGTCAATCTGGGAGTCGGAATTCGATCAACAATGTAATGAGGATAATACCATGAAATCTTTTATTGATAGCATCGAGCTAGTAACACCGTTAGAGCCGAGGGATGCTTTTTACGGAGGTCGCACAGAGGCTTTCACTTTGTACAAGGAAGCTTCCGAAAGTGAAGATATCAATTATTACGATGTTACGTCCCTGTATCCCTGGGTGAATAAGACTGGGAAAATACCTGTCGGGCATCCTAACATCATCACTGAGAATTCTGGCCCATTAGACACATACGAAGGGTTAATAAAATGTAAGGTTCTACCACCTAGGGGACTCTTTCATCCTGTCTTACCCTGCAAAACCAATGGGAAGCTTTTATTTCATCTTTGCAAAACCTGTGCCGACAGTCACCAGCAAGAAACGTGCAGTCATGAAAACGAAGAACGAGCTTTTGTCGGTACATGGGTGACAGACGAGGTGAAAAAAGCTGTCCAAATGGGATACGTTGTCTTAAAGGTGTATGAGGTTTGGCATTTCGACTGCATTTCAAGATACGATCCAAAGACACTAACAGGTGGTCTGTTTACCGACTATGTCAACACATTCCTGAAAATTAAGCAAAAGGCAAGCGGTTGGCCTGATTGGGTAAACACAGAAGAGGACAAACATACATATAGTGATCTGTATTTCCAGAAAGAAGGAATTCGACTTGACTATCACAAAATCAAGAAAAATACAGGAATGCGAGCTTTGGCCAACTCATGTTAAATTCCTTCTGGGGAAAGTTTGGACAGCGATCAAATATGAGCCAGATCGATATGGTAGATGGTAGATGACCCGAAGCTATATTTCGAAAAACTGACAAGCGACAGCATTGATGTTACAGCAATCAATTTTGTGTCCGAAGAGTTCGTAGAAATGAGATGGCAATGAAGTATAAAGATGATTTTATTGAGACCAATCCTAAAACAAACACTGTCATTGCAGCATATACTACAAGTCAGGCACGCTTGAAACTGTATTTATATTTGGAAGAATTAGGTCCGAGAGCCCTCTACGCCGACACAGATTCTGTGGTTTTCACGACTCAACAGGGAGAAAGGAAACCGCCATTGGGTGATTTTCTGGGCGACCTGACCGATGAAGTGCCGAATAATCGGATACGAATCTTTGTAGCAGGTGGTCCGAAAAACTATGGCTACCAGTTGGATGAATCTGACAAAAATGGCATTAGAACTTACTGCAAAGTTAGAGGGATCACTCTCAACTTTAAAAACATGCGCACTGTAAATTTTGACTTACTGAAAACGTTTGTTACAAAGCATCGCGATGCTGCAGTCTCAGTTCAAAATGCACACAAAATAACACGAGATAGAAACAGTGCAAAGTTGCTAACTGTTTGTGAAAGAAAAACGTATAAACTCGTTTTTAACAAAAGGGTGATAAGATCAGATTATGTCTCTTATCCTTATGGTTATTAGTACGTTTAGAGAGATGTATCAAGAGTTGTATATGTAAATATGTATAATTTGTCATTTTCTTTGTAGTATTTTAACATTTTTTGAATATCCTATGCTTAGACGAATATTACAGCGTAAGAAAATAAATAAATTCGTGAAATGTTACTATAAATTATTTTCAATTTTCATTGAGATAAACATGAATAATGTAAATATTCTTTTATTTTTAAATGTTTACAGTAAATATTAAAGTAGACTAGAGAAATGTTGTTTTGTTATAAATACTTTTACAAGAGAATATAAAGAGAAAACTTTTTAATAGTTGTGCGATGTTCTTCAGTATCTATTATGTTGACTTGTACTTATTCTTGTACCTTGTATACATTGTAAATAAATGTAAAAAACACAAACAAATATCTGTTGTCGATCATTTTATTTAAACTACCCGCGCTTGCAATATACAGTAAGTCTGTCATGGCCCATTTAACATTTAGGTTAACATCAACCGAGTGTTAAACCTTACACGAACTTTTTACCTGTCTTTGATCAACATACCTGTCGCTGAATTAAAATAATCTGTAAAAATGTTTTGTATAATATACATTTAGGTTCTTGTGACATACCTTCCAATATGCTGAAACATATCAAAACCTGTTTGAATGGAATTATATTAATTTTAAACGTATTAAATTAATGCTATCGAGATAATAAAATCTGCTCTGTAATCGATACACCAGGCCCGAATGAACCCGAAAATTCTCTCCCGATTCGAGATTGCGGTTTATATAAAGAGAGAATGCTTATCGTATAGACCCGTATATTACACAATAGATGGTAATTTGATATACATCTGTCATCTGAGAGGTTCTATTGTTAATAACCACAGGGAGACAGGGCTCTATTGTTCTCTCTTAGGGTTGGGCCGAACGTGTCCGAACTTGTCTAATGCTATGACTCATCTCGGGGATACTTCGTCTATAATCAATACGTCACGCCCGAATGAACCCGAAAATTCCCTCCCGATCCAAGATGGCGGTTTATATAGAATATAGAAGGGGTCACCGGGTGAGTTACTGTCTATAGAGATGAGGTTCACTACTGGCAATGATATTTTTACTGATGAACAAAATAAGAAAATCTTTTGCGCAGTCCAAAGATTCATTAAACATAGTCATCGCTTTTAAAATTTTTAACTCTTTTAAACTAGTATTAGAATATTTAACTAGATTAAATCTTTATAATAATCATTCTCAGCAAACTGTGGTAAAATAAAAACAATATGAACTAATTACCGGACGGACCTACCTGTCAGAAATGGATCGATTCTTTTCAATTATAATTTATCCTTTATCTTAATGTGGATGGTATCTGTGATTATTGTTACTTATATAATACAATCATTCCTTCTGTATCTTTACACATTGTCATTTAATTTAGTATTCTTCGGGGAGGGATGTCATTAACGTTGTAAGAACTTGTCCCGACCCGTTTGCTAATTGTTTTGTTTTCGATATCATATTGTTGCTGTGTTTGTAATTGATTGTATATGCAATAAAATATGTTTAAACTAAAAACAAAACTAAACTTTTCGGTGTATTCAAAATATATAAGCATTGTTTTTATCTGTTTTATTATCGGAACGACGACACCGATATTTGCTTGAGCCGAAAGCTAGGCTTGTTTACCCTGTTAAAAGTTCTATAAAATTCTCATTTTTTGACAGAAGTAAATGAACATTTTAAGCATGTCAGACAAAACGCTATGCTGACAGCAGACATTCATATGACGCGTTTACACTCATTAGTATTAGTCCTGGAATGACTTTGTATTACTTTTCGAACATCCATCGTATAATTCTATCATGGGATCAATAATTATTTCAGTTAGGTAAAACATGCTTAAAGAAATGATATGTTTTGATTTTTCTCCTTTTTTCACTGCAGTATAACTTGATTGTGACCAATATTTCCTACCATGGGAGCTATGTCAGTTACAAAATTATTTTTGTGTGTTTGCAGTCAAAGTATATTGTTTGATGTTATAATTAGGTCTGAAGAAATAAATGCTGTCTTCAGGAAATGATATCGGAAATCAACACTTCTGTCTAATCAACTGCCATAAATTTTTAAAAGAGACAAGTAATCAAATTTTTTCTTCATTTTTTAAATCTCGTAATACAGAAATATCACAATTATATCATTTTCATTGTTCACAATTTCAATACATTTTTCCGTCTGTGTCTCATCTGATCGGGACATACACTAATTCACTTTGATTTGTCAGGTTATTTCTGAGGGAGAAGCAAACCCAGTAGAACATGATCAGACAGAAAGGATGTGCCAGCTGGTCTGGATCTACATTGTTACCAGCAGTCTGATCAGGATCTTCAATTTTCACACCTGACGTTAAACCTGTGTATATGTAGTAAAGGGGTGCAACTACTTGGAAGTATTTTTTTTCTTTAATTGCAGGATCCAATTCCAGTGTAAAATTAGAAGATATTATTTCTCAAAAAAAAGACATCGTACAGACATCAAGAAAATTTCAACTTCTTATCAAAACTCCTTTTTGAAGTCATTACACAGTGTTATGAACCACTTTGCAGCTAAGATGTATGGATGTTCGTATCACGGACAACTGTACAAGTAATAACTCGAATGATAAGATACTATTATATGACAGAACCTCTATATTGGTAATTACAACTTGCAACTAAGCAATAAAGATTAAGTTTTGATATTAACCTAACATCATTTGTCTTTATTGTGAAATTCCGGATCAGCCAGTACATCTGAGTCTTCACTGTATTCATCTTAGTCAGAAATAACCTAATGAATCTTCAAATGAACAGTGCGGATCCTGACAAGATGGCATTGTTGTTCAACCTATCAGATTAGGATCTACAATGGTTAATCATATGAAATGACACACACTTAGAGTAAAGGCTTAGGTGCATACGCGACAAATAATCTTATAATTAATTATAAATTCCTTTTTGCAGGTAACAACTGGCATCCGTCAAATTTGGAGAGAACCTAAGGAGGGAAGTCAATGTGGGAAAAGATGGAAAGCAGTCAATAAAATTATGTTCCCGAAGTTACAAAAATGAAGATGTTACGGTAAAGATTTTCAGGGAAGAGATGACATTCAATTATGATATTCAACTGATGCAAGAAACGGTTCTAGTATGCATAGGAAAATAATATGTTCAAATGTGCTCCCAAGCTCCTCACTCCATCGAAAAAGAAGCCTCGCAAAACTGAGGCACTGAGTTTGCTGACGTCTAGGTTCGAGGAAATGAAAAAATTACAAACATTTCTCTGCTGTCTGCCAGACAGAATTGTTACAAAATAGTTGTGCTGTACTTCTAAAAAGAGACAATTTTAAAACATTGTAAAATATATTTGCGCAAATTTGTTCACTTAGAAACCCTTCATTTCGATAAGAGATCAGATGTATACAGAGCATGTGAAACTTATAGTATTTCCATTGGTCATTTTATTCTGCTCTTCATAAATGTTGTATAATGTGTATACGTATTCTTAGATATTCAATATTTATGATGTGTATATAATGTTTATAACCATTTATATATATTTATCTTGATAAAATAAAATTTTTGATGATGATTTTTATGTTTGATTATTCTTCATTGATCATTTATAATCAAACTTAATAATATTGAAAAGCTTACAAGAACCAAAAACAGCACCCTCCTTCTCTGAAATAAAATCTTTAAGCAAATAAGATATCAGAAAATACTCAAGGGTACACAAACATCATTCTTGGAATTTTGAATGTCCTTATTTGGTGATTCTGTTCAACTGTTATTTAAAAAAAAAACTTGGAACAAGAAGCACCGTAATGCGACGAAACCAGGTTTTCAACGACCTAGTATAGACATCTGAGTAGAATCCAGAGATATAAGCTATCTTGATATAAGCTACCAACACATTAAGTTTGATGTCAGTAAGTCAAAGTAAAGTTATAACGTAGAAACTGAATTTCTATTTTTTAAGCAACAGTGACATTGACCTTGATCACAGACATCTAGGTAGCAATCCCAAGTTGCATCTTTATAAAAGCTACCAACACACCAATTTTGCTGTCAATGGGTCACAGCAAACTGGAGTTATAAGGCGGAAACTGAAACGCTGATCACAGACATCTGGGTCGCAGTTCTAAGTAGCGCCTTGATCTAAGCTACCCATACACCAATTGTGCTGTAAACAGGTCAGAGCAAATTGAATTTTAAAGGTGGATATTAAATTTCTATTTTAGGCAACAGCGACCTTGACGTTGATCACTAACACCTGGGTAGAAATACCAAGCTGCCTTGATATAAGCTTCCCACAAACCAATTTTGGCATCAATATGCAAAAGAAAACTCAAGTTATCGAGCGAAAAATGAATTTCTATTTTAAGCAAAAGTGACTGACCTTAATCAGAGACACCTGGATAACAATCACAAGCTGCCTCTTAATATAAACTACCCACATTTCAAGTTTGGCGTCAATAGGCCAAAACAAACTCAAGTTATTGAGGGAAAACTGAATGTCTTCTTTTAGCAACTGTGACTTTGACCCTGACTATAGCCAACTGAGTAGAAATCCCAAGCCGCCTCTTGATGTAAGCTACCCATACAACAATTTTGGAGTTAATTGGCCACAGTGATCTTGACCTTGACCCGACCGGCCACAATCTAATAACAAGGGTTTTTGTAGAAAACCTGTTTAAAACAGAGAAGTTATTAGCTAAAATTGCATGACTGTTTTTCTTAATACAATCCTATGGTTTGTACAAGTGAAATGGATGCACTAAGACCACGTTAGTAATCATTTCAGAACTATCCTTTCGAAAATATTTCGCAGTAAAAAACAAGTGTCGAGGTTACACGTCTGAAATTGGGGACCAGTCTCAAGCTTGCCAATTTTTTTATTTTCTACTGTCTAATTGCCGAGATCTATACTATAACCATGAGGAAGCATATGATTGGTTAAAATTGTAGTCTCGCCGAACAAGTATCTAACTCTTTGACTATTTCCGTTTTAACCGATGCTGAAGATTCAATAATGGTTCCCTATCTCAGTTCATACTGTGTGTCTACTGTAGTTTTAAAAAGGTCAAAACTTTGAGGTACAAAATCCTGGTCAATGACTTAAAATGTTTCTCTCCTTTACATGTTTTATTGTTAAAATGTAATTTTTTTACCAGACAGATAAAACCGAAATTTGGTGGAGTCAATTATTTTTATTAACAGAAAAAGAGAGGAGCAAAAATATATAAGTAGGCACAGAATGTAAACACAACATATAATTTCGACACAGTCAACTTCATTTACATAATTATATTTATATCCTATGTACTCCTGCGAAGGAAAGCACTCCCGTATGCTTGTCACAGCACAGAAAGTAAGAACAAATGTAACTTATTTTCCCAGGTAACCCCATTACCACATGGCCAACTGTCATTATGCAACATACCTTCTTTGCCTGAAAACGTATAACCAACTTACACTGAATGCTGTTTAGATATGTAGAACTTTGATTCACTTTCTACACAAAAATGCTTTAAAATTATGGATTTTATAGAATTCTAATTCCGTCACACATGAAATTTGCAGTGAGCTTATTTTGCTTAAATAAAGTACATTTTAGCATTTTTTATCTTCTAAAAAGGAATATTCGAAACAATACGTTGCTAACCAGTTGCCTTCCTATCTTAACTATGGTTATTTCTCACAAGTTTTATTATGGATACATTTCAAATATCCGTTACCTTGTAACTTTAAAAAGAAGTTACTGCAATGAAAGATTGTCCGCCATTTGTTGTTAAGCTAGGAAGAAGTTTTAATTGCGCACTCATAGATTTGGTATTGATGGAGAGAGGTCACTTATATGCATTCAATGAAAAACGAATTTTGGAATTTTTGCCAGTACTGCCGGTAGAGTAATGTGTTGAAAAATTTAGACCGGACAAGACTTTTGTCCATAAGCATATAATTATTCTTAAATATAAAGTTTTTCGCTAAGATGGTCACAAAGTTTAAAATTGCATACACTGTTTTATCTGTGACACCGATCGATACTGTTGTCTAAATTAAGGAATGAAAGGTAATATCCTTGTGGTTAGATAATTTTGTAAATCTCTTCAAAACGTGTATGTTGTCACTCCAAAAACAGAAAACACACAACTTTGGGGTACTTATTTACTTTTATAGAGGTTCACGTTATTTGGTAATAAATTTTATTTATTTTTGTTTTTAGTGTAATTTTGTTTACGAGATATGTAACATGTGTGGTACAATTTGGATATCAGAAGACCAAATCTCCATCTTTGATTTTTTTGTTATTGACATGTCATTGATAAATTCTGTAACTGATAATCTAAAATATATAGGAATGTCTCGGAATATCTTTTATATATAAATTGCCATTGCCCATCTAGCGTTTATTCGATAGTGGGTTTCCCTTTAACCCAACTGGCTTTCAGTGAAGTCGTATATTATTCTGTAATAGTCATACCTAATCCACCGTTTGTTGTATTTTGAATAATTATATTTCGTTGTATTTAATCAGGTACCATAAATTCCAAACATGATTGAGCTCTTTAATAATATGTGTAAAGACAAAAGGAGGATATGCAAGTTTTTGATGGTTCTTTTTTTTCCATGTCAAAATAGTTTTATTTGGCAGCTTTTACTTTTAGACACGAAAGCAAGAAAAGTCCTCGACGATTTATTAGAGCGTTCAATATTTTTATTCCTTTTCTTTCTTCATTTTGGTTTATTGCAATCAACAATATTTCTAAAGGAGAATATTAAAGGGTAAGAAGACAAGGGACATCCTTCTTTTACTACTCTTTTCACCTGAAAAAAAACGCGGTATTTATCATTTAAAAGTATCATTTTGTTATTGCAAATCATAAAGATTTAAGAATTATATTTAAGAATTTCGTATTGGTTTGTTAATTCTTGAGTTTTGAAGGAAATAGTTTATTATGTTTTCTTCAGCTCTTTTTTCTAACTTCTGCTGTTTCAAAAACTTAAAAACTTTTAATTTTCTTTTTTCTTGGACTCAAGCATTTTCACATCGAAAATACAGACATTAACAAGCGAAAATTAGCAAGATAAAAGTTAAAAAAGCAAGAGTATGAATGCATTTTGCAACTGGCAGGACAAAAATAGGAGATTGTGTTTTTGTTGTTGTGTTCTTAGTGTTGTTTTGTACAAACAGTAGAACCAGTTTTATTCGACAAATTCATATTCGCTTTTTTATCGATTTATTTATAATCGTTGGTTATTTTATCGCCTTAAATTGTTAATAACAAGCTCTACGAGACTGGATGTTATGTATTGCTTTCCGAGTAGAGCTATCAGAAAAGTCAAAAGTCAACCCCCATGAAATTTTTATAATAATATACCTATAACTATAGTTATATTATTCTTAGGTTCAACTTGAGAATATTTTTGTGCTCATCATTATCAGTAAAGCCATTCTGGTCGTTACCCTATCAGTATGACATTTTAAACTGGTGACTGTTATCAATCATAGATAATTCAGAATACTGTTTACCATAGCTTTCGATTTGAAACTGTAATCTTTGGTAATGTTTGCAGACAAAGATGTTCATAACAACATGATATAAACGTGTTTACGCTCATTTAGGCTGAAAAACTATTTTTCCTCATTAATCAATGGTATTGATTTATAACCGTTTTAAAAAAGTAAGTAACCGCAAATAGTAAAACAGTAGTTACTTTCTTCCATTAAAGTAGACAAATCCAATTGCTTATTGTCGAACAAGAAATGTAGAACACACATGGACGATTTCTGATAGAAACTGAGAAATTCAAAATAAAACGTGGTTTATTTTGCATACACTGAAACGCCTTTAAACCTGACGGGGTCAGGACAGGACAGAAAACTTTCCGTTTTAAAGGACTTTCCGGATTAAAGGGGTTTTGAGAACTGGACAATACAGAAACTTATCAAACATAGACATAAGGATATATATTTATTCACAACAGTGTTAATTTGTCAGAAAAAAATTAACAGTTTCTGCAGGTTTTAGTAAATAAATAAGTTATAACAAATGCAAACAGAAAATGTTTTTATTTATTCAATAAATTTTAATAGCATTATTCAAACATAAGTGTTTAAAACAGTTACTATACTTGCCATTGAAGCTATTCAGATCCATGATCTTGCAATTTCCACCTAACCATATAACATGTAGAACATCATCCACAACCACAGGGTCATTAACTAAACAAAAAAGCACTGAAAAGAAGTACAATGAACCTTTGAACACCGGGGTCAACCCGGACCACAACCGTAGCGGCGCCGAGAAGAACCGCATTGAATCGGGATAAACCGTGTTGAACCGGCGATCACCGGTGAATGGCCCCAGTGGTGTTCAAGCCGGTGGACGCGAATTCAACTTCGGAAGCCATATGTAAACCTTTGTTGTATATAAGTGTCCAAACTGGGATCCATCGGGGCTGCATACATCGAGGAATGTGAACTAGGCTTCACGAACTTTCCCGGTTCATCCTGGTTCATCACGGTCCAACGGCTACAAATTTCCGGGACGCACCGGTGCATACACCGGGATAGTGAGAAGAGAGCTTTAGAGTTACTGTGCCCAAGTATTTAAACTTCAATACTGCAATTATTCAATCATAAAAGATTAGACATTTATTTCTTCTAATTCTAAGGTATGTATCCCAATAATCAGCGCTCGGATGACAACGTTAGTCTCGGATGATAAGAGTGGCTCGAGTTGCGGATGAGAGTGAAAAAAGCGTTAATAGTTTTACTTTTATCTTTTACTTATGCCGATTTAAATCACGTTAGTGACTGCAATTGTTCTTGGCCAACATAAGCTATGATAAAATGATAAAAAGCTATGATAAAATGATAAAAAATAAAGTATTGATACCTTTACCTGAAGATAAAATTATAAGCCTGGCCATTATTCAGTTTGAGCCACCTATTATCTTTAACAAATTTTACTGAAGCCAGCGATTATCCATCTCGCTTTGACATCCTCAGAAAAAGTAAGATCTATATTCATTTTTACCGAACTGTGTTACCATGTTGTGATTGTTTATTAACAGAGGGACAGTAAAAGATCAAAGGGCCATATTCGATAACCTTAGTAATTGGCCTAACATTTGTGAAAAAAAACTATTTTCAGTCAGAAATCTGCTATTTTTCATTCAATTACATGTTTTTCAGTTGACTCTGAGCCATTTTTTGTAAGCATAATTTATCTTAAAAGAGATTGACGCCCCATAAGAATACCACCAAGAGCTGTTTTGCAATTTTTCGCTGTTTTTGCGTCAGAATATTGGCGATTTGAAGGTGGCCACATCACTAGACAAGTAAAATTTTAAAATATGATACACACTAAATGTATATCTATAACATATTAAAGACTCATAGTTGTCGAGGGCTGTGACCATACTTAATTTTAACAAAAATGGTCCTAGCGGACCTTCAGCAGCACTAGGTCTACGTATAACATTCACGGTAATAGGCATAACGTACAAGTCTTTAATCATGATAATTATTTACAAAGAAATAAATAGTTTTGTGACTGAAAATATCCCTTTTTATTAGCTTAGTTATTTAGACAATTTGATAATTCCTCCGACGAGGACGGAGTCTATCAGCCTCCATACTCGACTCCGTTAAAAACGGTGCATCAGAGCAACAACAACAACAATAAAAGTAAACATTTTCATTGAAATTAAACATTATATCATCGGGTCTTTAAAGCAATGGAAAAATAATTTCTGATCAGGTAAGCATATCTTCTGTATTTAATTATTGATTACTTTTAAGAAACAACTCTTTTAAATATCGCAGACGCTACTTTTCGCATCGATCCATTTTCGTACATAGTAGAACAACACTTTTCGGTTCAGTAACACAACATAAAAGATATTATATTTTTGGGGTATTTTGCGTATATGTAAATTATATGTTCTTAATTTGTCTTAAATCTTTACCAGAATAAAGATCTAGCCTATTTAAAATCTAAAAAAGGGGACCCATACAGCTTTACGTTTGAGTTGTTTAAGTATTAAATAGTACTTTTCATTTCGAGCAATGTAAGACGGCATAGCGTAATGGATGTGATTTCTGCCTTCAGCTCGGTCAGACAGCGTTCGCGCCCACCTACAGTATGCGTTTTTTTTTCGTCGACGAACGGATGTCGATTTGTTGTTGTTGTTTTTTTTCATTCTGTACAACGACACATTTTATTTTTTTACAAAATTCGCGTAACGCTCGCGCGATTCAATTAGTAAATCTGTCAAAAATATAGACTATTTAATTTTTTACAACTTTTAATTTAATTCCCGCCTTGAACGGTCGGATTTTTTTGGACAAAATACACTCGTAGGAAATATTTCTTTAGATTTTAATAACAAACATTAATTGTTACCAAACTCTCATAGTTATTATAATGAAAACAATTTGTTTGTGTTTTTTCATTCAGGATGCCTGGGAGCGGTCCCAAATACTTCAACTGCATTGTTTGCAATAAACGAACTGAACCAAAAGAAAGAAGAATTATAGATAAGGCTGTTGGAAAGTATTTACTGAAATCGTTTTTTATTTCATCAACACATAAGGACGTAATATGCAACAAATGTAAACATAAATATTATATCGCAGAAGCTAAAGTTCAGAGAGTAGATGAACCAAGAGCTGTTAGAAATGATCCGGATTATGTTCCAGAGGCTACAGTCAGAACTTTACCATGCAGATGTCCTCCGTCAGTCAATCTTAAAATCCCATCTACACCTAAAACACATTCAAGCTGCGTAGTGTGTAAGAAACCTGGACCAAAACTTGAAGTGAAGCGAGATTCAATGCATTTCTTGAAAACAGTGTGCTTGTAGCTTCTGGTACTAGATGCTGCCCAGTTCATCTTCAGGATGGTATACTGAAACCAGACTGTCTTAAAGATGTGAAAATCTCAGAAGAGTCTTTAATGAATCGTAGTTCCATATTGAATCTTTTACAGCAGCTAAGAAGTGTATGTTTGCAGAAACGAGGCACTATTGACTTTGATAATATTACGGATCCAGACTGTGCTGCACTCGCCGGACTTTCTCGTCAGCAGTATAAAGTCATCTGATTTCATCAAATTTTGAAAATATACACTTCAAACATTGTGCATGCAGTTTTTCTTTCATTTTTATGCTTAGGCCGATTTTCACACTTTCTGAACCTACCCCTTTATGTTTTCTTTACTCAACTACCTAAATACAGATGTTAACTTGTTTAATTTTGAGCGATGGCTCAATTTTCCACATTCTTCCGTGATTTTCACCACAATGTAGGGACTGTCTGCAAAAACCATTGCATTTTTATATAGCTTAAATTCGCCTAGAGCAATTGCAATCACTAACATGATTTAAATCGGCATTAGTAAAAGACAAAAGTAAAAATACTTACGCTTTCCTCACTCTTATCCGCAACTCGAGCCGCTCTTATCATCCGAGACGGACGTTGTCATCTGAGCGCTGATTATTGGGAAACATACCGTTGTAGCGTGAAATCCGTCAGCCCCATGAGATCATTCAGCGCGCATGCGCAAACCAATGTTAATATCCGGCGTGGGAAATGTCAGACCAGCAACAGAATTTGCCGATTATTTACTTCATATTTTAGTAGGATAATGTCGTTATACGCCAAAATGGTAAGATTTTATGAGGTATAACATGACTAAGTTATGGAATTACAGTGACACTTTATTTGGTTTCAGAAAAGTTCAGGCAAAAATCCATTCATTCAACGGATCATGAAAGTGAAAGTGAATAGATAGATCTATATAGAATAGTTGGGTACGGGGGTGGGGGGGGGGGGGGTGGGTGGGGGGGTTGGCATGGGTGGAAATGGATTTATTATTTTGGTGCATTTTGGATGAGATTTTTTTATTATTGTTGTATTTACCTGCTTCTAATCTTATGAACAAAACAAAATATAAGACAAATGTGTGAAAAGTAAAACAAATTACAGCAAAAAAGGGGTTTTAAATCGTGAAGCAGGCCTGCCAAATCTCCGGATTTTATCTGGAATCTCAGGATTTCAAGTAACTTCTCCAGATCTCCGGGTTTCTAGTCAAAATCTCCGGATTTCAGTGATATTTAAAAAAAAATAGAGTAATTAAACCTAATTTAAAAGTTGTACATTGAATGTAATAGTTATTCTTGTGCAGTCGCACATTTCCTGTTTATTACAAGATAATGAGGACTTGGTCAGTGACATGCAGTCTCAATGCCACTAGCACAACTGTACAATAACCGCGTGCCATAAACTAAACAAGGGCCTCAATTTATCTAATAATATTTACGTTGCATGTTCATTCTAATATTGTCAAAAAACAGGTCTTAACAGTTAAAAAATTGAATGAAAAAACCCAAACAAAAGTCATTTTAAAACAAGTTCTTTAACCATTTCTAACAAAATCGGCAGAATTCATTTATAAAATTCTATGAAGAATATAATTGTAAAGAAGAATATGAGAAAAATATCATCATCATCATCATCATTTTTGTTAAGTCACAGTCATGGTGAACAGCAGAAACAAGACAATACAGGGATTTTCATCCTTATATAACAGAGGCCTATAAAAGGCCTCTTCCCAATCCAAAAATACAGTATTTTTTCCCAATTGCGGCAGAAACTCTTCCCAAAGTGCTAGGTCAAATGTCCAAAAATGGTTAAAACTCCTGGGAGGAGTGTTTGAAAATTGAAGTCTGGAAAATAAATTGCATAATAAATTGAATTTAAATTAAAAATACCTATTACTATTCAATTTTATAAAGTAGAACCCATCTTTCAATTAATTTAGTTTTCTCAAAATAAACAGTTATTGCGCATAAATTTCCCAATTGGAAAGGCCAGGGCCTCTTCCCAATTTTCTGATGAAACGCCCTGCAATAAAACAACATCATTATCATCGTCGTCGTAATCATTGACATATATAGACAAAATCTCCGGATTTTTAATGAAGAAGTTTTGGCAGGCCTGGAGAAGAGATATTAATTGACTGAATTTTTTTAATGCTTACAAGGCGAAATAAACCTTTATTCAATGAAATATGCCTGAGGAAGATGTTTACATCCAAATAGGCTTAATAGACCCGTTTCCCAATACCATTGTAATACGTGTTTTTATCACTACCAAATTATAATATATTTTCTCATAAAATGTGTTGAATCTGCTGCTTTCATAATTTTTTGCTTTTGAAATGTTATTTCACATTGCAATTTTCTACTGGTTTATTAGTAATTTCATTTGTCATCCATTTTTGCGACGTCTATTTTTGACATACCATCTAGTCTCGAATCGTCTTTGCAACTACCCATTAAAATTTAAACTCATTCAAAGCAGAAAATTGATGTGAATTAAATTATTATTAAATTACAGGCTTTCCAGCGTTCCTAGTTTTTCCTAGTTTTCCTAGTTTTTCCTAGTTTTTTAAATTGTCTCCTAGTTTTTCCTAGTTTTCACAAAAAGCTCCTAGTATTCCTAGTTTTTACTTAAATGAAGAAGTACTTTTTTCATAATTACAAGTTGCAATGTGTTAAATCATGTTTTGCAAAGTATTTTCACAGAAAGTGTTTAGAAGCTGTTGAGTTGACATGTTCCTATGCTTGCAGTGTGGTCTGGTGTCATTGTTGCTAATAGAAACAATGCCATTTGTTTTAATTGTGAGTTAAGCAACAAAAAGATTGGAACATTAAATTTTACGTATTTCTTCAGTACTGTTGATCAATGTTAAATTTTTACAACACAGCTGTACCTCTCCACTTACTTTAGGCATTTTAGTAACAACCGTTAGATGTTGTAAAGAGCAGAAAGACAAGAAAATAAAGCTTGATAATAAAGAAAAGAAGGTTAAGAAAAATATATCAGAGTTAAAGGCTGAAATGGATAATGCTAATTAGATTTTGGAAGAGGAAAATCTGAGGCTATAAAAAAATGGGGATTTCAAAGAAATGGACATTGCTCAACTTGTCTCCGTGATGTGGCAAAAACAAACCTGAACAGAGCAACAGTTGCAATGAACAAATGTGTAGAAGACAGTAATGACATTAGAAAGCGATAAAAATGAAAATGATTGAATCATTTATGAAAAAGCTTTTTTTCACTGCAAGGGGAAGGGGCTCATGCCCTATAATTTTGAGGAAAATAGCATCATTTTTACTCCGAAGGGGAATGAAAAAACCTGATGTAAAGTCACTTTTTGGGGGAAAACAGCATGATTTTAAAGAAATTTTCTGAGGGGAAGGCGTCCATAAACAGCCCCTTCTAAAAAAGAAAAAAAGCCCTGAGAATTTTCCATTGTATCTTAGCCTAGAGAGGTTGTTTTCCAAAACACGTCAATCAGTTGTTATGGACATTGTCAGTCCTATGACAAAGATATAAACCTGACTTAAAATAAAGTTGTGCTTATCTTACAAAGTCTTATGTTTTTAAAAACACATTTGATTGGCTGATATAATTTAGATTTATTTCAACAAAATTTTAATGAAATTTGTCATTACAAAGTATCTGTGATAATGTGGCCTTCTTTGATTAAAAACATGTAGTCCATCATTGGCGACAAAAAGAAATATAATGTTTCAAACATCAAGTTTTGGTTCCCAATTGCTACAAAGTATATTAAAATAAATGTAATAGGGACTGGCTAGAGGAGTCAACAAACTGGGTGACAAATAGCAAATTTGGCTAAGAAAACCTGACATTATAAGTGCTGTGTCAAGACAATAAATGACGGGTCCTGCGGAATTTTTTTTTGACCTGACGAGTTGTTTTACCTGGAAAACACATGTTTCAGTTCTTGCTTATTGTTAAATTTACGAGTTTCTGGGGGCTTCTGGCCCCTTGGCCATGGCTTTGCCTTGGACCTAACAGCGGTCCAAATGATGGACCCAGATTCACAGCATAATTTTCAGGGTTTGTTTAAATTTCTCCCTTGCACCCATGTAGCTGCACGAAATTTGTATTGTATATATAACTTAAAAAACTTATGTTGTACTTACATTTATGTACATACATGTATTCAATTAAATTTTTTTTTAAGATAATGGCAAAATTACAGGTATTTTTTAACACATGGCATTGTTTTTACTATTTTTTGAACACTGTGCATATTACTACCTAAAAGTTTCCTTGTTGTACCAATAACAGTATATATAGCAGTCATTATCGTTTATATATTTGAATATGAATGCTTTAGAACTTAACAGGTTAAATCTGGTCTGTTAATTTTTAATGTTGAAATAAAAAACATAGGGTTATGCTTGACAACAGTAAGCCAGACCTGATGTAGCATAGAAATAGTAAGCTCATCAGCCTCTGAATCTGCATGAATGGTAAATTTATATATGCAAAGATGACAAGGTAAAGCGATAACTTTAAATAGTTCCTAGTTTTTTACATTTTCTTCCTATTTTTTCCTAGTTTTCTCCTAGTTTTTTGCGCTGGCGCTTCCTAGTTTTCTCCTAGTTTTTCATAATGTACTGCTGGAGAGCCTGAAATTATTGCCCAAAACTTTAATGCAAAATTTTACATGGTTTGGTTAAGACTGTCTTGAAGTATAAAGACCATTTTTGGTATACAAATAATTTACATAGTGGTAGATCCAATTGATTTTGTTTGCAATAGTGAAGTGAAAAATGACTTATTATTAAGAATCATCAGTTATTTAGCCAATTATTTTTATTGACTAGGTTAAATTAATTAAGTAATATTTAACAGTTAATCTTCATAACATAGATATTAAACTTAGATAAAACAATGTGAATTAAAAAACAAACCAAATAATTATAATGCTATTTACCACGCATGTGGAAACAATGCCTGAAACTTTGGCTATTAATTTATTTTTCAAAAATTTTGTGGCTATTATTTTAAAACAACTGGCGTGAACACTGATAATCACCTGAACATAATAATGATCCCTTAAAAAAGTTATATTGATTTACATTAAAAAATGCTAATTTATTTATATTTTTATTCAATTTTATCCCAGTGTGGTTTAGAACCCAGATTTAAATTATTGTCATCTTTTTGAAGCACCCTTGTCCATAAAACAGATATATTTATCTATAGATAAACTTATAGTCAACCGGTTAATATCACATTTTATAATTTTGCTGAAACACAGTTGACAACACAGTGAAGATTGTGCACGAGAGTGCAATCTTTAGCCTTACCGACCTGGTAGACAACAGTTATTTCCCTTGCTGTAATGGTGCCGATTGCTGTGAATATATATATTTCATTTTTGGTCTAACAGAAAACACAAGCTTTCAGTGCTTGGTAGGTTTTGTATGTGATTTGGAATGGGTACATAGATGATTGAAAAGTGGTTTTTTTGACAGACAGGTAAACAGACCTGTATATAAAGGGAATACACATGATAAAGTGAAAAAGGGCACTTGCTTAACCATGTTTGGGGCTGATTATGGGCCCCATTCCATTGTCAAAATACATGTAGTAGTTTTTAGTTCCACTATTCGAAGAATAGGGGAGCTATCCTACTCGCCCCGGTGTCGGCGTCGGCATCGGCGTCCGTTAAACAAAAAATGCACTTTGGTCCATTACTTGAAAACTACTTTTGATATCAACTTGAAACTTGGAATATATATTCACCATCAAATTCTACATCATTACCAACAACACCCATAACTCTGCTACAAATATTTTTCAAGTTATGCCCCTTTTTCACTTAAATTTTGTGTTAAGGAAAATATGCACTTTGGTCCATAACTTATAAACTACTTGAGATATCAACTTGAAACTTGGAATATATATTCACCATCAAATTCTACATCATTACCAACAACACCCATAACTCTGCTGTCAATATATTTCAAGTTATGCCCCTTTTTTTCTTATATTTTGTGTCAAGCAAAATATGCATTTTGCCCCTAACTTTAAAACTACTTGAGATATTGCCTTGAAACTTGAAATATATTTTCACCATCAAAATCTACATCATAACCAACAAGACCCATAACCATGCTTCCAATATTTTTCAAATTATGCCCCTTTTTCACTTACATTTTGTGTTAAGAAAAATATACACTTCGCCCTTAACTTTGTTTGGAATGGAGGGATTTCAAAATAACTTGGCACAAATGTTCACCATAACAAGGCGGTGTGTCGTGACTGTAGGTCCAAGGTCAAGGTCACTGTTACTAAAAATAGAATTTTCTTGCAAAATCTTGTCCGCTCTGTAACTTTGTTATTTCTAATTGGATTTTTAAATAACTTGGTATAATTGTTCACCAGATCAAGACCGTATGTCACATACATGCCCAAGCCTTTAGGTCCAAGGTTAAGGTCACTGTTACTAAAAATAGAATTTTCTTGTCCGGGCTGTTACTTTGTTATGAATGGAGGGATTTCAAAATAACTTGGCACAAATGTTAACCATGACAGGGCGATTTGTCACGTACCATGCCCATGCCTGTAGGTCAAAGGTCAAGGTCAGTGTTACTTAAAATAGAATTCTCTTGTCTGGGCTGTTACTTTGTTATGAATGGAGGGATTTCAAAATAACTTTGCACAAATGTTCACTATGACAAGGCAGTGTGTCCGCACAATACCCAACCCTGAAGGTCCAAGGTCAAGGTCACTGTTACTAAAAATAGAATTTTCTTGTCCAGGCTGTAACTTCATTATAAATGGAGGGATTTCAAAATAACTTGACACAAATGTTCACCATGACAGGGTGGTGTATCGCGTACCATGCCCATGCCTGTAGGTCAAGGTCACTGTAACTAAAAATAGAATTCTCTTGTCCGGGCTGTAACATTGTTAGGAATAGATTGATTTCAAAATAATGTGACACAAATGTTCATCATGACAAGATGGTGTGTCCCGTATCATGCCCATGCCTAGGTCCAAGGTCAAGGTCACTGTTACTAAAATAGAATTTTCTTGTCAGGGTTGTAACTACATTAGGAATATAGTAATTTCAAAATAACTTGGCAGAAATGCTCACCATGACAAGGTGGTGAGTTGTGTACCATGTTCATGCCTGTAGGTCCAAGGTCAAGGTCACTGTTACTAAAAATAGAATTTCCTTGTCTGGGCTATAACTTTGTTTTGAATGGAGGGTTTTCAAAATAACTTGGCAGAAATGTTCACCATGACAAGGCGGTGTGTTGCGTACATTACCCATGCCTGTAAGTCCAAGGTCAAGGTCACAGTTACTAAAACTTGAATTTACTTGTTCGGGCTATAACTTCTTTATGAATGAAGGGATTTCAAAATAACTTGGCACAAATGTTCACTATGACATTGCATTGCATTACCACCAACTTCTTCACAGACATTTCCGTAATGAGAAGACAACAGTGCCACAAATACAAATAATTTACTTGATCATCAAGTTTATGCATATTCTTATAATTACTCGAACATCACTGTCTTTGAAATGCTATTATTGCCATCATTGCACTTTAGTATCTGGAAACGATGCATAGCGGGGGCATCCGTGTCCTATTGACACATTTCTAGTTATCAATTTGCAACCTGTGTTAATCTAGATCAGCCAGCAAATCCATGCCGTCTGATCATGATCTGGACTGTTTGCACTTTGATGAGGTGTATCCTTATAAATCTAAAAGCATCGGTATAGATCCTGACCAGATGTGCCTGCTGATCTGGATCTACACTGTTGCACATGCGATAAAACATGTATGCATGGAGTAAAGGGGTACATTTGTAATTAAGTTGCACCTCAAGTTTTAGAAACAAATAAAACACTCAATTGAAACTATTAAGCCTTGTCAAATGTGTTTTCAATCTATATGTAATGTATGTAATGCTAATAATATGTGGAGGTAAGCTGAATTTTATGTTGATGCCTTATTATCCATGTTCCCGGTAAAAAATATTTAGAAGATTTAGCTACATTTTTATTAATTTAATAAAACAAAAAATCTAAATTCGTAAAAAAAATCACTCTTTAAATTCCAATTGACATACATGATACATGAAGCTATTTTCCTATTTGCTTTAGAATAAACTAGTTAGTTACATTTAAGTTAGGAGCTCAACTACAAATTGATAGAAGAGGAACAGTACAACATGTTCATTTCTTCATCCCTATTAGAGTAAAAAAAAAGAAGTCGGAAGTCGATATAAAATTATCATTTTAAATTTGATGATAAACACTAAAACCAAAACAGCAATGTATTCCACCAGGGTCTATTGATTGACTCTGATTCCACAGTCCACATTTCAAGTCTAATCAATTCTGTCAGGCATTTTAATTTTGTAATAACTAGATAAGAAATACAATTTTTAAACCACTGTGTTTCTGTATGATCTATATGATTATGTTATGTTAAGAGTAACTACATCATTTAAATACACACATCGTCAGTCAAGTCGATTTCAATGATCAGCCAGATATTTCAAGTATTACACATCCATAGGTAGTTCCGAATCATGGTCAGCTCCGAATATATCGATTTATCTTGTCAATAAAAAACAATAATACAACCCAAAATAAACCTTAACCTTTATCAAATTGATGAAAAGACATGTTTCTCCGTACTGTAGCTTATTAAGGACTCGGAACCGGCGAATTAACGATACCCGAATAAATCATGTGAACCAAATGTCGTGGAATATTAACCATTGTTCATTCTAAAACCAATTAAATTTGTAATAACTTAATTTATAACAAAAACACATAATTAAAAAACATTTATTCACATTTAACCAGTTAAATTGTGAAATGTCTTACATTTTTCACGGCTGACGTTTATCACGATTCGCGGCGTGAAATTCATCAGCCGGAACCGGATGTCTGACAGATCTCACGGGCTGAGCGATTTCACGCTACACCGTGATACTCACAGTGCTCTCGATAAAACATCTTTATGTCTTCCACAATATATGAAAAGCTCAATAATACTGTTTTCTTGTCCGGTTTAAGGAATGGAAAAATCTACTTTGAGCCATAATAAGTTTCTGGTTTTCTAAATTAAGGGGTTTCCAGATTAAAGATGTAATTTATATAGTAAAAACTGTTGGGGCCGGAAGATTTGTCCGGTTTAAAGAGCTTTCTGGATGAAAGAGGTTCCTGTTGAAACATGAGTTATATAATAGTGACAATAATGTGTAATGTCCTTTAAAAGAACGTTCAATTATGAAAAGAGAAATCAGTATTGTGCTAAAAGTTAAAAATAGCATGTCTGTTTACCGATATATCATAAGAAAAACTGATTTTTTTCTGTTTAGTCTTAAGCCGTGGGATTTTGAATCGTAATGTATGAAATTAAAGTATTTTGAACGCATTCTTATCTGGTATTATTAGAAATTACGTGATAGGAAATGGTGTCACGCTAAAGTCAAGTTGAGAGGAGATTGAGTTTGTTGAGATTATTTGAAATTTAAAAATGTTTTGACTTGATTTATATGTTAATTTTGCGAATCTGGTAGAAGCCAGCTGTATCGAGCATGCCGTTTAAAAACGCTTAATAGACATTTAACGAAAAGCCGTAACCAGAAAGCCAAAAACCACCGGCTCCCAAAATAGCAAATAAAAAGAGGAATAAAGAACATGAAATTATGTAAAAAGGTGAAACATGCATATCAGGAATCGCCACATTCAGAAAAAACAGCCTCCCCACACAGTCAGAAGAAGAGAGGGGGAGAGAGCATGGTTAATAAAATGACCAGTTTCAAAAAAGACACCAACAATAAATAAAAGGTAAGGTGGAAATCGAGCTCTCAATTTTTAGTTTCCAAAACATCCATGATTTTGCATTTCATTTTCGTCGTCATAAATTATCGCATATACTCGTAAAAATTATTAGCCAACACACTCCTCTATATTATCCATAACGTGTTCACGGGGAGCATATAGACGTCGGGTTGTCAGAATGTTCGTCTATCCGTTCGTCCCTCCGTACGTATCGCATTCGTGTCCGGCCCATAACATTTTATTTAAAGTCGGTTTTTAATTTATTTCGCAGAAATGATTACCACATGGTCGCGCGCAACATTTTTTGTCGTTACCTTGAAGGTCAAGGTAACAGCATGACCTATTAGCAAAATCGTGTCCGGCCAATAACTTTTTTATTTAAAGTTTGATTTTAAAATTATTTCATAGAAATGAACACCATAATGAGACGACGTGTCAGGCGCAACATTTGGGTTGCTACCTTGAAGGTCAAGGTTACAGCATGACCTTGTCGAAAAATCGTGTCTGGACCATAACTTTGTTATTTGAAGTCAGATTTTCAAATTATTTCACAGAATGATCACCACATAGAGACGACGTGTCGCGCGCAACATTTCGGTCGCTTACTTGAAGGTCAAGGTTACAGCATGACCTATTAGCAAAATCGTGTCCGGCCCATAACCGTGTTATTTGAAGTCAGATTTTAACATTATTTCAAAGAAAGGATCACCTTAATGAGACGACGTGTTGCGCGTAACTTTTGGCCGCTACCTTGAAAGTCAAAATCACAGCATGACCTTGAAGCAAAATCTTACAGAAATAAGCGTATGCTAAAGTATCTTCCTTAAGTGTTTGATTATCAAAACCGCTATCAGTAAAATATTTTTATGTATTTTGATTTGAATATTGATGTTTTCATAGATTTGCGGAGGACCTATATGTTAAGATTAAAAATGGTTAAGCTTTTGTAATTCAGTAAAGGTAGCGATAAAATGCAGTAGTATACATACATAATATTATTAATCAGCTGAAATATATAGTGTACATGTACTTAAGTGTTTTTATCGTGTGGTTGGTATTAGTCTAGATCATCTAGACGTTCTTTCACTGATCAGTGTCACACTGCTCTGGCTAACGTCTAGAGACTTCGCTATTTAAAAAGTCTGACCGACAGGTGGCGTTTTTGTATGGTAAACAAATCCAAAATCAATCGCGATTTCTAATGATATTTGTTAACAGTGCTTTAATCGTATTTCTGCCACACTGGGCACTTAGGTAATATGATATCGAGCTACAAAATCAGGTATATGGTTTATAAAACAAAGGACGCTTCAGTACTTGCCTACCCCATTTTACATAAATGAATGCAAATATATGGTACGCCGTTGCTGCCTCTTCGTGATAATGGTTTTAGACTGTCACGTTATATGGTATGGCAGTTGTCATTGTATGGTGATTGATAAAAAGGGAAGACTATCAAAATCTCTAACGGAAAATAATGCAGTTCCCTCAAACTTTGCATAAGTAAATCTTATTGTGTATGTTTATTATTTATACGTTACGAAAATTTAGAACAGTAAAGAAAAATAGTTTGACGTAAAAAAATCCCTAAATTCTGCAGCCAAACACAAAAACAAAGCACATCAATTTAAATGCCTTCCTGAGTAATGAGTTACTAACAACAATATCTAAGATCATCCTGTCTAACACATATATACAGTCAGAGATATTTGTAAAAGTGTGTTTTTGGTCTTTAATTTCATGGATGCGAAAATGGATGACAAAAAACTATTGATTTCTTTCTTAATAATCTTGCGTCTTACAATAATTAAAAGTTCTTTTAAAGAATCTTGAATATTGTCAGTATCATTTGGATCATGTGGGCATTTGAACTGTTTTTGATTTGCGATGCTTTGTTATTGTGTTTGATTGCAAATAGAATTTTAAGTATTTTCAAGCTTTATTTTTCTTTACTGTTCTAAATAGTCTTAACACTTATGTCTTTTCGTAATTTTTTAAAAATTAATCTAAGTGATTTCACTGCAAAATGTTTCTAAGGTCGCCAATAGGGTATGCCAGAGAGTTTTGAAGTTATGTTAAGAAATTCAAATAAAAATGGTTGAAGGGCAAAGTTTTTCACTTTAGACGTATTTTTGATCCAAAAAGGTCCAAATTCAGAGAAAAAATATTATCTTCTTGTTCAAATGATTTCATTCTAAAATATTTCTAAGGTTGCAATAAGGTAACTATTGTGCTTGCAACGTCTGTATAAACTTTTTATAAGATCTCGTGGTAACCGCAGAACGCAGCTTACTTGAAAACGCCTATGGGCGCAATAATACAGTTAAAAATGCGCGTCGCTGTAGGATATGTCTCGTCCAATTCCAGCTGGCAGCGCTACAGTTTTCACAAAACAACAATGGCGTTCCATACTAATATCCTAATTACAAGCCTCGTTTGGGAGTGTCTGATTTTTTAACGAACAATGTCTTCAGACGTACTGATCGCCTTTGCGAAATCAGAGCGTCTGAATGCTTGAGGCTAGGTTGGTATTTATTTAATTGAAGCGTTCACACACTAATACGGTACGAATATACGAAAGACTGGTGACATTTCATCTTCACGATTTCACGATTTCAAAACGAGGAAGAATCCTGAAATTGTGAAATCATGAAATCGTGAAATCGTGAAATTCTAAAGAGAAGTCGCGAAATCACGAATTAATGAAATCGTGAAATCGAGAAACTACGAAATTTTGAAGTGAAATTGTGAAATCATTAATCGTGATGTTGTGAAGTTTTGGAGAGAAATCGTAAATTTATGAAATCGTGAAATTGTGAAATTTTCGAAAGGAATCGTGAAATCATGAATTCGTGAAATCATGAAATCGTGAAATTGTGAAATTTTCGAAAGAAATCGTGAAATTATGAAATCGTGAAGTTTTCGAAAAAAATCGTGAAATCATTAATTCGTGAAGTTTCCGAAAGAAATCGTGAAATCATTAAATCGTGAAATCATTAAATCGTGAAGTTTTGTAGAGAAATCGTGAAATCATGAAATCGTGAAAACTTCACAATTTCACGATTTCACGATTTCACGATTTCTCTACAAAACTTCACTATTTCACGATTTCGTGATTTGACGATTTCTCTCCAAAACTTCACGATTTCGTGATTTCACAATTTCGTGATGTCACGATTTCTTTCAAAAACTTCACAATTTCACGATTTCACTTCAAAACTTCATAATTTCACGATTTCATTAATTCGTGATTTCATTATTTCACGATTTCTCTCCAAAACTTCACAATTTCACGATTTCACGAATTTCATCGGTTTGAACTTCCTGTATTCACGTTTTGAAATCGTGAAGTTGAAATGTCTTGTGTCCTCGTGACTTACATATGTATACTTTTTGAGATATTTAGTAAAAGTGTGTTTGGCCTTCAATTTTCTGGTCGCTTCCTGCTCGCGTAAACGGATGACAATCATTGATTTCTCTTTTAGTAGTTGAAAGTTTTATACAAAGTACACAACCATTTCTTGTCAGGATTACAACACTCACGCGGGAATTAAAAATAGTGTTGTATATAGCTTAGTTGTTGTGAATTTATGTAAATAGAATTTAAAGGAATTTTAAGGTCTAGCTTTTTCCTTTACTTTTCTTATGTGTCTTACTGTATGCAAAATAAAGATGCATTAGTAACATTCATTTGTGCAAAGTATTATTGAACGACATTTTACCGTTATTGAGATTTCGATAATTTTCTTTTTATCGATGAACGTGCTGGGGAAGAGTGTGGTAAGCCCTTAAAGTATATAAAATTGATTGCCAGTATGTTAGCTGTACGGCAGTAACAGTAGTAACATCAGTAATACTGCAGGATGTTACAGCGGTAAAACTGCTGGCAGTAACAGCAGTTATACTGCTGGCAGTAACAGCAGAAATACTATTGACAGTAACAGTAGTAACAGTAATACTGCTGGCAAAATCAGCAGTACAGCAGTAACAGCAGTAATATGAACTAAGGCAATGCCTCTTATCGAGCTCTAGCTTTAATAATCTCGGATAATGATTTAGATCTATATTAAAACATAATTTGTTTCTAACATTTGTTAGCCTACTCATGCACGATAAAATTATGTGATTTTTGGAAAGAATTTAAGTCTACATCAACATAATTCAGCTGGACAACTGGCAATCTGACTTTTACTAAACATTTGGATTTTTAATGTGTAAACACAAAGGCTTCTTGCTTAAATTTACAACCCAAATGTTTTCCATTACCTCAATTAATGCAATATTGAATATTGGTAAATTCTTCATTGATACATGTAATTTCTAAATATTCTGTCACATTGTCACATGTGCAGGAAAATTAATATATTATTGTCTGAAAAATAAATTTTATTTTTTAAAATGTTACCTTGATTACACTTGCATTTGTAACTTGCAATTGCACAAAATTGTTCCATGCTATTCAAAAAATATATATGCATGTATATGAATAAAGTTATTATCTAGACCTAAAAAGTACTGTTTTAATATACATGTACATCACATTAACACCACATAGAGACTTCAATATGTAGTGTGATACATCACCTAGATTTTGGGGCATATTTGTGCAAAGTCATTTGAAAATATCTCCAGGAATGACAATGCCATAGGAATTTTCAGTTATTAACAACAGTAATTCGAAGCTATAGATGCTGTGTGAAAAATATTGTGACAATATGGTACATATTTGAGCCAAGTTTCTTGAATGTGCATGATAGAATTACTTATTTAAGTTGAAAAATAGTTCAGCTATTGGGCCAAAATAGATGAAATAATTTCAATCAATTAAACATAAACATGTACAATGTCATGTAGTCTGATTATCCATATGTAACACTCCTTTACAGGTCTTAGTAATTGATTTGAAACAAAATGCTTCTTCATATCTATTTTCATTACATAAATGTATTGGCCAATCAAATCATGCATTAAAAATGTTGTTGGTCCATTTTATAAAATATATAATAACAATGTAAAGAGATTATTGTTTGCAAAAAATGTAAACCCATGAACACATCAATTAGCAATAAAAAATGTCATTATTCATAACCACTTTTGGATCTCTGTCTGGTAAGTATTTTATAAATGTAATATATACTGGAAAACGTGAATTTCAAATTCTGAAGCTCATTCCAGTTGGTATTTTCTTGATTTTGTATTTTTCATTGCAGAAATGTAGGCAAAACTACTTTAAAATAGGTAAATTTCTCTTTAAAAAGTACCGTATATTAAAAAATGTAAACTTCTCTACTGTTACAATTGCTAAAACATAAACATACAAAAGAAAAAAATCATTGTTTTTATTATGAGTGCAACTTCCAGTTTTCTGTGTAAAAGTCCAGCTTAAGCAGATCCAAGTACCGGTATATTCAGATTTTAACATGTATTTAAAGAGGCCAAAAACCAACTGACATGGCAAGAAATGATTTTTTTCCTCTTCACAGCAATCTACTTTTTTTCATCAATTTAAATGATTATGAAAGCTTCGATTTCTTTATTTTCTAAAACACAACTTTTTGATGCTGAGCAAATTTAATGACACCATGAATATTTAACAAAATTTGCAAAAATAAAACAAAACAAAACAGACACCTTGTAAATAGTGTATTTGATTATACATGTACCTCACATACATATTTTGATTATGAAATCATGTTGAAATGTGCACATGACAGAAAATATGGTAATAATAGAACACTTTTAATTCTCAAAATGAGCACTAACTTGATATTTGATGCTATTCTTGGTACACATGTATTCTGCTTTCTGGTCAAACTTTTTGGTCCAAACTGATGATAATATATTGGAGATTAACCCTTTCCTCCATGTAAACACCTTTATGGCATGGAAAAACTGTGTAGATTCAGATCAGCCAGCACATCCATGATGTCTGATCAGGATCTGCAATGTTCACTTGTTTAAATCATTAGGTTATTTCTGACCAAAAATTGAACAGTGCAGATCCTGATCAGATGTGCCAGCTAATCTGGATCTACACTGGTCTCACATGGGTAAAAAGGCATGTCTGTAGAGTAAAAGGGTAAATTTCTCTTTTATTTAAAATCTCATATTACTGTATATTAAAATTAAAAAAGGTAATACTCAGTAGGTACTTTGAGAAAATTATTGTCTATAAAATTTATTAAACCTGAAATTTCGTACATTTAGGACAATCTGTCATGTATTTGGCCAAAATATAAAAAAAAATAAATTGTTTCTGGAAGTACCATGTCAAATAGGCCACATGTCAATTCAGGCAGCACTTGTAAGTCTATTGTATATGGCAATCACTGTAAAGAGTTAGTTTTGTTTTTAGATTTACACAAGCTTTTAAAAAATAGTATCATTGTTTAATTGATATCTAAAATTGTGCTTGTCATCCTGAAACCTAAGAACAAATAAAAACATCATCTGATTGTCAGTTTTGATTTAAAAATTGGACTGTCATCAAAAAGTAAATTAATTTATGTTACAGTCATAATCTCTTCCCTAAACCTACCCAAGGTGTTGATTCAATCAGTTTTGTCAAGGTGTCACACTGCTAGTATTGCTATTGGTTACAACGAACGAGAACCTACTCTCTAAACTGACGATTTAGTTGTTTTTTTGCTGTCCAAAATGCTAGTCAGTAACAATGCTACCGAATAATAATTTTTAATTTTTAAAGATATTTTGCAATTAGCAATTTATAAAAATAAAGCCAATAAAAAAAATTGTCAAAACAATACTTTGCCGTAAGTTTTTACCGGTCAGGTTTTTTCCCGTGTTTACATGCCTTTATGCTTTGCACAACCAGTAACCAGCGCAAACGGAAGGACATCGTTTTTTAGCCTTAGTGAATGGGCATTCCTGCGACCTTAAGACGAGCTTAACGCTCGGGTCGCTTCGCGACCCGAGCTAGAGCTCGATAATACTGCTGGCAGCAGTAATAGCAGTACGGAAGTAACAGCAGTTATACTGCTGGCAGTATCAATATTAATACCAGTAACATTGCCGTTAGTTACAGCGGTAACACTGCTGGAGGAACAGCAGTAATACAAGTAATACTGCTACTGGTAACAACAGTGCTGCAGGTATAGCATTACTAATTCCGGTAGTGACAGCAGTTACATTAGTTCTTACTTTACTACTGGTGGTAGTGACATCAGTAACACCGGTACTACTGATGGCAGTGCCAGTATTCAGAACATTTACTGCTATCAGTGAAAATTTACTGCTATCAGTGACAGTAGTAGCATAAGTATAATATTCGGAAGTAGAAGCATTAAGAGCTATTACCCCTGCTCGTGGAAACGAAGCAGACAAAAAACAAGGACAGAATTTTCTTCTGTTCTATGTTGAAACTGCGAAAAAGTCATATTCCATCTGGGATAAACAGTCGGCGACAATAAAACAACATCTTTCGCCGACGGAAAGTCGGTCAAAACATGTAACCTTTCGAAAGAGTCCGACTTTTACACGGACAAAAACGCTGCCAGCGCCGACCCAGAGTCGATGTGCAAACAAAACATTCCAAGCTAACTTACGAAAAGCACAAGTTCCAGTTTCTCGAGCCAAGCTTTAGCTAGTCATAATAATTCGACTTCAAGCACAGACCCATTATCATACGGACTTTTTACTTTGTCTGTCCTTTACGTCTCAAGCAGTTACGATCAAAACTGTGGTGGAAATTGCACTGCTTTAAATTCCCATTTTTCCACTGCAACTTGAAAATTGCAGCACTGCTAAATTCATTTGTTGTTATAAAACATGAATATTCTCTAAAGTATCAATCAAATGAAAATATTCCACAAATAACATTTGCATGTAGATTTTAATGTGCTAACCAATGAAAACGTCCGTTTTATAAATCGATACACTACACAGTCAGATAAACTTATAGCGGAGTAACATAAAAACTGCCGACATGGGTGGAGGTTTAAAAGAGTTTTGCATAAAAAAACGAAACCGTTATTTATAAAGGATTACATATATGGATTCAACTTGAATGTGGCTTTTCAGGTATGTAATTTTTTAAGATATATATGGTTTAAGATGCTTTATGGAGCCGCCAAAAGTTGCGACTCAAATTCCGATCGCTGGCAAATAGACATAGAAGAAAAATGTTCCGCATTGATTTGAATAGTAACTGGGTTGTGCGCGAAGGACGAAGATCGCATATATAGAAAAGTCCTTGTTGCGCACAAATAGTTGTGCTAAGCTTTGGCGAAAGGCAGTAACCAGCAGCATGAACATATTAACTTGCTTTGATTTCGTTAATTTCCGTTGATTTTTTTCTATGAAAATGTCATGTGATATACATTCAGCAGTAAGGCTTTGTGATTTGAGAAGTACAGATATTCATTCTTTTTATTGCTAACATTGTTAATTCTTAATGGGTCCAATGCTAACTGGGGTAAACAGTCGGCGAAGGTGAAAACACTTCCGTTTCCGACAGCAAGCCTTTCAGGCAATGCCACCTTTCGAAAGAGTCGTATTTTACACGGATACTAACGTTGCCAGCTCTGTCACTGACTCAATGTGCAAAAAAACATTCCAACCAAACTTACGATATCGCTCACCCCTACCGCTACTCGATCCAAGCTGTGGTTAAAAGGCAGTAACCAGCAGTAGAAACATACCAAATTGCTATGATGTCTTTTTTTCTATGAAAATTTCACGTTATAAACTTTCAGCAGTAAACGTTTGTGATTTAACAAATGCATATATTCATTTTGTTTCTTGCTTATATTGTTTATTTGTCAAATTCCATATGGGCTAAACAGTCGGCAGAAGTAAAAAGGATTCAGTTGCCGACTGCAAGCCTTTCAGGCAATGCCTCCTTTCGAAAGAGTCGTATTTTTACAAGGAAACTAACGCTGCCTGCTCCGCCCCTGACTCGTTCTGAAAAAAACAACATTCAAACCAAACAAACTTGTTACTCCCCTCTCAAACACAAGTGACCTCTTCTCGGTGCAAGCTGAGGTCGAATGTCAGTAACCAGCAGTAGAAACATATAAAATTGCTTTGATTTCATTTTTGGTACGAAAATATCACGTGATACACATTCAGCAGTGTAACTTTGTGATTAAACAAGTGCAGATATTCATTTTGTTTCTTGCTTACATTGAATATAGGTCCAATGCCATTTGGGCTAAACAGTCGGCGAAGGTGAAAAAGCTTCTGTTGCCGACGGCAATGCCACCTTTTGAGAGAGTCGTATTTTTACACGGAACCTTACGCTGCCAGATCCGCCCATGACTCATTATTTAAAAAAATCATTCCGACTTAATTTACAACATGACTCTCCCCTCTCGACCAAATTATATTTTTATGCTGCACTACATGAAATAATACATGTGGTATTGAAGAGAAGTTACTGATGTTGAGTACTGATGCTACTGCCGGATTATGGCTGCTATAACGAAAGCTTCTGCCAGCAGTATTACTGTTCTAACCCCTATTACTGCAAGCGGTTGTAACGTAGTGGTTAATTCTTACAAAGGTCTTATGGTGTAATAACACAAACACTTTTTAAGTTCCGAAATAACTTTATATATCTTTAAGCTTTTAACAGTTTATTTAATGTTTAAACCGACTTTCTAAAACATCAACAGTTCTTTCTTATAAGTATAAATATTCTAAGTGTCTTTCTAAGTGTCATAAGTTTGTCTTACTTAAAGTTTAGCAATTTAGCCACGAGACTAACATACCGTCATCCTAAAAGGCATTATGTGGCTCATTCCGGCCATACGGCCGTTCTCTCTCCCATTCCAGATAAAATATCTGTTTTTTTATACCTTACACTTGACTGTTCGTGACTGTACTACATTTTCAAGATGACAGTTTGACATGAAAAATATAGAAAACTACAGTAACAGTTATATAACGTCTTGCTTAATCATAACAAGATCGAGTCCAATGTAATAAAAAGATATAGGTGAAGACATGAAATTGACCCATGGCTAAAATACCTATCAAGTGTACAACACCTACTATGTTTGTAAATTATAATCGTAATTTCCATATTACATTATTACATTACAATTCCCTTCCTTTCTTTACAAAAACCAAAAAAAAAAGATATAGAGCTGTATAAGATTACAGATTTCAGCCAGCAGTATCAGTTTTTGTACCAGTATTAACCAGTCAGAAAAAAACTCAATTCGGAAATAAAATATGTGATATTAAATCACATTTTTGTGTTGTTTTTGTTCCAGACCGAAATTATATATTTCCCTTTCAATGTAATATTAATTTTTCGTTACGATATAGATACTACTGCCTGCAAGAAGCATTCACTCGTATATTATATAATATAAATTTTGTGCGTGTACAGGAAACCCTTATATTAAATACTAGTATATATGTATGCCTTAAGTGATGTTCGGTTTTAAAGACATACAAGAATAAATACATTGACATATAATTTAAACACGGAAAGTCACTAATATCACGGTGGAATATGAAAATCACATTTTCATAATGTCACAACACTTTTACCAACATTTGAACTGCATGTTGATTTCTTTTCCGTTATCTCATCCGTGTGTCAATCACCTTGGGTTTCCATTGTCTCGCACGAGTAACATTCAATAAACACATTTCTGTAAATATACAGAAAATGTAGAGCATATGTATGTAAAAATATTGTTCTCACGAATTTTAAATTTCGATTGATGCAAATAAAGTTATAAATGTATTTAAAGGAAAATTTCATTTTTCCTATTTCTTCATATTTTAATGAAAACAAAATGAACCGAGTGGTGAACATGTTTAAACGTTGTAATTGTCTGGAAAATTAATCATAGAAACATTCTGAGTGTTTAAAAACTGAAAATACTCAAGACATTTGACATATGGAGTTTGCCTTAAAAATGTTATTGTTAGTTGTTCGGGCATTGTGTGCATCATTTCAACAATAATAAACAATGATGAAAATCATAATTACTACGTATGATAATATTATATAAATATCACATCCCAATGGGGGAAACAGTACGAAATGTTAACCCGAGAGAAGTAATGTCAACCGAGGCGTAAGCCGAGGTTGACATTACCTTCTCAAGGGTTAACATTTCGTACTGTTTCCCCCAATGGGATGTGATATTTATTTTATTACACCGAACATTTGTTTTTTAGAGATCTTGACTATGACCAAATTTCGTTTGGGAACAAAATCAAGCGCCGGAAGTCCAAAATCAATAATGCTCAATAAGCGGCTACAAATAATGATCAAAATGCGTTTATCTCCCTTGGTCAATTACGCATGCATAGAAGTTAATTTGTAATCGGATTTCCAAGATATTTATTTTTAGATCCACGCGAGGGTGACATGATGCTGTCGCATATGTGACAGTAGCGATTATCTCCCTGTGACGTCACATTACGCTATATAGTAAACTAATCACGTGAGGTGTAATAACAATAATTATGGAACGATACGACTTATGATAGTACTGCATCCTCATCGCACTGCATGCCAAGTTAATCTCAGGATTCTTCAGCACAATCGTTCGTCATACCCATCATAGGAAGCGTCACGGAATTGAAGTCGTTTCTTATTCCATCAGCGTCTTACCGGGACAGGCCGTGAATCCTTGCTTGAGTGAAAACATCATCTCATCGTCGTCTGTCCGTTGTGAATGGTTGTAAAGATGAATTTCTGATCACTTGTTTTGTTACACTTCTTGAGATGTTGGCGAATAACCTCAAGATAATGTCAGTTGGAAATATCCACACTATAAAGAAAAAGCTGGAAAATCCGATCTTGTAAATATTATATGAAATGTCCAATATATGTTAATTGTCCAGAAGGTAATTCCATTCTCTGCTTAACCCACCGGGTAGATGACTGACTCGTTCATTGGAGCATACTAACGGGAGAGCAATATGACCCAGCTGTAACATCATGCTCTGCGATTTGTTCCTAGCCAATTAAACCCGCTTCCGCACAATGACACATTTCACTGGCATTACTAACCCCATTTAATAAATACCCATTAAATCATCATAATAAATGTTATGTTCTGATAAAAATCTGTCTAATGAACTTGTGCCGTAAAATGAAAATATGTTACAATGTAAACTATTTATGTGTAATGAAAACAAAAATTTTAGAAAAAGCCAAAACCCTACACTCCGTATTCATGGTACATGAAATAATGAAAAATCATTTTAAAAGAAAGAGTACATACTTATATTGACAAGCATACTTCATCAGACATACCGCTCAGACAGAAAAAATACCTTAAATGACACGTGCGTTTCAAAATGACCGCACAACTTGAAGATAAACAACATCGATTAATCGCATTTCAATAACATTATTTCAAAATACGTGCATTCAAGCACACAACGATTTAAATCGATGACAGTGATATATGATCGCGAAACTTGCTGAGACCGCACAACTTCATTACAAGTCACGTGACAATTATTCTCAAAAATTGTCGACATCGTTAGCGCACTCGCATCCTATGCTTAAAGTAACGTACACATTAATGTTTGTAAGCCCGAAATGTGGGAAGCCGCACCAGTACATTTTCAAACAAAAGGCTTACCGCTGATCGATTCAGCAACAAAGCTGCATACGTTAAACTTAAGTCAATTAATGCTATCGCGCATTTTCACGGTTTACATCAGTATACTACATTACTGAAACGCGAACATAGACAAAATCATAGACATAGCCGAAGGCATGATCATAGCCATAGGCATTGACATAGTCATAAACATGATCCGGATACACTCGGAAGCAACTTAATTTCATCGCGTCAAAATCGCGGATAACAACAGCGTTTTACTGTTTTCTTCTCAAATATATACATATATACATATCCGATACGCTCGGAACAAAACTTATTAACAAAGATTGAACGGTCTCAACGCTTGCAACGCGACAGTTACATCACATAATCTAGTAATAATACCTTGTACCAGAGAAAAAACGTATCATTCATGTACAACACTCATACCAAAATATGTTTAATACTTTTCTTTTTTTAAGCTGATAGTTAATACCAAAAATAGTCTTCTTAATTTTTTTTCTAGTACATTTTTCTATTTTTTTTAAATATTTTTTTTGCATTTTTCTATTTTTTTAAGCTGGTAGTTAAACTATACAACCAGTGTTTCGGAATCTTTATATTACTTAATGACATCAAAAAGTTGTCTTCTTATCTCCTTTAAAAACAACTAAGCAGTTAATGTCAAAAATTAGACCTACAACCGTTGCTGTTACAAAAATATTTTCCTAAAATTTTTGAAAAATATTGAAAATTACAACAAAAATGTGTGTGCAAAGCATTTTTAGATTGTTAAATTTCACTTGAACTAATGTAGCACGTAAAATTGTCTTTTTTTTAACGTTTAAAAAATTGTTTTTAACGAGTAAAGTTTTAACTTTAATTTTTGGAATTTTTTTATAAAATAAAGAACAAATAGAACCTAAATTAATTACTGATCTAAGTTAAATTTTCAAAAATTACTAAACAAGAATTCGGCACCTTGACTAACATTTTCGATCTCCAAAACTAAAAATCTACAATCCAAAAATAACCCCCTTCCCCAGTATTATCTTTAAAAGAAAAGCCTACATTTTTGAATTTTAATAACAGTTCCGTGTATCATGATTGGATTAAGATTTTATTAGCAAATGGAACTAACCTGTAAGCCTCCATTGTGACTTCTAAGTCATTCTGCGTCATTCTGGTTTACTGGCGTGACGTAAGGTGGGTTCTTCTGCGCTGTGTCGTATAGTAGTTTTCTCTGCGCTGTGTCGTATAGTAGATTTCCCCCTCGTTATGCCGCGACGACCACTAGAAATAAGATCCTGGCACTAGGCGCCACAAAGAAGACCTTGTAACGTAGTGGTTAATTCTTACAAAGGTCTTAGGGTGTAATAACACAAACACTTTTTAAGTTCCGAAATAACTTTATATATCTTTAAGCTTTTAACAGTTTATTTAATGTTTAAACCGACTTTCTAACCTTACACTTGACTGTTCGTGACTGTACTACATTTTCAAGATGACAGTTTGACATGAAAAATATAGAAAACTACAGTAACAGTTATATAACGTCTTGCTTAATCATAACAAGATCGAGTCCAATGTAATTAAAAGATATAGGTGAAGACATGAAATTGACCCATGGCTAAAATACCTATCAAGTGTACAACACCTACTATGTTTGTAAATTATAATCATAATTTCCATATTACATTATTACATTATACGGTATACTCGCTGTTGATTCTGTTACAGTCAGCAAATATAATGTTGTTTCTGACGCTAACGAAAACAGTTAACACGGCAGTGAAACATCGGGTTCTCATTTTTTTAATTGGCCGTGGTTTGAAATTTATCATAATATTAAATTAAGTTCTCCTTTCCTGTCTTCTTTACAGCTGTATGAGACTGTGTTTCTGAATGTGACTACTCTTGATATGCATATTTCATTTTAATTAAATAGCTATGCTTGTACTTCTGCTTATGCCAGCAGTAATAATGTTAGCATGGTTTAAAACTTTCCTGGTTCAAATTTTAGATGTATATGTTCTGATACATGTGCTTTTACTAACAGTTGTCAGTACCATCAGTGACACAGCTTTTATGCTAACGTGTTTACTGTTCTTACTGTAACTTCTACATTTATTCTATATACAATGTAAATTAATTACGTGAAGTCATATTGTCCTTGTTATTGGGCAGAAGGTTATCATATTAGCCCGAGGCTGAGGGTTAATATGACTGCCCGAGGCCCAATAACATGGCCAATGTGAATTTACTTGATTGGTGACAGTTTTATTAATTAACAGACTAAAACCATCAAACACATATGCAGACTAAGCTGGGCTAATACTGGAATTGCTGGGTCAATAATAAAATAGCTTGGCTAATATGAGATAGTTAATTAATAAAGTATTTTTCTTATCATGCTGATAAGACCTGTAAAATATTTATTTCTGCTTAGTTTCCACGAATATGGATAATAGCTCTGATAATGCTGCTACTGCAAGTACTGTTACTGATAGCTGTAAACTTTTTGTTAATACTGGCGCTGCCATCAGAAGTTCTGCTGTTACTGCTGTCACTACCAGCAGTAGTAATGCTTTAACTGCGAGCAATAGTATTGTTTTTACTGTTGTTACTGCCAGCATTAGCACAGTGACAGTAGTGGAACTGTTGTTACTACCAGTAGTACTACTGTTCCCCAGCAGTTACTGCTGTAACTATCGACAGTGTTACGTTTGGTGTAACTGCCGGTAGTATTACTTCTATATATTCTGGCAGTGTTACGGCTGTAACTGCTATCACTACTCTAAGTGCCAGCAGTGTCACTGTTACAGCTAATACAGTTGTTACTGCCAGCGGTATTCTTGCTGTTACTGCCAGCGGTATAACTGTTGTGACTACTGTTACTGTCAGCAGTGTGACTGCTATTACTGCTGCTACTTCCAGCAGTGTTACTGCTGTTACTGCCAGCAGTATTACTGCTATAACAGCTGTTACTGCCAACAGTATTACTGCTGTTACTGCCAGCAGTATTATTTCTGTTACTGCCGTACTGCTAACATCCTGACCTTATAGAATTGAAAATAGAATTATTAGCGAATAGCGCCTTTCAGCTCTGACGTCACTTATCTCTAGCAGAGTGATTAAGAGGGTCAAAAGGTTAACCTCAGACAAACATTTACTGAATATGCTGTGTTTCTATACAAAATAATGGCAAACTGCTCTTTCTTATTGCAAATTAAATTAACTGAAGATGATATTCCTAGAGCAAAATTTCAATTTGGAATAATTGAAGATCATTCTGTTTATCAGCTACAACGTTTGTTAGAGTGTAGAGGGCTGAAAACAAGCCTTTTTATCATGTTTAAATGTGGACATTCTCTTTGATTGGGCTTGTCTTCTACACGATTTTCTTGCAACCTTGAAAGGAAAGCATTAATACCTTTTACAATTTATGTCAAATTTAGGACCAGTGTTAGTAAGCTCCAAAATGGCACATGCACACTGTCAGATCGAGGTCTACACAATTACTGTTTAATTAACAAGCAATGATTTTTTTTGCGAATACCTTTTTAAACATGGAATTGACTGACATGAATTTAGAGGTTAAGGGTTAATATTATCATAACCTAATCATCATATGACATTTCAACAAAATAAAACTGAAATACATTAAGAAACACGCTGCTTTGAAAAAATATTTGAAGAAAAAATGCATATCTGTTCTGCATTATCTCTAGCCTAAAATGGATCAGGGTGCTTATTAGTCGGACCCTGCCGTCCCACGGAGTGTAGACTGCAAATGTATGTGCTTCTTTTCACATCCGAGGGTTCCCGCAATGTGTTGGTTGCACATAACTTGATACACCTTTGACATTATTCAGGCTGGGTTATTGGCTTGGGAAATGGGATGAAAATATAATCAAAGGACTGGAGGTACTGATGAGTCGGCCATCAAAACACAATTGAAAAGCAATGGATTTTTGGGTTTGATTAAGGTGGACCAGAAATAAACTTTCGCCTCAAGAACGGGGAACAATTTACTTTATGTCCTCCGAGACATAGATCTTCGACCCCAAAAACAATTAATGTCCAATTAACAAGTCAAGACAAATACTGTTATCAAGTTTGCAGACGTGGTGACATGGAAAGCGAACCTGGTGGTAGGACAATATGTCTAAAGGCATAATTTGAATATGATTGGACTTGTAGACAATAAAATGAAATTGACCAATCACAATTAAGTGAAGGATATCATACTTCATAGGTCATATGGTCAACAGTGAAACAACGCTGGTCAGTTCTCAAACACAACGCTTTATTTAAAGGTATTACTCCTTTCGTCCTTGCATTTTGCATTTAGAGAGACTTTTTAATTTTTCATTTTATCAATGAGAGTGCAATGACGAATGGAATATTACCTTAATGGCGTGAATACTTTTGTAAGTGTGGAAGAATCCTGTGAGCAGTTGTTTGCAAGCGCAGTATCATTAGACAGCACCTAAAATTCTGAGTTGAGATACGGTGACACCAATGACAGAAAAAAAGTAGCTAAGCTAGTCATAATCTTTGAATATTCAAACTTGAAATCGACAAACAGAATTGGGTCACATGATTTAAAATAATACTACAAGTGACACTATGGTTTTTTTCAATGGTTCTATTATTCAGCAAATAATGTTCAAACACACAATTACACTGATGCTTTTTTGTCAACTGATGTTTTTTCAATGAGGTGCACATTAAAACGTTTTGGTTATATTTTATATAACTTGTCTCCATTTCACATCCACTATTTGTATCGACATTTGTGATTTTTTTATTCTTGTCCATTACAAAAGCAGCATGCTCCATTGCAGGAATTAGTGGCAATCTAAAGGCTGTATGCTCCCTCAGACAGTCATAGACAGAATTGTCAAACTGGTCTCCTCACAGCATTCCATGTAGAGCTGTTATCCTGAAATATTAATTTCAACAAATAACCTATTTATATTGAAGTTGTAATGATTTTAGCTGAAGTGTCTTTGTTTTCTTTAAATTAAGGGTAATTTTGGTAATTAATTGCCAGAATCCACCAAAAAGTTACATTAGATGGGTGTTCACTTGTGTCGCCCTGGGAACTAGATCAAGTTAAAAATGCAAGAACAAAAAAGGGAATAACCCCATCTTGACATAAAGAACTTGGAGTCATGATGAGTGTGTTGTCATGAGCAATATCATTTGAAAGTTTGATGTAGAAATATTAAGAAAAGTCAAAGTTAAAGTCAACATTAAGTTTTTCTGTTAAAAAAAAGTACAAAAAAAGGATTAACTCCATCAAATGTTACCTTGACCTGAAAATTAACATCAGCTCAAGCATGTTGTCACAAACAATATAATTTGAAAATTTCATGAAGAAATATTAAGAAATGGCAAAGTTATAACCAACATTAAGTTTTTGGGATAGATGGACGGACAGACAAAGCGATCCCTATGTATTGCCTTTTCTTTGAAAGGGCGACACAAAAAAATGACCCTTTAGATTAAGCAGCTAGTGGACACCTGGAAAACAATACATCAGTACATGTATCAGCAAGAACAACTTTGATGTCTGATCTGGATCTGATTGGAATCTACACTGTTTGCATATTTGTAAGAAATAGCCTCATGAATCTTATTATGAACCGTGTAGATCCTGTTAAGACTGCACAGATATGCCTGCTGATCTGGATATACACTGGTCACTCATGTCATGTATTCATGGAAGAAAGGGGCAAAAACAACACAGTAATTTTTATATAGGATGATTAATTTTCTTGTGAACTGAGGTCTCACAAGTCAACACATACATATAAACACAATTTTATGTTTTCTTGTTACAAGATACAAAAATACAAATACCAACATATACAGATAGATTTAGTGTGTCTCAATCATACATTCATGCAGCTTTAATAAATGAAAATAAAAAATGCAAACCTTGTCTTCATTTTCTACAGTAACATTCATATTCTGCTCCCTTATGTTCTACCAATTCTGCAGACATTTCAAGTCCACAGCTTTCACAAGACTGATGATACACATGGCTGAAAATAAATGTTGTATTTTAATCATAACAAATAACCAAAACCAATTTCACTGTACTTTTTGTTGCTTATGAAGTTGTACATAATTTGATGTTGCAGGTTAGTTAACAGATTACAATGTTGTCATAATTCATCTATTTTTATAAATATCACAAAAAAGAGGTATTTCTGGTGTAAGCTTCAAGCCATCTTCAGTTCCTATAGGCTCATACACAATTTATCCCATTTAACCTTTACCTCCATATGCCTTTATGGCATGGGAAATCAGTGTAGATCTAGATCAGCCGACACATCCATACTGCCTGATTAGGATCTAAACCGTTACGGCGTTAGCTTTTTTATTCAAATTTCAATAGGTTATTTCTGACCACAATGTGACCTGTGCAGATCCAGATCAGATCATGAAAAGGCATGAAAATGTGTATAATATTATAGTAAAGGGTTAATTACTACAAAAAAACACCTGCATTTTGATACTTCATTTTATTCGTTGGATACACCTTTTAACACATGAGCAACTATTGTAAATCTAGGTGCTGACACATCTCCTTCCTGTTAATTAGAGCTTTAAATGTATCTAATGAACAGAGTAGATACAGAATGATGAGACCTCAAAATGTCTGATCAATGTGCAAGCTGGTCTGGAGCTACATTTGTGCTATCTCTATCTGATGTGGATTTACACTGGTTACCCATGTGGTAAAATGGCGTGTAAATGGAGTAAAGGGTCAAGTTATTAACCGTGAAAGTTGAAACAGCATTGGATTTTTGAGACACATTTATATGAGATTACCCAACTTAAAAAACAAATAAGCAACCCATTGTGTTAGTTCAAGGTGGCCCACAGATGAATATTGTTATATATAATGTTAATAATCAAGTGAATTCAAGTTGACCTTGTTATTGGGTCAAAGGTAGTCATATATGCCTGAGACAGAAGGCCGAGGGTAAATATGACAGCCCGAGGCCCAATAACATGTTCAAATTCATATGAAGACTAAACTGGGCCAATACAGGTGTTCTGGACCAATATGAGAATTGCTGGGCCATTATAAAATACTTAAGTATTGATGTGGTGTACCATGTAGTGTCTGCCAGGAAAATGGCATGTTCAAGTCAGGTGATGACATGCCTCGAGATTTTGCCACACTGCAGTCATGTAAAAGAAAAGGGCAAAGTATGCAATGCCTTTACTGTATATTAATACAGGGCTCTCACTAGAGAGAGACTTGAAGGAATTAGTCTCATCAAAAGTGACCAGACTTCTCTCTTTGTTGAGCTTTGTTAGAAGTCATTTTGTATTTACGATATAGGGAAAGAAAGCTGTTGACTGCAAACTTCTCCATAATGCAGTAAATTATGACAAAACTCTCCCTGATTTGCAAGTCTGGTGAGAGCCCTATTAATAGTCAATTAATAAAATTTAATATACCATTATCCTTCTTCCACTCCTTTTCCAACAATTTCATGCTTTTTGAACCAGAGATGGCACATTTCTTTCATTTGATTTTATCACTGAAATTAACAAACACAAAATTGCAAGGGTGCAAGTTAGGATTTCTAAAAAACCTGAAATCCTGAAAATTTATTTAGGGTAAATGAAGAAAATCAATCATTTTTAGACACACAAAAACCTGATTTTCAGGCAAACGCACCCATGAAATAATAACAATTATTTTGATCTTTGCTCAAATTACAAATATTCTTTATAATAACATATTTTATTTTTTAAGTGTGTGATCATAACAATTAGTTTACTCTCATTTTGTACTTTGCTAGAATGGTCTTTCTTCAGATTGTTTCTATTCTGCATTGAAATCCATTCAGTCTGAGGTGTGAGGTGTATCTACAAAAAGTCACCCACAATCTTTTGGACTGTGAAAAATGTTTTTCCTTTAGTTGCTGTGAAAAAGAGTGCTGCCATTTGTTTTGTAGTTAAAATGCCTGTTCCAACAGCCGTTCAAGAAAATTTCATAAAGTTATATTGATTAACTGTTGATTAACTGAATTAAGTATCCATATTGTTTCATCACTGCCAGAGTTATTATGTGTTTCCTTCTTTTGAAAAAATAAAATATGGATCCAGGCATGTCACTTTAAAATTAACCAGAAAGTATCAGACTGCAAAAAGTCAAAAATGTGTTGACTGCTCTTATAAACTGGTCAAATTGGGTTATCACTAAAATTCACAAAGTGGGTTCCTTTTCAAATAACTACCGGTAATTTATTTTACATTGCTGATCAGAATTCAAGTCTGGGTAAAAATCATAGAATGAAATAGACATAAAATTAATGTCTTAAGTAGTTTTGGTTTATTTTACCTAAAAACAATTTGTAATGGAAGGCTAATAAATGAATACTTGTTACATCAAAATTATTGAACTGAAACACTGTGTAAACCTAGGTTCACTTCAATACTTAATACTGGTGTAACATCAAAAGGGAGACAATATATTCATTTTTATAATTTGGCACATGTTTGTAGTGAACAAAATGTATATCTTTGGTTTTCATTTCATAATTTATTGTCACTTTGTTAGGCAATTCTACTATTAACAAGACTTAATTTAACACTATGAAACTAATTTGAGTTATTTATCAAATTACAGGAACCTGAATTTCCATCAGAAAATATTCAGATAGGAAAAAATATTACATTTTCCCAATGCAACGGATTTGTACCCCACCCATTAACATGTTAAAATAATTTACCAGTTGCAATGTTGACAGCGTTATCACAGCTCAAGCATTACAAAGAAACTAAAATATACTGTTTAAAATAATTACATCTCCTGAACAGTCATTCTGGATTTAACTCAAACATTATTTTCTACCTTCACTTTTGTTGTCCACTTCATTGCATGACGTCAAACAGTTCTATACCGCTTCAAATGGTTCAAATGGTTGATACATGTCTGACCAGAACCAAAAATCATCTAAACCTGTTTATGAATAATTAAATCAATTAATAAATACTTCATTCTTTCTTCCGGGATGCAAAATTTACCTGAAATGCATTTAAGAGATACTATTAAATAAATATTGTGAAGTTCCCATTTCTGTATAAACTTGGTGAATCCCTGAGGTGCTACTCTTTTTCTTCTTATGGTTTTCCCTGGGTTATTAATTTTGAGAATATCTGTTCTGATTAAATGACCTGTGAGACATATGGAATGGAGTGTAAGACAAAACTGAAAGTAGGAAAAACTTCTGATAGCGGATTTCATAAGGTGTACATATAACACGCAATTATTGAAAACATTAGATTTTCATTTCTTTGAAATTTTATACTTCAGAAAATCTTGTGTCAACTATGTAGCTGGTTACGGTTTGGAAATGGGTTAGATCTGGATATTTTCTGATGGAAATTCAGGCTCAAGATTATGATCAAATGCATAAAATGCATTTATTAATATATCTGTTAAATCAATTCATGTATGAATTTTAAATTACTTTAAACATAATTTTCAATAGATCAAAATGTTATAAAAAATCATTGTGAATCAGATGCTTTATGTTTTACTTTAAAGCGTTCAAATGGGAATATAATTCTTACACGAGTGACGATATTTTACCAAGTAATTCGTTAATCGTTCAAAATCCAACTTTTTTCAATGCAATACATTGAAATAATTTGATTACTTACATCTCTACAAGGTTCCACAATTAATATCCACAATGATTAGGGCCCTAAATTAAAAAAGTTTCGCTTAGCCCTACGGTCGATTTTGAGACTCCTACTTTCATTTTGGAGAGTGCATTAATTAATTAAATGACGTAACCGTTCAATAGAACCCAAAGAGCCAAAATCACGTTTACTGCGGTGTAGTCTTTCGAATCATAAATTTCAAGTTTTACAATGATTTTGTAACGTAGGCTACCATTCGAAAACCACCAAATCCACCTCCATTTCCATATGAATAATTCTATTTACAAAGAGAACTTCTATTGTCAATATACATTCAAATATAACCTGGGTGTTATAAAAACATTGCATCACGAAAATAACTCGATAAATACTCACTGTTGATTTGATTACGATGGATTTTTCGTCTTCACCGAACGTTGTCGAATCCAATATGGCGTTCCGCCATCAGGTATTCATGCGCGTTCATGACTCAAAATCTTGTCGAACGTTCCACGAGTTAAATTTCTTCAAATATTGATTGATTCCATATTTTTTAATATAAATTTTATCGTTTTGCACAGAATTACAAAATTGACCGCTTTGTAGCATTGACTTACTTTTTGAAACTAAGAACTATATTCTAGGGTAGCAAGCATACATTCTATGGTAGCATGCAAGTACTGTCGTTACTACATTGAAATAAAGAAGGAGTTAGAACAGTATTGCATGCAACCCTCAAATTGTTAGGTTCATAGTAAAGCAAAAACGATTGTCGAAAATTGGTTTTCACTGAGTCTGCCGACTCAAAAACTCTTTTCATTTCATCTTGTCTCTTTTCACGATAACAGGAGTCACTTCTACATTCACCCCAACAACAATGTTTATTCCCTTCAGTTTTCTGCTTAATAATGAATTCGTGTTCCTTGTTTTTCAAAGAAAACTGTTGCCACTGACCAGCATCTGCATCAATTCTCAATAGATAGACAAACAATGTAAACACTGGCCAATGTCTGACATACGGGCAACTTAGATTGATGTCACTGATAAGGATTACCTGTTGTGCTAAAAATAGCCTGTCTGAAGAACGCTATTGTGGTGTATCCGGATCAGTTGTGCTAAGGTTTCATTATACCGATACCTGAAAAGAAAATAATGTCGTCATTAACTACAAGAGAAGTAATATAACTAAAACGAAATAGATACTAGTATTAAAAAAATGTTCGGTTAAATAAAAGATATTTCTAAGAGAATCAATGATTGAATGTTTGAGTTGTTATCTATATATATACGGAACAAAAATAGAAAGTTCCCACTTTTGTGCTTATATTCCCCTTAAGATATTTTCATTTAATAAAGAACGCTTTGAACGCTTTGAACGGTATTGTATTACTTAATCTCGGTTGTTTTAAGTTTAATTTACCATGGACATAATCTTCCACATCAACATTACAGCAACTGCTTTTTGAATAACACTTGAAGGATTAAAAACACTTCATTCTCAATTTAAAGGGAGGAAATTGCAAATGGTTTGAACTTCAAGGGTTGATAATCGAGGACTAGTTGTTTTATTGAGGAGTGTTTTGTGACTTTATTGACAACAAGGTCTGGAAAATTGGAATAATAAATGATTTTTAATTACTTACTTTTTCCTGCAAACGCTATTATAACAAAAGGAACGATAATTCTGTTGTGGCTGTAGAATTTCAGAATTGCAGATAAACAACCGATATAGAATTTTCCAGAAAGTACAGAAATGCGTTTTGTGCTTTAACGTGTTGTGACTTATCACTTATGTCACGCGTTCAAAGGCCATCTTATTTACATAGTGATCTGTAAACGTTTCATCGTCGCCACAACAACCACGAGTGACAATTTATATGAGGGTGTCAATAAACCTACATATACTCTTTAGTGATTTTGGTTACACTCAGTGTGCGACAGGACTTATTTTAATTCTGATAAAGGACAACAACAATAACGTATACATACCACTTATACATGGAAAAAAGCGACCTACTTTCTTATTGATTGCAGTATGGATTTTAAGGCTGCAAAAGTAAACATCACGAAGATTGCGTGCAAATGTATAGCCTTGAATACCAATGTCTTAATAATAATGTTACTTGACCTTGTGGTTTATTGTCATTTGTGTTTCCATTTGGTTTTTTTTTCCATTTCGTTTTACAGTACTTATCAATCGTAAACAATAGGATTTTAAGGCAGCAAATGTTAGACCTTGATTGTTTGATGTTTTAAGTGAACAATCAAAGAGTAAAGGTAATATTTTAGGTTAGTTGAATCCAGATAATTAAAATACATATAAATTAAAAGATTGACCGGATTAATTAAAAGTGATTCTATACATAAGTATTAATGTAAGAAGTTCCCAGGTGAGTCTTTGTTATCATTTGTTTCTGGTTTCTATGCACAAAGCTTAACTTAACAAATAAAAGTAAATATTCGCCGTTCTAAAAATAAGATATGTTGGAAATATTGACCGACTCAATACTGACTTTCATGACCGACCTAATGGCAATCAATACATGATAATCCAGTTCTTGACGGTAACATGGACATGGACATACGGGATAAATAGCGATAATTACAAAGGTGAAAAAAAAGTTATGGACTTTATTTATTTTAAAAAGGAATGACTTTGTTACAAGAATCTTATTGTTTATTTTAAACTGAAAATCTTTTAGTTTTATTTCTTCTATGTTCATTAAATTCGTGTGTATTGTTTTAAAATCACCGAGTGAAATAGGACCGAAGGAAGGTTTCAATTTTCAAGACGGTATTTAGTAGTGTGAACATATTAATGCTACTTTGTATTGGAGATATATTTTAAGGTCTTAATTGGATTGTGTCCGGGATTGATGAGCATGTTTTTATAGCGCATGCGCAATGTGAAGTAATGCCATATGTTGGTCGCCATTGTGGACGGGGACATCGCGATTAAGAACTACATAAACAACTTTATTGCAGGAATCGAAAACATCGCATTGTTAAACTTTATAATTTAAAAGAAGTAGCATATAGATTAGTGTAGAACAATGTTATCATTACGAAGAATGAAACATAAATGAATTTGCATGCTCCCTAGTGTGGAATAAAGTAGGTCATCTGACTTGCAGCGGATTGTAAATCAAAGGACTGGAGGTACTGATGAGTCGGCCATCAAAACACAATTGAAAAGCAATTGATTTTTGGGTTTGATTAAGTTGGACCAGAAATAAACTTTCGCCTCAAGAACGGGGAACAATTTACTTTATGTCCTCCGAGACATAGATCTTCGACCCAAAAAACAATTAATGTCCAATGAACAAGTCAAGACAAATACTGTTATCAAGTTTGCAGACGTGGTGACATGGAAAGCGAACCTGGTGGTAGGACAATATGTCTAAAGGCATAATTTGAATATGATTGGACTTGTAGACAATGAAATGAAATTGACCAATCACAATTAAGTGAAGGATATCATACTTCATAGGTCATATGGTCAACAGTGAAACAACGCTGGTCAGTTCTCAAACACAACGCTTTATTTAAAGGTATTACTCCTTTCGTCCTTGCATTTTGCATTTAGAGAGACTTTTTAATTTTTCATTTTATCAATGAGAGTGCAATGACGAATGGAATATTACCTTAATGGCGTGAATACTTTTGTGAGTGTGGAAGAATCCTGTGAGCAGTTGTTTGCAAGCGCAGTATCATTAGACAGCACCTAAAATTCTGAGTTGAGATACGGTGACACCAATGACAGAAAAAAGAAGCTAAGCTAGTCATAATCTTTGAATATTCAAACTTGAAATCGACAAACAGAATTGGGTCACATGATTTAAAATAATACTACAAGTGACACTATGGTTTTTTTCAATGGTTCTATTATTCAGCAAATAATGTTCAAACACACAATTACACTGATGCTTTTTTGTCAACTGATGTTTTTTCAATGAGGTGCACATTAAAACGTTTTGGTTATATTTTATATAACTTGTCTCCATTTCACATCCACTATTTGTATCGACATTTGTGATTTTATTATTCTTGTCCATTACAAAAGCAGCATGCTCCATTGCAGGAATTAGTGGCAATCTAAAGGCTGTATGCTCCCTCAGACAGTCATAGACAGAATTGTCAAACTGGTCTCCTCACAGCATTCCATGTAGAGCTGTTATCCTGAAATATTAATTTCAACAAATAACCTATTTATATTGAAGTTGTAATGATTTTAGCTGAAGTGTCTTTGTTTTCTTTAAATTAAGGGTAATTTTGGTTATTAATTGCCAGAATCCACCAAAAAGTTACATTAGATGGGTGTTCACTTGTGTCGCCCTGGGAACTAGATCAAGTTAAAAATGCAAGAACAAAAAAGGGAATAACCCCATCTTGACATAAAGAACTTGGAGTCAAGATGAGTGTGTTGTCATGAGCAATATAATTTGAAAGTTTGATGTAGAAATATTAAGAAAAGTCAAAGTTAAAGTCAACATTAAGTTTTTCTGTTAAAAAAAGTACAAAAAGGGATTAACTCCATCAAATGTGACCTTGACCTGAAAATTAATATCAGCTCGAGCATGTTGTCACAAACAATATAATTTGAAAATTTCATGAAGAAATATTAAGAAATGGCAAAGTTATAACCAACATTAAGTTTTTAAGACAGATGGACGGACAGACAAAGCGATCCCTATGTATTGCCTTTTCTTTGAAAGGGCGACACAAAAAAATGACCCTTTAGATTAAGCAGCTAGTGGACACCTGGAAAACAATACATCAGTACATGTATCAGCAAGAACAACTTTGATGTCTAACCTGGATCTGATTGGAATCTACACTGTTTGCATATTTGTAAGAAATAGCCTCATAAAGCTTATTATGAACCGTGTAGATCCTGTTAAGACTGCACAGATACGCCTGCTGATCTGGATATACACTGGTCACTCATGTCATGTATTCATGGAAGAAAGGGGCAAAAACAACACAGTAATTTTTATATAGGATGATTAATTTTCTTGTGAACTGAGGTCTCACAAGTCAACACATACATATAAACACAATTTTATGTTTTCTTGTTACAAGATACAAAAATACAAATACCAACATATACAGATAGATTTAGTGTGTCTCAATCATACATTCATGCAGCTTTAATAAATGAAAATAAAAAATGCAAACCTTGTCTTCATTTTCTACAGTAACATTCATATTCTGCTCCCTTATGTTCTACCAATTCTGCAGACATTAAATTTTCAAGTCCACAGCTTTCACAAGACTGATGATACACATGGCTGAAAATAAATGTTGTATTTTAATCATAAAAAATAACCAAAACCAATTTCACTGTACTTTTTGTTGCTTATGAAGTTGTACATAATTTGATGTTGCAGGTTAGTTCACAGATTACAATGTTGTCATAATTCATCTATTTTTATAAATATCACAAAAAAGATGTATTTCTGGTGTAAGCTTCAAGCCATTTTCAGTTCCTATAGGCTCATACACAATTTATCCCATTTAACCTTTACCTCCATTTACATGTGTATGCCTTTATGGCATGGGAAATCAGTGTAGATCTAGATCAGCCGACACATCCATACTGCCTGATTAGGACCTAAACCGTTACGGCGTTAGCTTTTTTATTCAAATTTCAATAGGTTATTTCTGACCACAATGTGACCTGTGCAGATCCAGATCAGATCATGAAAAGGCATGAAAATGTGTATAATATTATAGTAAAGGGTTAATTACTACAAAAAAACACCTGCATTTTGATACTTCATTTTATTCCTTGGATACATCTTTTAACACATGAGCAACTATTGTAAATCTAGGTCCTGACACAATCATCTCCTTCCTGTTAATTAGAGCTTTAAATGTATCTAATGAACAGAGTAGATACAGAATGATGAGACCTCAAAATGTCTGATGTGCAAGCTGGTCTGGAGCTACATTTGTGCTATCTCTATCAGATGTGGATTTACACTGGTTGCCCATGTGGTAAAATGGTGTAAATGGAGTAAAGGGTCAAGTTATTAACCATGAAAGTTGAAACAGCATTGGATTTTTGAGACACATTTATATGAGATTACCCAACTTAAAAAACAAATAAGCAACCCATCGTGTTAGTTCAAGGTGGCCCACAGATGAATATTGTTATATATAATGTTAATAATCAAGTGAATTCAAGTTGACCTTGTTATTGGGTCAAAGGTAGTCATTTATGCCTGAGGCAGAAGGCCGAGGGTAAATATGACAGCCCGAGGCCCAATAACATGTTCAAATTCATATGAAGACTAAACTGGGCCAATACAGGTGTTCTGGACCAATATGAGAATTGCTGGGCCATTATAAAATACTTAAGTATTGATGTGGTGTACCATGTAGTGTCTGCCAGGAAAATGGCATGTTCAAGTCAGGTGATGACATGCCTCGAGATTTTGCCACACTGCAGTCATGTAAAAGAAAAGGGCAAAGTATGCAATGCCTTTACTGTATATTTATACAGGGCTCTCACTAGAGAGAGACTTGAAGGAATTAGTCTCATCAAAAGTGACCAGACCTCTCTTTGTTGAGCTTTGTTAGAAGTCATTTTGTATTTACGATCAAGGGAAAGAAAGCTGTTGACTGCAAACTTCTCCATAATGCAGTAAATTATGACAAAACTCTCTGATTTGCAAGTCTGGTGAGAGCCCTATTAATAGTCAATTAATAAAATTTAATATACCATTATCCTTCTTCCACTCCTCTTCCAATTTCATGCTTTTTGAACCAGAGATGGCACATTTCTTTCATTTGATTTTATCACTGAAATTAACAAACACAAAATTGCAAGGGTGCAAGTTAGGATTTCTAAAAAACCTGAAATCCTGAAAATTTATTTAGGGTAAATGAAGAAAATCAATCATTTTTAGCAGGGTTGGCACCAATCGACCGCCCCTGGTTTAAACCGGTGTTTTAACCGGTTAAAACCGTCCCGGTCAATACTCCCCGAGTGGTTAATAGTGGTCAATACTGGTCAATTGAACTTTTTTTTCAAAATTTTCATAAAGGAAAGGAAGAAAACAAACCTTTTAAGTTTTATTTAATTTCTACTCAAGTAACTTTAGAACTAACTTCACTTGAACATGCTTTGCACTTAGAAATTGTCTTATTTCCCTCAGTAACTGAGATCATAAAATCCCCAAACAGGGTCTTTTGGCTTCATTCTGGTGAGTTTTTAGACAAAGTAAGAATTCTTTTAATGTTAGTATTTTATCAACTTTCAGCAAAGAATGATTTAGTAACTTGATTTTTTTAATTAAAGCAAAGGCAATTTGAACCACCAGTAGGTGTTACACTCTTGCCAAGTAACACTTGTGTATGACAATGGATGGTGAGGAGATGGAGGGGTGTTGTGTCACACTTCTGTTGTTTATTGAACTTGGGAACATGTCAATTAAGATGCCTATGTGTTTATTTAAGGATTATCCAATATCCATGAAGTAGTTGTTATACACCTGCCAGTTAACACTTGTGTTTGACAATTGATGGTCAAGAGACTGAGGGGTGATTGCACTTCCTTTGACCTCACACATCTTTGCAAGTGAACAACCAAGTCATACTGTTTCATCAATCTCACTAAAGTCAGATCTAACAAACTGTTAGATCTGATGACGGCCCGCTTACACCGTACATAAACTATTGCGGTTTTCCCCGATTACTATTTTTAGAAATTGTCAACACGGGAAGCACGATTTATTACGCCCGCAAAATTATCTGAAGATGTCATTACATTAGAAATGAATGCAATACTACATAAACACATATATCTACAGTAAAATATGCTTTACGCAGGCTGTCAACACTTTCCATGGTTTAATATACTATGTTTACTTTCACTTTCGCTATTTTGTAGGCGACAATCTGATTGGTTCAAATGGTTAGTGATAAAAGCACGTTTTACTTACTCGTCGTCAGATCCTGATAGCGTAGCGGTTTTCTGGAGATGATTTTAATCAGATTGACTGTTTCATATAATGCATGTATTGTACTGAGCACTCGGGCAAAGCTTACAGAATGTTCTTTAAAGAATCCACTACATAAATTACATAAAACATAACAAACAGTATATGAATTGAAACTTTTAGCATACTACATTTATTAATTTCAGTGTTACTTATTATTAATGCCTATAATTATGTCAAGCTGTTTATATATACCATAAAGTTTCCACATACTTAAGAAAATGTAAGCATTGAATGCCCAAAGCTGAATGACCATATATTTTCCAACAATGCACATGAGAACTTGTGCTTTAAACCAATGAAAACAACACCTTGTGATTGGTACATTCAAAAGATCTTACCCAATCAAAGGAAATTAATATTTTCCACCTAATTAGCTTTGCTTAACCAGCAGAAACTAGAGCTATCACTGAAGGTGATTAATTTCCCCGCAATACTGCTTTGTCAGAGTATACAGAAATGATGTTTGCATCTTTCATGGGTGAAAGTTGAAAAATAATTGAAATCCTGAAATTTTGTTGCAAAAGTTGTGTTTAAAAATAGCAACTTGGGTTTTCACCTGATGTAAACAAAACTGTAAAAGTAGTTGACGTCACAAGGTTTTGTTGAATCGTGCTCTCCTTCTAAAAAATAATGGACTGATCCAAATGAAAAAAAAAATATGTCATGCAAATCTAATCACGAATGTATGTTAAAAGTTTGAAAACTGGAGAAGTAGTTTGTGTCATAAGATTTTGTTAAATAATGCTCCCCTCCAATCAAAAATGGACTGATCCATAAAAAATATGTCACTAACATGCGCACTTCATGCAGAACATATGATTTCAGTTTCAAGTCGATATCTTGAAAACTGTAGAAGTTTGCAAAACACAATTTTTTAAATCATGTCCCCTGCAAAAAATAATGGACTGATCCACACGAAAAATATGTCACGCACATCTACACTTCATGTCGAACATATGTATCAAGTTTCAAGTCAATATCTTAAAAACTGTAGAAGTAGTTCATGTTACAAGATTTTGTTGAATCATGCTCCCTTCCGAAAAATAATGGACTGATCCACATGAGAAAACAAAAATTGCGCAAATGTAATCACGAACATATGTTTAAAGTTTCAAGTCGATATCTTGAAAACTGCTGACGTAGTAAGTGTAGAAGTTTGCATAACACGATTTTGTTAAATCATGTCCCCTGCAAAAAATAATGGACTGATCCATACGAAAAGTATGTCACGCACATCTACACTTCATGCCTAACATGTGTATCAAGTTTCAAGTCAATATCTTAAAAACTGTAGAAGTAGTGCGCGTCACAAGATTTTGTTAAATCATGCTCCCCTCCGAAAAATAATGGACTGATCCACATGAGACAAAAAAATGTGCGCAAATGTACTCGCGAACATATGTTTAAAGTTTCAAGTCGATATCTTGAAAACTGTTGACGTCGTAAGTGTAGAAGTTTGCATAACACGATTTTGTTAAATCATGTCCCTGCAAAAAATAATGGACTGATCCACACGAAAAATATGTCACGCACATCTACACTTCATGCCGAACAAATGTATCAAGTTTCAAGTCAATATCTTAAAAACTGTAGAAGTAGTTCGTGTCATAAGGTTTTGTTGAATCATACTCCCCTGCTAAAAAATAATGGACTGATCCACATGAAATAAAGTATGTCATGGAAATCTACTCACAAACGTATGTTTAAAGTTTGAAAACTGAAGAAGTAGTTTGCGTCATAAGATTAAAAATAAAAGATTTTGTTAAATAATGCTCCCCTCCAAAAAAATGGACTGATCCACAAACAAATATGTCGCTTACATGCGCACTTCATGCAGAACATACAATTTTAGTTTCAAGTCTTATATCTTAAAAACTGTAGAATTTTGCATAACACGATTTTGTTAAATCATGTCCCCTGCAAAAAATAATGGACTGATCCACACGAAAAATATGTCATGCACATCTACACTTCTTGCTGAACATATGTATCAAGTTTCAAGTCAATATCTTAAAAAATGTAGAAGTAGTTCGCGTCACAAGATTTTGTTAAATCGTGCTCCCTCCGAAAAATAATGGACTGATCCACATGAGAAAAAAACATTTGCGCAAATGTACTCACGAACATATGTTTAAAGTTTCAAGTCGATATCTTGAAAACTGTTGACGTAGTAAGTGTAGAAGTTTGCATAACATAATTTTGTTAAATCATGTCCCCTGCAAAAATAATGGACTGATCCACACGAAAAATATGTCACGCACATCTACACTTCATGCCGAACATATGTACCAAGTTTCAAGTCAATATCTTAAAAACTGTAGAAGTAGTTAGCGTCACAAGATTTTATTAAATTGTGCTCCCCTCCGAAAAATAATGGACTGATCCAGATGAGAAAAAAAAATTTGCGCAAATGTACTCACGAACATATGTTTAAAGTATCAAGTCGATATCTTGAAAAATGTTGACGTAGTAAGTGTAGAAGTTTGCATAACACTATTTTGTTAAATCACGTCCCTGCAAAAATAATGGACTGATCCACACGAAAAATATGTCACGCACATCTACACTTCATGCCGAACATATGTATCAAGTTTCAAGTCAATATCTTAAAAAACTGTAGAAGTAGTTCATGTTACAAGATTTTGTTGAATCATGCTCCCTTCCGAAAAATAATGGACTGATCCACATGAGAAAAAAAAATTTGCGCAAATGTACTCACGAACATATGTTTAAAGTATCAAGTCGATATCTTGAAAACTGTTGACGTAGTAAGTGTAGAAGTTTGCATAACACTATTTTGTTAAATCACGTCCCTGCAAAAATAATGGACTGATCCACACGAAAAATATGTCACGCACATCTACACTTCATGCCGAACATATATTTCAAGTTTCAAGTCAATACCTTAAAAACTGAAGAAGTAGTTCGCATCACAAGATTTAGAAGTTTGCATAACACGATTTTGTTTAATCATGTCCCCTGCAAAAAATAATGGACTAATCCACACGAAAAATATGTCAGGCACATCTAGACTTCATGCCGAACATGTGTATCAAGTTTCAAGTCAATATCTTAAAAACTGTAGAAGTAGTTCGCGTCACAAGATTTTGTTAAATCGTGCTCCCCTCCGAAAAATAATGGACTGATCCACATGAGAAAAAAATAGTTCGCGCAAATGTACTCACGAACATATGTTTAAAGTTTCAAGTCGATATCTTGAAAACTGTTGACGCTGTAAGTGCCACAGACAGACCGGGTCAATGAACCAACGAACCAACCAACGAACCAACCGGATGATGACTCCTATATACCCCCTATACTTCGTATGCGGGGGTATAAATACATTTCCTTTGCTTATTGAACATTGGAACATACCAATTAAATATTTGTATTTATTAAAGGCTTATCAATAATAAACCATTAATGAAGTACCATTTAGGCCCTTACAGGGGCTATTGTAAGGGCCTAAAGGATTCTAAATGATTATAAGAACATTTTGGACAGTTTGGTTGTGAATTAAATTGAATTGACCAGTAATGACCACTATTGACCAGAAATGACCACTATTGACCAGTAATGACCACTTTTGACCAGTATTGACCACCGGCCCGGTCAATACTCTATTGACCGGTCAATAAGCCAACCCTGATTTATAGACACACAAAAACCTGATTTTCAGGCAAACGCACCCATGAAATAATAACAATTATTTTGATCTTTGCTAAAATTACAAATATTCTTTATAATAACTTATCTTATTTTTTAAGTGAGTGATCATAACAATTAGTTTACTCTCATTTTGTACTTTGCTAGAATGGTCTTTCTTCAGATTGTTTCTATTCTGCATTGAAATCCATTCAGTCTGAGGTGTGAGGTGTATCTACAAAAAGTCACCCACAATCTTTTGGACTGTGAAAAATGTTTTTCCTTTAGTTGCTGTGAAAAAGAGTGCTGTAATTTGTTTTGTAGTTAAAATGCCTGTTCCAACAGCCGTTCAAGAAAATTTCATAAAGTTATATTGATTAACTGTTGATTAACTGAATTAAGTATCCATATTGTTTCATCACTGCCAGAGTTATTATGTGTTTTCTTCTTTTGAAAAAATAAAATATGGATCCAGGCATGTCACTTTAAAATTAACCAGAAAGTATCAGACTGCAAAAAGTCAAAAATGTGTTGACTGCTCTTATAAACTGGTCAAATTGGGTTACCACTAAAATTCACAAAGTGGGTTCCTTTTCAAATAACTACCGGTAATTTATTTTACATTGCTGATCAGAATTCAAGTCTGGGTAAAAATCATAGAATGAAATAGACATAAAATTAATGTCTTAAGTAGTTTTGGTTTATTTTACCTAAAAACAATTTGTAATGGAAGGCTAATAAATGAATACTTGTTACATCAAAATTATTGAAGTGAAACACTGTGTAAACCTAGGTTCACTTCAATACTTAATGCTGGTGAAACATCAAAAGGGAGACAATATATTCATTTTTATAATTTGGCACATGTTTGTAGTGAACAAAATGTATATCTTTGGTTTTCATTTCATAATTTATTGTCACTTTGTTAGGCAATTCTACTATTAACAAGACTTAATTTAACACTATGAAACTAATTTGAGTTATTTATCAAATTACAGGAACCTGAATTTCCATCAGAAAATATTCAGATAGGAAAAAATATTACATTTTCCCAACACAACGGATTTGTACCCCACCCATTAACATGTTAAAATAATTTACCAGTTGCAATGTTGACAGCGTTATCACAGCTCAAGCATTACAAAGAAACTAAAATATACTGTTTAAAATAATTACATCTCCTAAACAGTCATTCCAGGCCCGGATCCAGACTGGTACATCCTAGGGAGGCTGATGACGGGGTGGGTGCAGGAGGGGTATCCCCTCCCGCATTCGATTTTTTATGTGGTGTGCTAAAATGGTGCAATTTTAAGTATACCTAAACTATATCTGTACTTATTCAGTGCGCAATAAATTAACAGTTGTCTCGAACTGAGGATGAACATAAATTATCCAACTTTTGTTTTTTACTTAATCCAAATGTATGATGTGTACTCTGATAACTTTTCATTTTCAGAATGTTCCCATTATCTGGTCAAAAATACATTTCACTCTTAAAATTGTGGACAGATATTGAGTTAAACAGTCTTACATATTTGTAGATTCGCAGAAAAACAAAAGAAAATGAAAGAATCTCTGCGATCGATTTCCTCAAAAACTGCTAATTTCTCCTAGTGTTTGTAACGCTTTTCCAATCTTTTACTGCTCTCAGAACGCTATTGTTCCAACTGTTTTTATTGGGCAATGGCTGAGCGAGCAACCAATGAAAAATTGTATTTAAATCGCACATGAATTGTAGCTTGCGGTTAATATGCCTCCGAGCTACATGTATCCATGGTAATTAATTGCTGGCCAACTGGCCAGTGAAATGTTATAATACACATCATTTGATCAGGCAGATTTTAAAGCCAACTAAAAAAAGCGGCCGGGCTGGGGGGGGCTGCAGCCCCTCAGCCACAGGGCTGCGTCCGGGCCTGCATTCTGGGTTTAACTCAAACATTATTTTCTACCTTCACTTTTGTTGTCCACTTCATTGCATGACGTCAAACAGTTCTATACCGCTTCAAATGGTTCAAATGGTTGATACATGTCTGACCAGAACCAAAAATCATCTAAACCTGTTTATGAATAATTAAATCAATTAATAAATACTTCATTCTTTCTTCCGGGATGCAAAATTTACCTGAAATGCATTTAAGAGATACTATTAAATAAATATTGTGAAGTTCCCGTTTCTGTATAAACTTGGTGAATCCCTGAGGTGCTACTCTTTTTCTTCTTATGGTTTTCCCTGGGTTATTAATTTTGAAAGTAGGGAATTCGTTAATCGTTCAAAATCCAACTTTTTTCAATGCAATACATTGAAATAATTTGATTACTTACATCTCTACAAGGTTCCACAATTAATATCCACAATGATTAGGGCCCTAAATTAAAAAAGTTTCGCTTAGCCCTACGGTCGATTTTGAGACTCCTACTTTCATTTTGGAGAGTGCATTAATTAATTAAATGACGTAACCGTTCAATAAAACCCAAAGAGCCAAAATCACGTTTACTGCGGTGTAGTCTTTCGAATCTAAAATTTCAAGTTTTACAAATTATGATTTTGTAACGTAGGCTACCATTCGAAAACCACCAAATCCACCTCCATTTCCATATGAATAATTCTATTTACAAGAGAACTTCTATTGTCAATATACATTCAAATATAACCTGGGTGTTATAAAAACATTGCATCACGAAAATAACTCGATAAATACTCACTGTTCATTTGATTACGATGGATTTTTCGTCTTCACCGGACGTTGTCGAATCCAATATGGCGTTCCGCCATCAGGTATTCATGCGCGTTCATGACTCAAAATCTTGTCGAACGTTCCACGAGTTAAATTTCTTCAAATATTGATTGATTCCATATGTTTTAATATAAATTTTATCGTTTTGCACAGAATTACAAAATTGACCGCTTTGTAGCATTGACTTACTTTTTGAAACTAAGAACTATATTCTAGGGTAGCAAGCATACATTCTATGGTAGCATGCAAGTACTGTCGTTACTACAATGAAATAAAGAAGGAGTTAGGACAGTATTGCATGCAACCCTAAAATTGTTAGGTTCATAGTAAAGCAAAAACGATTGTCGAAAATTGGTTTTCACTGAGTCTGCCGACTAAAAAACGAGTTAACGTTGTTAGCGACTGCTGACCTTGTTACGATCTATCAAAAGTTAGTTTTTAATATTCGATCGGCATTTATTCCTGCTGAGAAAAACACAGTTGTCCATGTTAGTGACATGCTATCTTTCCGTTCCATTGATTACGTGTGTTAAATTGTTATCTTGGGAAAAGTGTGAAATCGATACCGGAACAATTTGAAATAACTAATAAACTCGGTGACTTAATTGTGGATTTAAGAAGGTATTGAATGACTGATATTCAGTTTGGAAGGATTGATTTAGTGAACATCTTATTGTAGAGCAAGATTATATTGAAGCATGGAAATTAAGCTCGGCTAATCAAGAATCACTGCTGAAAATACATCCAGATCCAGAAAAGTGTTGACAAAAGCTGTGTTTGCGTTTTTATATGGACAGTGTCGCTGTGCATATAGGAACATATAAGATAGCAAGTGCATATTTGTTGTCTGGCCTACAAATAAACATGCAGAAGCAACTTCTTCTGGAAGTGAAGTCACTGCTAGTTGAAGCTTACTATTAGACTCAGTCCATATTGGTTAAGACATATGAAGTGAGACCGACTCATAATCCAAAGGTAGGAAGATTTTTTCGTTGTTGGCTAATTTGGTAAAGAAATGGTAACTTTCATTTATTTCACGGAGAAAATTCTATAATTCACTGGAAAACATAAAATAAATAGTGGTCTCCATCACATTCATTGATAGTATAAGTGGGAGACATACTGGTAGAGTTGCACTCGCCCGTAATGACGTACGTCCCCAAATCTTGTGGCATCAACTCCTCTTAAACAATAATGCGGATTCCTTTCAAACTTGCACAAATTATCAAGCAGGATGTGTAGATGATCGTAAAGAAAGGATTTTTTGCTACGACCATTTTTACTGGAGTTATAACCCTTTGTTATTAAACATTATGTTGCAGCAGTGCGGGCATCAGTGTCCGAGGACATAAAACATTTGTGAATGCATCAAGAAATAAAATTAATTCCTGATGTATTAACGAATGTTTTATAATGCATTTTGTCCAAGAAGTATTTGTCTTAATAAATTTAATATATTTTGTGTTTTGTAAATAAGATGCATTTATTTTTTTCGAACAACTTCAACAAGTCACTTTGAAAATCTGTAGTTCATGTTACTTTACAGTAACTTTTGTATTATGGTCCCAAAACATTTTTCATAATACATGTATGTGTAGTTTTATTGACAGTTTCAAGATGTATTTGTATGAAATTTTGTGTGGCCTTATCTATGGCAAGCGGAAATTGGTGATACCTGATGATAACAATAGTTATAATCAATGACTATGGTAATCGGACCAATAACAATCGATATTGGCGAAAACTAAAGTTACCTGCCGAAAACCATAGTTCTCGGCCTTAACCGAGGTAAACGGGCAATATCTAGGGTTTATATAAGTGTGGTTTATGTGCAGTCCAGTTATCCCATATAGCTCATGCATGTGTTTTCTTTCCTTGGTGGTAATATAACCATCTTATCCTTACCGACCACTTAACACGTTTCGCTCAAGCAATTCCTTCAAAGATGCAAACAGCTCACACCTCCGCAAAACTTTGTTTTGAATCTTTTGTCATTATGGCTTTCCCAGAAGGCTCAATAATATTGACCAGGGTAGGAATGTCGAAATCCATGTGATTAAAGAGTGATGTGCTCTGGCTGGTGTTGAGAAAAAGAGGAAGACGACGTATTATCACCCCGCTGGGAACGGCTTGCCCTACAGGTTTAATAAAACACTCCTCTTTATGTTGGTCCCTCTACAGCAGGAGAAGAAGACCAATTGGAAAGCACATTTCCCTGTCATAGTTCATTTCTACCATTCTACTGGGCATGACGCCACCGTGTTCACTTCACATTAACTTACAATGTACGTTTGGGTGCAATCATCGCCTTGAGATAGATGCCGCCTATGGTGTCGAACCAACAAAACGCAATTTAATTAAGCCCAAACTTGAACTTGTTTATTCATACGAGAATCTATTGGGCCAGGTCTGAGGTTGGTGCACCCTAGAATATGATTTTAGGCGGCGTGGGTAGTAATGCATTTCCACTACTGTTCATGAACAGGCTCAATCAAACCGGGCCTGCAATATTTTTATATTTTTCGTGTTCGGGGGCTTTCAAAGTTCCCTTTTATCTTAAATTGTTTTGCCACTGACCGTTCCAAGGCGGTAACTCCTCGAGTCCCCCCTTTCGTTTATATTTTTTGCGTCTTTTCATAACCATGCTCTCTTCTCCTCTCTTCTATTTTGTTGTGTGGCCATTCCCTCGTCAAAATTCTATTCTCTGTCGCCCATCAATGGTGTCTTAGAAATGACAACAAGTAAACGACCTTAAAATGACGTATTTGATAATAGCACTGATTGAATGTATGGCACAAACGACGCTACGTAATTGTGATATTGCAATTAACGAAAAGGGAACTTTGCAAGGCACCGAAGATGGAAAATATTCAGGTTAACTTTTATATTTTTTATCTCAAGTAAGAAATATTTCAGTAAAACGAGTGAATATCCATGTTAAATCGCAAAACAATAGCATTTCAACTGAACATTTACGAACTTAAACCTTTGATATATTGTTTACTTCCGGTCAAGCGCCGCATCAACAAAGACTATTGAAGACGCTTGTGTCCGAAATTTTTCAACGCGGACATGTTCATCGTGACATCAATCGCAAAAAAAACAAACTTTATTTGCCTGAAAACGAAAACAAGAGCACCGTACTCCTGTTAATAGGCATTTTCATCGACATTAAACTCCAATATCAATCGGCTGCCGTTTTCTCAAGTATTCAAAGACAAAATTCACACTTTCAATCAAAATTTGTCTTTAATTGTTTGAGAAAACGGCTGCCGATTGATAATGGAAGTTAAATGTCAATGATAATGCTTTTTAACATGAGTACTGTGCTCTTTATCTGATCGAAATCGGTCCAGAAATTACTGAGAAATAAGCAAAAACCTACCTGAAGCGAGTGATGTTGTGTGCGCACGACATCTAAAAAGTCGCGTGGTATAGCCACCCTGAAACTGGGAATGGTTACTGTGGAAAAAAGACACTTAAAGCAAGAGAATATGGGTGGTTTACATATTGGTCATTTTTAAATGTCCTTGGCACCGTAATTTAGAGATATCCTAAACAATGACGGTATAATGCTCTCAGAAGTTATCACGTCACCAGTACAGAGCTACCCACCAATGCCAGTTCCACGTGAAGAGGGGGCGTTGTTGTGCTTCCACGTGATTGTATCATTTCTATCCGATAAAATGATGGTTTTAATGTTAAATCAGATGTACGTACGAAGTGCAACACCTGAAGACACTGGAATGGAACTTGTCATGTACTTAACTGCTTTTGTAATACTGTAATAAATAAATTAAATTGTACCATAAGACATATTGTTTTATTTTAATTATTTCACATTATTTTCAGAATTATTTTGCACCCTTAGATAGAAAACGTATAAAAATGTATTAGGTCTGTCAAAATCAGTATACAGCTGTCAAATTAGACAGTAAAAATTCAATTTGAGACATGTCTACCAATTTATAACCGTAAGAGATTAAATTAGCCGGAACTGGTTTCAATTAGTCTATAAATAAATGCTCCCTGTGTAAAAGTAAACAAATGCGGAGACTAAAATAAAGTCTGCATATTTTAGGTAAGATATTTCCTTAGGATCAAACAACAAACAAAGTTCAGATTAATGTTTCAGCATATTTTTACAACGAATATATTCATTAACCGGATCTAGTTGGCAACTGTATCAATGTACTCTTCTCTCTACTTTTTGACTGAATTGGGAAGGCTGTGTGTACTAGAAGTAGCCATTCCTGATATGCACGTTGCACTTTTTAAGGGAGACTTCTCGTAGTACAATAAGTAAATACTAAACAGTTATCTGCTCTTCACGTCGGTATCACCATACAATATTTGTTGTGTTTATTAAGAAATACTAAGTCCTCGTTTAGCATTACGTTATATAAAAATTTTACCTTGAAAATATGAAACATGACATTTAATAAGATCAGTACCGGTGATTGATCTCTTTGTCGGCATCTTGTCAGGAGTGAAAATCAACCTAATATCTCAGCAAACATTTGATAAAGGATTATTTGTTCAGCCTTTGAATGATGAGTGTGGCAACCTCGAGTAAACATTTTGCCTTTTTAAGTTAAAACATATCATGTTTCGATGTCAGTATGCACGTTTTTCAAGTCATTATAATAATCAATACGTAATGATGACTCGATAATCATGACTAGAGATCAGTTGAATAAACTGTTTTAAGCATGACTATGTTGCTTTACATAATTCTCTTCAAAATGATTATAGCCATATACTGCAGTACGCAAAGCGATTTACGAACCAAATATATTTTAATCTGAAGGTCACGGTAACGTGAGTCAAATATATTTTGATCAATATATTTTGATCTTAAGGTCACGGATTTTCATCCAAGATGTAAGTAATTTAGGGGTTATTTCAGCTAAATAGATTAACACGAGTGAATTTTAACTCATCAATATTTAAGAAATAATCAATAGCTTCCGGTGAATTATCGCAGGATAATTCACGGGGCGGAGTTCAGATGCGTAAGGATATATCACGAGGGGCGTAGCCCGGACTGATATATATCTACGCAGCTGAACGATATCTAAATACATAAAATAAACATTATTCTATTACTGTGGTAACATCATATTAGGCGCGGGTAAAAATTTCGCGTATTATGTGCTTTCATAAATGTGCGAAATTAAAACCCAGCGAAAAATACAATTGTTACGTGATTAATTTATACCGACATGTATTTAGGAATAGCCGTGCCCACGCGCGGTGAATTATCGTGTAATAATTTACAGCAAATTCAATGGGAATAACGTCGTGTTAGAATTTACCTTAATATTAAAATCACTGTAGTATTATCCCGCTTAAACACATTATGGTTATTATATGGATATTTTGTTTCTTAACAGGGTACGGGAGGATAATTTGCCGGTGTGGGTTTTATATTATCCGAGCCGCAGGCGTGGGTTTATTTGACATCAAGACCGGTATAGCGTAATTTTAACAAGGGTGTAATAATAACACGTTTTTTAAGGTTTTGATGGTCTCGTTTAAAACTGAATTGTATTATTACGGGATAGTAAATTTGCACGAAAATTCGTCTTTAACATCATTAAATGTTGATTTAATGTTTACAAAATTCTGTTGCATTCGAAATATTTGTTCTTATGAAATATCTGGTTGTCGATTTCGGGAATATCAGCGATTTTACTTTCAAAAATGGGCTTCGTAAAAAACCTACCACGAATTGTTTGAGAAATAAATTCGTAAGACAAAATGCGGAAAACTATAAAAACAAATCATTCTTTATAGTAATGCAGTGCTGATGCAAATTCATGCCTTTTAAACATCTATTTAAAGCTTTAAAATTTCACATATTTTTTCCGTAATGGCGTCATTTCCGTTATGTATAAGAACTTGAAGTTACATCGTTTAGATTTATTTAACCTTCATTTATACTAAAAGATCATTTGGTTGAACAAATGAAGGTAACGGTTTGAAAATATTTCGTGTTTATAACACAAAAATAGGTGTCTGAAGCCACTAAACAGTTTTCATAACGGGTCTTTTTCACCTACGGACAGCGGAAGATAATTCACTTCTGGGATTTTATTGTTTGTTTTGTTATTTTGCTATATTATATTTAATCTGCTAATTTAAATCTGCTAAACTGTGACAAGAACATTTAAATCAGGGATATGTTAGTTCAATATTATAAAATGTCAATCTTTTTAACAATAGTAAAATTTTAAAGGTGGATAGACATTAAATTTCATAAAAATAATGAATACATCAGAAACATGTTTAAATCTAGAAAATCAACAAATCAGATTACAAGAATATTGCAACTGTTCTATTTGTAAAAATAAAACAAAATATATCAGATGAAAAGTTTAAAACTGCTATCTCGGTTGTTCATATATGTAAATATATAATCGTAAGCTTAAGCTTTGGCGTTGACCATTAGCAATGCAAATTACAAGTTTATATTCAATAATGTTTTAGATAATGGGGATAATGTAAGATTTCTAGAATGGGGTTTGTTTGCGGTAGTTTTAGGCTGGTTACATGATAATTTCCAACTTTTGGACCAAAATCCATGAAAATGAAATATTGCTATCCACAAAGGGGTAATTCTAAGCAACCTGCTGAACCCGTTCAGGATTCGCCGCTGAGATACAATAGGGTGAACATGTTTTTACGAAATCCCCTTGCTCTTTAACGAACCAACATTTAGCAATTATACACTGGCTGACATCCATCCATCTGGGAGTGAGTGAGTACTAATGTCATTAGAGACATTTAAGAAGTATTTCTGAATTTAAGAGATACTAAGGGGATCCAACTCATAACTTCATGACTGTCATGCCAAGGATTTTGTCACCACCATTGTGTTACCATAATTATGTAAAATTGCACTGAACAGAGCATGTGCAACATTTAATGGTTATACAATAAACAATAGTTTATGGTAAATCACAGAAGTGTGCTTGGAAATATGATTTTAAAATTTATCCTCAGGGATTCTAGCTGCTGAATCTCTAGGGTTATTTTCTCATTTTTATAGGGGATTTGGATTCAGTCAATCAATAGCCAACACAAACCTAATTCCAGGGGAAGAAAATGACTCTTCAGTTAAAATTGTAGTGGTCAAAATAGGCATTTTGGAAATTTTAAGTCAAAGGGTCATCTCCCAGGTCAAAATGAACATCTAATCCTAAATAGAAAATATTTGGTCCCAGAAGTCATTCACATGATTGAGTTAATATATTTGCTTTTCCACTAGCCTAACTGTATGGACAGTGCCAGCAAATCAGTGATAAAATAAGTAATTTTTCATTTGACTTTATGCTGATTATTTTTAGAGGATCAGGTGTGAACAGTTTTTTTTAAATTCTGCTACATATCACTGAATGCAGTTAATAACCCCAAAATACTGCTTTGTCAGACTATAAATAAAATGGACATAAAAAGGTGTGTTGAAATGATTTTCAGTGATTCCTATTATGGGTATCTTCTAAATATTCACGTCAGTTATCTACAATTGCATAAAATCACATCAAAACAACCAGAATTGTATGAATACTATACCCCTCCAGAAAAAAAAATGTAATGAGCTAGTGACATTGGCAGGATTTCCAGAATGAAGCTTGTTAAATGGACAGTCTTAAGGTAGTTACATGATAATTTCCTTCTTTCTGGCCTAAATTCTGGTGCAACCCCACTGAACCCCCTCTGGATCTGCCCTTGGATGAGCCACATAAAAATTGTGTCTCAATAATCTAGACTTGATGCCAAACATGTTTAACTTTAAATATCAATACATTGTATATTCAAAACTGTATCCTACATCAACAGATAACAGAGACTGAACAATATTAAATAAGAAGAGTGGTCTTGGGGTAAAGTGTTGGGCTCAAAATCCTGCTGGTTTAAATGCTACCATCAATGAGATTTGTCTGCAGTTTCCCCAATCCACATTGGGCGCGAGTATTGTTTGCAACCCAGGAAGCAGTCATCGAGCATGATTAATATAAGCTGGAAAAACTTGTTTCATAATCAACTTTAACAAATAAGTTTAAACAAAACCATATTAAACTTTGGTCAAAATAATCTACATTTGATTTTAAGAATATGTTGAAAGTTTCAAGTCATTAACTAGAAAACTGTTTAAGAAGACACTTTACAGCTTCAACAAAATTTTTAGCAACATAAAAATTATGTCATGATCACCTAGAATACATATTTGAAGTTTCAAGTAAATATCTTTAATACTGTAGAAGAAACCCACTTTCAACAAATAATGAACTGGGCAAAATGAAAAATATTTTTAATGTCACCAACATGTTTATTTACACTTAAAGTATAACATAGGTTGAACCCTTATTTCCATGGGATTTGGCTGTTATCCAATGGGCAAACAGTGTAGACCCATGTGTATCAAATACCTGAAATCAGTTAAAATGCAAAATTCACTTTATATTAAATTCAACTGAAACCATTATTAACAACTATTGAATTACAGTACACATTGCATAGTTTAACTCTGTAAGTGTAAAAATATCTTCATCAAAAATGCAATTTTCAGTTTTCATAACTTCATTAGCATTCAATGTTTCCAGTAATAAACTTCAACTGACTTAATAAATTATCACTGATTGTTCAACCCTTCACTTCATGATATCCCATGGACAAACAGTGTAGATCCAGATCAGGTGACACATCTGGGCCATCTGATCATGATCTACAATGTTCCCTTTTTCATTCATGAGATATTTTCTTACCAAGAAGCAAACAGTGTAGATCCTGGTCAGATGGCACAGTTGATCCAGATCTACAATGTTTGCACATGTGATCAATATGAAATTTACAAGGTTTTAGAGTGTGGTGAAATGGAACAAGAAGAAACATCAAAACAGATCATGTCAAATACTTTAACCATTTCTAATGGGTGCTATAATTGCAAGTATTGAGATCTGAGATAAGATCACTCTTATTTGTTGACCTTTTAGCCCAAGATTTCTAAACCATTGAGAGAACAGGACACCATTGCTAAGGGGATGCTGTGTGGCCCAGTGGTTAATGTATTTGGCTGACAATCACAGGCTTCTCACTGCTCAGGGTATAAGTCCTCCTGAAGTCAGAATCTTTCGTTACGAGAGCTATCGGCATTAGACCCTAGGTTGCTCACTGGTTAATTTTGATGACTGGTCAACCGGTCAGATTACTGAGATCTGAGACTGGTCTTCCATGCTCAGTTTCATATCTAAAAGCAATTAAATCAATGGGATGGCATTTCCTCACCAGCTTAGCTGGTATTGTCTGGGACTATACACTTTTGTATATCTTCCAAACAAAAAAAACACGCTGTAATTTTATCATTTAATCCCCTTTTTAGTGCTCAGCACAGATACATTTGTCACATTTATGACCAGTGTAGACCCTAGTCATCCTGTATATTTGTAGAGTTTAATCAGTCTACACTAATCAATATTCAGTTAACGAATTTCAGGAAAAAGACTTCTATGAACAATAAATTTTCATGTTTTTATGTTCTTGGTTTGGACTGATAATTCAATTGGTATTGAATAACACCAGTTGTTTTCATTTCCATTTGTATTCTACTCATTAGAATGAGCAATGTGCAGAGTGGTTTAAAATCTAAGGAATTAAAATGAACATTTCAGTAACTTTTTGTTAGTTTTGTTGTGTATATTGATATTAATCTAACTTGACACATTCTAGGATGTTGTACTTGATTCATATTTTATAATTGCACCTCTTTTCTCAATAATTAACAGCCTTCACAAATGTATCTCAGACTTTTTTATTAATTACCTTAAGGTCATCCTTAAGCATGATTTCATAAAAAATCAATTTTTTTCATGACAAATTCATTGAAAAGAGAACTGTGATACCTACATGTAAAAGAATATTGAAACATTACCCTCCAAAAATTGTAACACTTTATTTTTAATTATTTTTTTAATATGTTATGGTTACATTTCCTCCCATTTACATATGTTAAATGTTCAGTGTAGATCCTGATCAGCTGGCACACCTGTGTATTTTGGCTATATACAATTTCTTTTCTAAAACCAACATTTTAAAACAATCTGTTAACTATCAGATGTAGTTTTACTTGCAAAATTAAAAAAAAACATTGTCCAAGAAAGCTTTCATTAAAAAAAAAAACTTTTTGTGCAAGTTGATATAATAATATTTTAGCTAATAACAACAACAACAACAACAACAAACTTTTATTAGCAAATCGGCAACCAAATGCCTTTGGCTAACAATGAACAGCAAAATATTTAAAAAATATATTGTACGCATACAGAGTGACAAGAATCAACAATTACTAATCTTCATTCTGATACTAAGTTAACATAAGTACAAAATGTGTCTAGAAATAACCATACACAAAAAAAATAAAATGAAATTATAATTACTAACTCAATTTTAAACCCCATACAAACATTGGTAGACATGCATAAGATATAATAGTAAATACAAATTTAGATAATTCTAACCATTTCGTGTTTCATATGCTTTCTTTAAATATTTACTTATACCAATTAAAGTTTTAATATTTTTGATGACATCAGGTTTTCAAATTTACGTAAGTCTGGCCAAGATATTTTTGGCAACAATTTACTTCTTAAAGATGTATATTTAGTACAAATTAACAGAAAATGGTATTCTGATTCTACAACATGCATGCTACAATTTTGACACAAGCGATTTTCTCTTTGTATACCAGTATATCGTCTAGTTTCGATTGCTAATTTGTGGGAGGATAGTCTAAAACAAGTGAACAATTTTCTTAAATAATCATTTTCAATGAGGTCGAAATAACGTTCAAATTCAAAAACTTTTTTGAACTTTGCATAGTAGTGTAGTTTTGGCGAGTCATTAATTGATCCATTCCATTGTTGGTGAAATTGTTCCCTCAATCGGGTTTTAAGTTGAGGAAAATAATTAAACGTTAGAGGAGTGATATTATTCCATAGATAACTGTAACCTAATTCATCTATGATAGTTTTTACGTTCTTTGCCCAGAAATTATATCGCGGATTATCTATACCGTTACACTGAGATTGAAAAATACCGTACATTATTGAACTTGGATTTGATAAGATTTTAAGCCAGTATTTGATCACTCGTTCTTTACAGATAAGAGTTAATGGATACCGACCAATTTCCCCAAGAAGTGCCATATTTGGAGTTTGCATTTTAACACCAAGTATCTTTTTGCAAAATTTCATATGTACTTGATCAATTATGTTTGTATCGTATACACCAAAATCTTCAGAACAATACAACAATATAGGAGTGACCATACGGTCAAACAGCATAAGTTTAGATTTAACATCAAATTTAATTCTCGAAAAAATAGAATATAGACCATTAACCGCTCTGAGCTCTTGTTCTGTTAGAGTTTTAATAGCCTCTTTCATTGAACCATTACTTGTAAATTTGATACCAAGATAGCAAAATGATTCAACAATTTCTAGAGTTTCATTATTAATATACCAATGCAATGTCTCATTTTTTCTTCGCTTGCTGAAAATACATATTTTTGTCTTATTAATATTAATTTTTAATCCCCACTTTCTAGAGTAAGTGTGTAAACTATCAAGTTGAGCTTGTAGGCTCGTCGGATCTGTTGTAAATAGTACCATATCATCAGCAAAAAGAAGCATAAATATATTTAATTGCATTATATCTCTGTCTGTTAGTGCATTGAAGTTTATATTCACAGAAACATCATTTACGAATAGGATAAAGAGTAGAGGCGAGAGTGGTTCCCCTTGTTTCAAGCCGAGTGAGATTTCGAAAATATCAGATAAATTTGCATTAACCTTGACACTTGCTGAGACATTCAAATATATAGCTTGCAGCATTTTGAGCATTTTATTGCTAATTCCAATTTCAGAAATTTTAAACCATAGAGCTTCTCGTAAAACAGTATCGAAAGCCTTTTCATAATCAATAAATGCGCAAAAAAGTGAGTTATTGTTTTCAATCATCTTTTTAATAATACTGTGTAAGATAAACACGCAATCTACAGTGCTTCTATTGCAACGGAAACCAAATTGTGTGTCATTGAAAACATCACTATTTTCACACCAGGTATTTAATCGATTTCTAAGTGCAAGAGAAAATATTTTTGCAATAGTGTTGATCAGAGTTATTCCTCTATAGTTCGAGGGGTCGTTTTTGTCACCTTTTTTATGGATTGGTACAATAATACCTTGTGTCCAACACTTTGGATATATACCTTCATTAAAAATTTTGTTATATATTTTAACAAGATATGGTGCAATAAAATTTTTACAATCAATAAAGAAGTCGGAAACTACATTATCAATGCCTGGGGCTTTATTTCTAACTAATGACGAAATAGTTTTATTTATTTCCTCGACATCAAACGGTTTATCTAAAAACTGGATGTAATTATTATTATTATTATTATTATTATTATTATTATTATTATTAATTTCTATATTGGGAGCTTGGTCCGGTCGCATACTTTCTTCCCCTGAATGTGTATTTAAAAGATCAGAAAAATAATTACCAAACTGATTTGCATCAACACTAACTGGATTGGAACGTTTAGAACTTCTATATTGGTTAACTTTATTCCAAAATTGTTTCGGTGCTTTCTTGCTCATTTCATACATTTCTCTTTTTTCTTTAGTATTAAACGCATTTTTTGCTTTCCGTTTTATATTACAATAGAATTTGCGACTTTCTAAAAATGCAAGCGTATTTACTTCGTTCTGTAAATTTTTCAACTTTCTTTTATCGTTTAGGAATCTTGATTTTGCCATTTTACATTCTTCATTAAACCACGGATTTTTTTCTTTTATTATGTTTTAGTGTTTTTACCTCTTTTCCAAAAAATTTAAAAGAACAATCAAAAATTAATTCAGAAAACTTAGAACAATTTTCGTCTATATTTCCAACATCATTTAAAATATTTTCCGTTCGATTATCAAAATTGTATCTGTTGTTTTCTAATAGTTCTAATAATTGATGCGAATTTTCCGAATTCCAAAATAATTTTTTAACTAGTGTAGGTTCTTCCTCAGGTTGTTTCTCATTTCGAAAGCACTTAATATTGTAAACAAGTGGACAGTGGTCAGAAAATTCCGTCATTTCAAGAACTTCGAAATTTGAAATACAATTAAAATTATTTCTATTAGTAATCAAATAATCTACTACGCTGGCTCCACGCCGTTGTCTATTTGTACTATGATATGTGTATTTACCTTGCTCTAAGCGACCATTTACAAAAATTAGATCATGCATTTTCAGCAATGTAATTAGTTTGCGACCAAACGAGTTTACTGTTTTATCTTGAGATGTTCTACATAAAACCGTAACAACATTTTCATCATCGTCAGGTAGTGAAACAAATCTATTTAAATTTATATTTTCTACATAGTCAATCATCTCCCCAGTTCTGCTATTAAAATCTCCATTTAAATATACTTCCCCTAAGCTGCTAAAATGCAATATATCGTCACTCAATGAATCAAAAAAATCAAATTCGAACAAACAAGACTGTACAGATTTATACACAGTAGAGTCTTCCGGTGGAATGTAACAGGTACAAAAGAACATGTCACGTTTATTTTCAATATGTGAATTCTGCAGTTTAAACCACAATATACCGTTACGATTAATCTTAACTAAACTTATTTTACAGTCTAGTGACTTTCTGTAATAGACAACTATGCCCCCGCTATACCTTCTAGCAGATTTATTTGTTTTCGGTCTGGGGCAGTTGAAATGATCATAACCTTTAATATCGATGTTTGTTGTATTACAATTCCAGGTTTCAGTGAAAATCAAAATATCATATCCTGAGATAAAATCTATAAAGTCAGAATCATTAAGTTTATTGGCGAGACCTTGCACATTCCACTGGATAAATGAAATAAACTGTTCTTGATTTGCCTAGCTATCACCAGTTGCCTCGGCCGTGGTATCCATGGGAACATTACCAGGAGGGTTACTAGGAGGGCGACGTCGCCCCTTAATGACCAGTTTATCATACACAAGTACCGCGTCCTTTCCCTCTTCACGCGCCTTGATAAGCTCTGGGATAAGACGCCGTCGCTTCTCCTGCACCGCCCGAGGAAATTGATCTCCCACTCTATAATCCGTATTTTGCAATTTATCGTAAGCGGCATTTTTAACCGCCAATTTATCCGGGAAATAATTAAATTTTGCGACAATTGGCCGGTCCTTTCCTGGGGTGTATTTTCCAATCCTGTGCACTCTATTCAGTTTAATATTTTCTGCATTTTCAAGTGCTAAGGTTTCCGTAAAAAACTCAACAATTCTCTCTCGACAATTTTCGGATTTTCGTTCTTCAGCTGAGTTTTTCTCTGAGAGACCGAAAAACAACAGATTTTCTCTCATTGACCTCGACTGTAGGTCAACTACCTCCTCTGATAGGCGTTCATTTTCAGATTTCAGCTTATCTAGCTCTGCTGCCACCTTTTCACTTTGGGCTTTGCCTGACTTAATACACTTTTCAATTTCCTTGTGTTTATTATCCAAATCGCTACACACTTGTGCATCATAATTTCGACTAGCTTCAATATCGATTAGTTTTCTATTATGATCATGAACACTTTTTTCAAGAAAAGTTAATCTTGTGTCAAGGGAGGCGACTCGTTCATGAATTGACTTCACCTGGGCTTCTATTGAGTCAAGCTTGTTGAGTCGTTTATCCAGGGCCTCTAGCTTGTCTAAGACCATCTGGTTATATGTCGGCGGGACTATAGACGGGGTCGTTCTAAGAGGTTGTGCGCTCATTGCGGCACCTAGGTTCATGTATGATGGAGGACTGTTAAACCCACACTGTCCTTGGTTCATTACCGGGCTATTAACACTCTGGTTATAAATAATGTTTTCTTGATTAGGATATTGGTTGTATTGACTATATTGCACATTTGGCGAACAGTTTAATATACTTGAAAAGTTACCATTGTTAGTTGGTGTATTCTGAATGTTCGCACCTGGTATAGGATATTGGGATTTTTGCACTGTGTCCATGCTTATCCTTTTGTTACCCTGAATTTCGCTCACAACATCAGGTGATCCCTGCGATTTTTCCTTTTTCCCTTTCTTCCCATCAAAATTATCCAACTACAGCACTGGTTTTATATCCATATCACAATATTTTACTATTCTGCTAAGGAATTTATCCAATAAATCCAATTTTTGTCTTAAAAACTTTAAAAATTTAAGAGAGCTAAAATCGTTTCTTCTTGTCGCTCACGCATGCGCATATCCCTTAGGACTGGTGTCATTTCCAATTGTTATTTGTTTATCTCTGCAGATACCTGATAAGTACCAGAATACACAGGTGCAGTATGGTCCTTATCAGTGCCCCGCTGTGTTTATTTGTCACAGCAAGTATCCAAATACAGGTAATTCACTAGGGTGGTATTAATAGAATTTTGAAAATGTACTGACAGATTTAATTCACAAACTTTTTCTTTCTTTTTGAATAGTATGCTCATAGGACTTAAGTGTGAAATCAAATTAAAAAATCTACACTATAAGAAGAGTGAATTTAAACATTTATATCACTAAGAGTTTGTTTTCTAATGTACCATTTTCTATATCTGCTTAATATGTTTTATCTAATACAACTGGGAAATAAATTTTATCAAGCAATATACACATTTATAAATCTATCTATCATGATGCAGATTTTCCATTATTTTGTATTTCCTCATAATAAATTATTTGATATTTAATATAGAAAATTAAATTATAACATGTCTACTATCAAAATGTTCCTTATTTTAAAAGCAATATATATGTGATACTTGATGTCTTTTTTGAAACTGATTATTTTATTAACCATGCTCTCTCCCCCTCTCTTCTTCTTGACTGTGTGGGGAGGCTGTTTTTTCTGAATGTGGCGATTCCTGATATGCATATTTCACCTTTTTTTTGAAATGTAAAATTAGAAAATTTATATCAATTTATTGTAAAAAAACTAATTTTGTAAATTGTTGAAAAGGGAAAATTCATATGACTCTTTCTTAATTTCAAGTAAAGTAAATTGAAAAGCTGAAGCCAGACTTGATATCTGATTAAATATATTTTATTTCATTTGAATTGAAAGGAACTATCACCTGTTATCAATCTGAAGCTTTTATCGCCTTTTGTTTAAATGTGCTTTAGGTCTTACTTTTCTTAATCTGTCTAAATCTCAATTGTTAAGTTGTAAATGTCAATTTTTGAAAAAGGTATATAAACTGATTTTTCTAGGTAACATTATCAAAAACAAAAAACTTTGTGAATAAATTAACTAAAACTTTTTGACTAAATTAAATAATACTTTGCGACAACTTTGTGAACTGTTAAAAAGGACTTTGTGAAACAAAACTTTTACTTTGAAAATTGTTATTGTGGATTTATTTTATAAACAGCAAATAAAAGTTTAGAAACCTTAAAAGACTTTGTGTAGAACAAACATCTACTCTGTGTGCAACAAGAATAAATCCGTGTAACACCAGCCGTTCAAAAAAGCGCTCACCACAGAAGAAGAGAATAACAATGCAAAAGCGTTTGTCAACTAAAAACTCTTCATAATAAATCTGCTATTGTAATGTACTTCTCCCAACAATATAGGTAATATGAATGGGCTATTTTTGATGAAGCAACTGCCATTTTAGAACAGTCATCCACTTTAAGATAATTATCAATACATCTTAGTTATTTTTTAAAATATGGCTTTATACAGGAATTTTATAAATAAGGCATTCTGGAAATAAAGTGCCCAACTTAAATGTCCAAAACTATAAAGTGAGTTGAACAAATTATTGCTGAGAAATTTATGCATTAACCCTTTCCTCCATAGATACACCTTAATTTCATGGGAAAATAGATAAGTTCCATATCAGCCGGCACATCTGTGCCGTCTTATCTGACAGGATCTAAACTGACTGTTCGCTTTTTCATTTGTTAGGTTATTTCTGACAAAAATGCGACCAGTGCAGATCCTGATCAGACGGCACTGATGCGCTGGCTGATCAGGATCTACACTGGTCGCACATGCGTAAAGAGGTGTATATATGCAGGAAAGGGTTAATGTCAATGGTAACTGTTACTGATAACTAGACAGTCACACAAGAAAAGTTTTTCAAATCTGATAATTTTTTTTATTTATGAGTAACTATTACAGGTCTATTGTATCTGTTATAAGTAGGTATTAAACAATGATAGATTATAATCGAAAATCTATCGTTTATAGGAGAAACTTTCGATGATCGATTACGAAGTTTCATAATCAATCATCGGTTTTCTGTTCTTTAAGCGGCTCACAAGGAAAATCACTGTAGCAGAACAAAAACAGTGTTGGATATATAACATAGATCAGTTTTAATTTGGTTTTAAATAAGCTTTGGAATATGTTCTCCCACTAAGTATTTCAAGAATGAGACTCCTGTACCTGCAGCCTACACCCTATGCTCATATCAGATACAGTTACAAATAACAGTACCTGCAGCCTGTAGGTGGTTCCTGTAAGTGATTATTCATACCAGAAAATACACCGATATCCTTTCATGATTATACAGTAGTTCTATACAAGGCCGTCATTTCATGATGTTAGTGACCCCATTCCCCTCCCAAATTAATATATTTTTTCCCTATTTCTAAAACAATATTATTACAAATTATGAGTATTTCTGTTGGTAGAAAATTAATTAAGAATTCTTATAAATAAAATTCTTCTTCATTTAAGCAATATGTGTAGATTGTACAATTTTATTGTAAATGCTTCGATTATATTATCCACGACTGATCAAAAAGGGTTGTTTAATTATTTCCGATGATCAATAATGATTTTTAACCATTTAAGAAACCCTAGTTATAAGACCTTTTGGGTTTCAATAAAAGGGACTGTCATGACTGTCTACTTATTCATATCCAGTTATACTGTACTAGTGTGATTGGATCAAGATTGATGAAGATGGAGTAACTTCAAAGCCCCAGAAGCAATTTCGCTGGCAATTGAACTTGCCCTGGTTATCATGGCCATAAACTATATGAGTCATGACCAAGTTTGTTGAAGATTACACAAGTTCTAAAGATTATGGTATTTAAGTTAAAGAGCAGACAACTTTGGCTCTCCACTGTTCCTAATAGATGTTAACGTAATTAGTCAGGGTTTTTTTTTTCAGATGGACACATAAACAGAACCTACCTTTTCAATTTTTGTACTGGTTTAATGAAAATCAGACAGACAGTAATGAGTTGTTTTTAAGAACCAGCTTTGTTTTCAGTTTACAAAGATTTCACAATATAAAAACAACATGTTTCAATAGATATGATATTTAATTGTGCTTAGTAAACATGTATAACAGTATTAACATAAGTTGTTTTTTCTTTATTAGAAAACTAAGTTTATTTTCCAGGTATGTCTGTAACCGACGTTCGTATTTTTCTTATTAAGGTAGTTTTTGAACAAAATAGAAATAGCTACGCACCTGCAATGTTAAAAAGGCATGTATAGTTGAAAGCGGGCTTGTTAAAGCTTTATTTTGACATCAACAAGTCGATGTTTAACAACAAACTTAATGCAGCAGTGGGATTCACACGCGTATTAAAACCGTGTGAAAATAATATATTTTCCTTAGTTTTGGTTGTTTTTCAACTAAATAAAAGAAAAGCTACGCACTTGCAATATAAATGGCATTTATACCATTAAAAGCGGACATGTTTAAGCTTCAATTTGACACCAATATATCAAATTTTTATACAAAACTGAATGCACAAGTATATTAACCGTGTGAATATTACGGCCCAGAGAAATAAAGTTATTACTCATCAAATTTAGGCTCTTCTACACACTTGTATGCTCGAGATATTTTTAAATCCTATTAAAAAATAAGAAAGTTGATTGGTATTCAATATAATTATCATTACTACCATTTCTGTTATAACACTTTAACTTGATGTAACCGACGTTCGTATTTTACTTATTAAGACAGATTTTTGAACAAAATAGAAATAGTTACGCACCTGCAATGTTCAAAATGCATGCATGGATGATAGCGGGCTTGTTGAAGCTTCATTTTGACACCAACAAATCGATGTTTAACAACACACTTAATGCACCAGTGTGTTCTCACGCCGTATTCAAACCGTGTGAAAATAATATATATTAACTTATTTTTGGCAGTTTTTCAACTAAATAAAAGAATAGCTACGCACTTGCAATATAATGAACACTTATAAAATAAAAAGCGGACATGTTTAAGCTTCAACTGGACATCAGCATATCGAATTTTGATATGAAACTGAATGCACTAGTGTGATTCTCACGCGGTATTTAAACCGTGTGAATATTACGGCCCAGAGAAATAAAGTTATTTCTCATCAAATATAGGCTTCTTCTACACACTTGTGTGCTCGAGATAAGTTTAAATCCTATTTTTTTTAAAGAAAAGATGATTGGAATTCAATAGAGTTATCATTGCTACCATTTCTGTAATAACACTTTAACTCGATGTAACCGACGTTCGTATTTTCCTTTTTAAGGTCGTTTTTGAACAAAATAGAAATAGCTACGCACCTGCAATGTTAAAAGTGCATGTATGGTTGATAGCGGGCTTGTTAAAGCTTCATTTTGACATCAACAAGTCGATGTTTAACAACAAACTTAATGCATCAGTGTGCTTCTCACGCCGTATTAAAACCGTGTGAAAATAATATATTTCCTTATTTTTGGCAGTTTTTCAACTAAATAAAAGAATAGCTACGCTCTTGAAATATAATGATCTCTTATAAAATAAAAAGCGGGCATGTTTAAGCTTCAATTTGACATCAACATATCGAATTTAGATATGAAACTGAATGCACTAGTGTGATTCTCACACCGTATGTAAACCGTGTGAATATTACGGCCCAGAGAAATAAAGTTATTACTCATCAAATATAGGCTTCTTCTACACACTTGTATGCTCGAGATATGTTTCAATCCTATTTAAAAAATAAGAAAAGATGATTGGAATTCAACATATACTCAACAAAAAAAGAAACCTGACACTGTAACTTTGAATAAGTATGAGGTGCATATTCAAAATCTATATATTTTTGCACCATCCAAAAGAAAATAACCACTGAATCACTTGTTCCATGCACCAAAAATATCAAAATGCATAATTAAGTTCAAAACATGCACAATTTTTATTACATACCACAATTCAATTAGATTTAAATCTGATTCCAGGAAATACACCAAATATAAAGTGTCAGGTTTCTATTTTTGTTGAGTATAGTTATCATTGCTACCATTTCTGTTATAACACTTTAACTCGATGTAACAGACATTCGTATTTTCCTTATTTAGGTCGTTTTTGAACAAAATAGAAATAGCTACGCACCTGCAATGTTAAAAGTGCATGTATGGTTGATAGCGGGCTTGTTAAAGCTTCATTTTGACACCAACAATTCGATGTTTAACAACTAACTTTATGCGCCAGTGTGATTCTCACGCCGCTTTTAAACTGTGTGAAAATAATATATTTTCCTTATTTTTGGCTGTTTTTCAACTAAATAAAAGAATAGCTACGCACTTGCAATATAAATGGCATTTATACCATTAAAAGTGGACATGTTAAGGCTTCAATTTGGCACCAATATATCGAATTTTTATACAAAACTGAATGCACAAGTGTGATTCTCACGCAGTATATCAACCGTGTGAATATTACGGCACCCGCGTAATAATCACACGCGTGGTAATATTACCACGCGTGTGAAAATTACGCGACACCGGTATAGCGTAATTTCAACACGGGCGTAATAATAACACGTTATTTTCATTCTACAACAAAATAACATACCCAAAAGCGAAAAAATAGTTTTATATTGCAAGCTAATTGTTTCTGAATTCGCTCAGAAAATCTTATTAAAAACTGTTTAAATCAGCAAAATAAAATGATTACAAAACAGTTATAAAAACAATCTGGTCATTTCCAATGTAAATTAATGCATATTTTAGTTGTTGAAAACGGACCATTTTATCTAGTGTCTTTAAAGTTGTTTTTGCACGCCACTTCTTTCTCGAGATCTATAATTTTAGAGTGCAAAATAAGGTAAAGTGTTCGAAATTTAGAACACTTTTCTTATTTTTCTTTTTATAAAGTATAATATTTGCATGCTATTATAATCTAGATTATGCTTCTGTATTTTATTGCTTTATTCCAGGTTATCCTTTCGTGTTTAATAACGATTGTAATTGTGAACATTTGACTATAGTTTTTAAATGATGCTGTTTTAAGAAATAATTCTAAACTATCATTTCAGATCATTAAAAATGGGACAAACGCAAAGTCAACGGCGGGAGAGAAAAGGTGAGCAGTGTATTGAAATCGTGCTCAACTGCTTTAACTGCTCGTGGTCAGTGAGAGAAATAATTGCATACAATTACTAGCCCTTGGAAGAGCGCCATTAAATAAACCCAAATATACGTATCGTGCTCAGCAGCAGACCACACGACTGGAGCAAATTTCAACGTCACAGTATACAGTTGAACCTTTTGCATATTGCTTAGGGTTGTTGGTCTGTACCGGCAACATCTTCATAATGCATTAATTAGCGTATTTTGAAATAGATTGTTATATTTCATTTCCCTAAGAAAAAAAGGATAAAAACGCTAACCCTAAGGTCAAGGTAACGGTGCAAATCTGCAGGTATACTTAATTTTAATATAACTGTATAAATGTTAGATAATCTTGTACTGACCTTAACGATCACCAACATATGTTCAAATAATTTTGTATAACAATCATTTTAGGATATACTTCCTGCTATTTAAATTTTGCCTTTGGCGTTTTCTGCTATATACGGGATTTATAGTCTCAGATCCCGCTCATTTAGTTCAGCTCATTGTTAAGGGCTAACCAAAAATTTAATCTGGGGACCATACGCTGCTGAACATGAAATGGTATTAATATGAAAAAAAAACCGCATTGAAGTTTCCATGTTCACTGCCATATTCATACCATCGTTTGGGATGGATCACAATATTACTGTTTATTGGAGTATATGTTGTGTTGCGCTCAACCCGGGGCTAGGCGGCGTGGACAGTAATATGCATTTCCATTACTACCCATAACCACTTTAATAATGAATATGTATTATTTGTAGATTTATTTGGCGATAAAACAGGTGAACAACTCCAAAACAACTTTAGAGAAGCAAAACGGAAGTCAGAGAAAAAAAAGAGTGTTTAAGTGAGTTTAAATGTGTTCAAACATGTAACAACATCTTATCTTTTATCTTCTGAATTATGCTAAGGTGATAATGTCTCGTTTGTTTATAAAAACTATTAAACGATGTCATCTTAAATAAAGTCTGTCACGAGATTTCGTATTGTTCAGCTCATATAAAAACAGAAGAATTTATATTGGCAGTTGTGCCTCAGATTTAAGGTCAGTATTTTCAAATGACATTTTTTTTTCATGAGTCTATTACTATATTGTAAGTAAATTTAAATTTCAATTTCCTGTTATCTATCTCCTTTAAAACTAATGCACCATTGTGCAAGAGTAAGTCAATCTTGTTTGTTTTATTTCAGGTAAGACAGTGATATTTAAAAGAAGTTATCCGTTGTTAGTTACCTCTATGTTGTCAATGATCTTTAAAAGTAAGCATGTTGACAGAGCATGAGGCAATGTCTATTTGTTTCTGTTTTCATCTATTAAACCGTCTAGTTTACGGTCAATAGCGACTGTTTGTACCACACAATTCTTCATCTAAGAAAAATGTACAGCTTTAACAAAGTATAAATTCAACGTGATAATAAATTCAACGTTTAAATGTTCTCTGAAACCAACTCCGCGAAACCTTGAAATTACTGACTTGGAACGGACAGTTCTCCGAAGAAAAGTTATATGCTTTCATGTGTTAATCAAAGAACACAATAACTCTTCCACTTCTGGTTAATTTATACATTTTTATTTCGAGATTTTATTTGTCAAAATCAACATATCGAAGTCGAGAAGTTACTGGCTGGAAAAACAATGGGAATATTTTAACAATTTCATTAGGTTAACCAACTGCCACCTGCCGACAATATTTTGTCTGCAGCGATCTCAGAATTCAAGAAAAAATCTTCTACGACCTTAACCAAAAAGCAAATTCGATGGATTTAGTATTTCAGCGTTTTTCTTTCTTGGTGTAAAAAATGCTCAGTTGATATTGTTGCCTATGCATTGTCATTGGTTGTCTGGTATCTGCTTTACTTCCCATGAACAGACTCAATCAAACCGAGCTTTTTTTCATATTTGTCGTTGTCGAGGGTCTTCAAAGTTCCCTTTTCATCTATTTTTATTATTTACGTAATCAGCGCAAAGTCTTTGTAGTAAGCTTAAACCATAAAGACAGTTTCAGATAAAGCATTATACTATGTTCAAGATGTTGTGTTATATTTCAACGAATAATTTTCTCTTACCTGATTAGTGCCAACCAGCCGATATTTGAGAAACCAATATGTCTCATTTCGAACGATGAAGAAGGAAGTTTGAATATTGAAGAAGAAGCGTTAAGGCAAATTCGAGAGATAAATTTGCCGCTGGTGATAGTCGCAATAGCAGGATTATACAGAACTGGAAAATCTTACCTGATGGATCGCCTTGCTGGAAAATCGGAAGGTTATTAATTTTTTATATCTGTTTTATTAAAAAAAATTAACTCGAAACCATTAGTATATATCTGAAAGTAGCAAAGGTTTCTAAACGCATAACTGATGTTCTATTGCTCGAAATAAAACTTTATTTAAAGTGATTCTGAGGTTTGAATAAGTCAGTCAAGTTAAATCTATTATACAAATGGAGTCGTTGCGATGCTGCAAAATGTTTATGTTATGAAAATCTTCATAAAGGAAAATATACACTCCTTGGGTTGCTTTTTGTCCTGACAAATTAACGGTCAATTATATTTCGTTTGAATTTCGATGAAAAAGGTACAAATACATTAATCGCAATAATGAGGTAAAGATATTTGAAGTAAATCGTTCAAATGTGAAAAAGATATGAAAGAAAACGTTGACAGCCAACAAAAACGACCAATATTAACATAATGCACGTTCAGTTACATTGAGCCTGTTCTTGGACAATAACTGGAGTTCCATTCCAAATGACGTTGTGCATGAGAAGATGGAAGTTTAACATTCAATGCGGTAGAATATTAGCAATTCGTAATTTAGTGAACGTTTTGATAGCAGTTATATATATGCATATAAATGGCCGCACTAGCTTGTCTGGGTTTGGGAGGCAGAGCGTTGTACAATTAATTAACTCGAGTTTACAAAAAAATTTGGTAACAACATAAGTTTTATTCATGAGTTGAAGATGTAAGTCCTTCATTTAAGAATGAGAACAAAACAACATCACTTAAACCTTAGATAAGGAAGATTGTTGACACCAACATTAACAGCATCCAAATAAAGGGAAATCATCTGACATAAGTTTGTTTTTAATTTTAAAGATTAAAAAAAGTAATACATGCATACTAAAAAACACAGCCTCCCCACGCAGCGAAAAAGAAGAGAGGAAGAGAGAGAGCATGTTTTATATAAGTATGTCAATTCAAATAGGACGCCACAAACAATTAAAGAAGAAGAGAACCTTTGGGGATACCGCCTTGGAACGGTCAGTGGCAAAACAAATTGCTACTGGGGGTTTAAACCAGGTTCTAGGGTGCACCAACCTCACACTTGCCCCAACAGGTTCTCATATCACAAAACAAGTACAAGTTGTCATGGTGAAAAACTCCAACCCACCTATCGGCTCAACAATGTTGCATGCAAAAGCACACATACATATAAAACATAAGAAGCTAATAGAATTGCAAAGCCAAAGGGCGGGTTCTCAATGATCTTACCGAGACCAGAGCTCCTGGAGTAAAATCAGCAAGAACACGATAACAGTGATAAAATAAACAAATTGAGCTTCTAGGTTCTTTTAAGAAAAAATTAAAAGACATTAAAATGTACAAAAAATTCAAGTCATAACTTTAATCATATATTCCATTTAGAACCTTTCGAAACTTCTAACAACTCGACTCACTGTCTGTTTTTTCGGGATGTTGCACTTTCTGATTGCATATTTCACTTTTTGTCAGCTAACATAAGATTTGGCTCGCTTGAATTTAGTACATGCACAGATGAATAGAGAGCATGGGTTTGTAAGAACATAAATTTCAAATAAGACATCGCAAACAATTAACGAAAAGAGAACCTGAAGGATTTCCGCCTTGGAACGGTCACTGGCAAACAAATTTGCCAATGAGAGTTTACAACAGGTAGTAGTGTGAACCAGCCTGAAACTTACTCCATCAGATTTTTTTCTATAAAAAACAAGTTTTTGTGAATAAATTCAAATTATTCATCAACTATACAATTTTGTACAATGTATACAAAAAGCACACAAACGTATAAAACATAAAAAGCTAATGGCATTGTCTGGCAAAGGTGTGTATTTAATGACCTTTCTGAGATCAGAGCACCTGGGGTCAAATTAGTAACAGCATGATGACAGTAATAATAAAAGCAACAGTTCTCTCTTCTACGTCCTTTTGCAAGATTTCTCTACAAACTTCATAAACTCACAAGCCCTTCCACGTGGAAACAGAGAGATAAACAAAGCTTTTAACTGTAGATGGGTTAATCACCAAGCATGCACTGATCTGTATATTTCATGTTCACTGTCTTGATCGTGTAACTGGGTCGACTTTTTTATACTGAGTCTACTTTATAGCAATGACTGACAAGAAACATTAAATAAGGTATGTACCTTAAAGGGGCAACATTCGCTGCCTCGGCAGCGAGTATTTTGGGGTGTGGCTTTATATACAAGCTATCTGCCAGTTATAATTAACTGTAGTAAAAATAGCCTGTACAGAGTGAGTCACTGCATAACAGCAGCCGATAGAATGAAGACTCCCTTTGCACTGATTATGGAGTTCTATTTTTCCTTTCAGGGTTCCTTTGAAAGTCTTTATGTCTTGGACTAATTCCTCTCTTTTTTGTTTTTGTGTTCTTTAATTTAAACTAATATTTTCCTATTTGTTGTAGAAGACGAGAAGTCCACTAAATATTTCATTCATAACTTTAGCCATGAATGTTTCTATTATCACAACATAAAAAGATAATGTCACAAAATTAATTTGCTACCATTTTGTAACCTTTGAAGTAGCAGAAATCTGGTTTGTTTACTGATACCAGGCTATTGTTCTATCTTTGAAAAGCGAGGGAAACTTTTAAGCTTTTGTAGATTCTTTATAGAAAACTATTATATATTGATTTATTTATAATATTGTAAGGAAACATTATTAAAAATGGCAGTTTCTGTTGCAAAGGAAATAATTTTGGCAACATAGAGCACAGAGGATAAAAAGTTAAACTTTCATAACTCTCTGTGAGATTAAGAGGTCGCAAACATTGCAAATGGCGAAAACATGCTAAAATTTCAAAAATGAATTTTGGTCTACAATTTTAGTGCCAATTCGTCAAAATAATGTTAGGGCTTTCAAGAAATTCAAGGAAATCTTACTTCCTGGTTCAAAGTGAAAGTACTTTCACTTTCACTTTGAACCAGGAAGTAAGATTTTCATGAATTTCTTGAAAACCCTAACATTATTTTGACGAATTGGCACTAAACATTGTAGACCAACATATACTTATTTCAGGAATAAGTTGCTTTGGTATATTGTTCATGAGTTTCAGAGTTCTCATGCAAATGGTTTTTCTTTTGTTTTAGTATGTGCTTGTTAATTAGAACATGAATTAGACTAAACTGAGCTTGCAAACATTTACTACATTCATAGCTAAATACATTTATTTACTAAAATCTAGGTGGCAATAAGTATTTCCCCCAAAATTCATTTTTTGAAATTTTAGCATGTTTTCGCCATTTGCAATATTTGCGATACCTTAAGCTTCAGTCTTATTGTACATGCTTTCTTGCTGCTAAATGTAAACATTAGCATGTGCTTGTATTTACAAACACAGTGTTTTATCAGTTAGACACACCTCCCGGGAAATTCAAATTCAAAATTTTCTGTCTGACAGGTTTAAAATTTTTCTGAGAGTCACCATTATAATTAATATTTCACTTAAATTTTTAGGTGAAAAAAGGCTTACAATGTACATTTGTGAAAATTTTCAAAATAATTTGTTCAGTAGTTTTTTCAAATTTTGAAAAAAGTGCTCCTTGATGTGTAACATGCATAACATTATAGAAAAGCCTGCCCCAGCGCCATCTTGAGGTTTATATAGTCCTGTTGCCCCTTTAAATATGTAACGATTTCTCCCTTTTTGATGTCTGCATGAGGCAATTGGCAAACAAATGATTCATCTACACTGTCGCCATTCTGTTGAAAGTTGCTCCAATACAATTCAAATTTTACATGTTTTGTGTTTCAATAATTATGTATCAATGAGGTGCAAAGAAGAAGAAGATGATGATGATGAAGTCTTTATTCATAAGAAATACAAAAAATAAATGACATTTTGAAATAGATCATTTATGATCCGATCAAAATGAATACTTCTTATAGACCTTGAGCTGCTAATAAACCCCCTCCCCCCACCCCTGGGGGAATTTTGAAGGGTATACATATTTTGAAATTTGTTTGCACTCTGGCGGGTGGGGCGTTTTACCGTACCGTAACGCCTGTATGAATATGTTACCTTTGAGAAAATTCTATGTAAGTAAGAAATATTTGGCAATTATTAAAGTTTTTAAAGAAAACTTATTTTTTCTACACTTGAAAGATGTTTTTTTTAAACTTTTTATGCAATAAAACATCTGCAACCTAAGGTATGGGTCTAAAACTGTAATTTAGATATGTTACTTAACATCAAAACCTAGTATAATAAGTTACACGAAACATTTCTTACTTGCATAAGCATCTTAAAAAATATCTTAAAAAGTGCAACAAAACATCTTAATCATGACAAAGAAAGACATTATCTATAAATAAAATTATAAATAAATAATAATTTTAATACATCTGTGTGATTTAAAGGTTAACTTAAACATTTCGTAAATATCCGTAACATTAAAGAAATATGTTATATTATATACTTAAGTTTAAAGTTTATAAATTTAAAGTTTTGGTGTTAGTGTTTTTTTAATACACCTTTTCCTGAATTATAAAGGTTATTTAGCCACACGACTTAAATAAAACTTAATACTATGTAATAAATCACCATCTTTAAATATGTTACCCAAATGATATTATTTACCAATTTAGTAACTGCACAATACATACCTTCTTACATGATAAATTGTGACAATAATGTGTTTAAAGTAACCAACGAACATTAGCCTGCTCTTAGTTAGTAAAGAGGATATTTTAGATAAAATTTCCTTTTTAATTTACCATTATATTGATAAAGTGTAGTGATTTTAGTGATAAATTCGATCAATTCTTTTCAAAGAAAGCTAACAAAGAAAATAGGAAATTCAAGTCAGTAATGAAAATGTTTTTAATATTTTGCTTTTGATAAGCAAAAGTGTTTTCAAGAATATCCTGTTTTAAAATATTAGTTTTATTCATGATATCCTTTTTTATTAGTTTTTTTCCAATGATTTGCAATTTAAATGTCGCCAATAAAAGTAACTTAAATTGATGCTTAGCCACTATAAAACCATAAGTAGAATGACATAATATGCCTTTTACAGTGATAAAAACAGTTTAAAATCACTGCCAGTTTTGTTTAAATATACCAGTATCTTTATCCAGTATATAGGTTGACAACTGTCTGCAATTAATGTATCCTGTATCAAACATGTTTAATATAGGTAACATATAAGAATTATGTTATAAAGTGAAATTAAGGTATTGGTGCTGATGATATTAAACAATAATGCATTTTTAATTAAAATATTGGTAAACTTTAGAGGTTAATGATATGTGGACTGCTCAATATGTCTTGAAATAAATGTGTATGATGTAGATGGTCGTTCTTTTTTTCTCTTCAAACTAACAATAAAGCTATCAACATGGCTCAGTGACGTAGTGCAGCTTACGTTCACACTAATTATGGACTGTTACATCAAGCCTTAAGCTAAGTCCAGATGCGCTCAATTAAGATAAATAATATTTAATTTGTTCTAACAAAAAGTAGACAAGAAATAATCTTAAAAATGTTTGAAGCAATTAAGTTTTTTGTTTACATCTTCTTATCTTATAATATGTTACCGATTTTTTTACTGAATAATCAGCAAAAATAATAAGAAAATAAAGCAAGAAACTGCAAACAAATGATTTAAATTTTGATAAACATCTTTATATCATATTATATAATGATAAATTTGTTCTATAACCAATTCAAAAGTTACTTTATTTAAATTTCACAGGAATAAGCTGATTCAAATCTATTTTAGAAATGTTATTAAAAGAAGTTTTATTTATCTAAAATATTTAGGTTCACTGTGGATTTTTTAAAACATTGAAACACCATGAGCAATAATTTAACAATATCTTTACTCAAGTAAGCGAATTAATTACCTAAATAAAAGTTTTATGCATATATCAATGTTAATATGTCTGTAAGCTTTCTATCACCTGCATTACACAAATTGTCGTTCACATTAGGTTATTTCTCTTAAACAATTATGTATCCATAAGAAAAATATTATTCTACAAACATCATAAGTAATTCTTAAGCTTTTGCTATACAATGGAAAAAAAGATTCATTAAGTACAATTTATTTTTCTTATTTCACGTGTTTTATTTAATGGTAACATCAGTTATTATTGCTCTGAAAGGCCAGAACTGATAATTTCAACTCAAGTTTTAGTTAGAGAAATTTACGGAAATGTCATATTCATATTATGAATGACTCTGCGTTTAACTAAATACAAACTATAACAAGGTTCAGAAATATTTGTTTCTTTATTCTAAGCAATCTTTTTTTAAATTGTAATTAAATTAAGTAACATATAAATAATTTGTTTCACATTTTCCAAAGCAATATTTTTATCTCTCATGTTGAAATCTCTTTTCACTTTCAGAACCAAATTTAGGACTTTTCTGTAATCATTTAATTAATAAATAAATTGTAGTTTGTCAATATTGTGTACTTTGTCAATATTGTAACATAAGAATTACATGTTATGGAGATTTTGAAAGTTTAAAATGGACAAATGTAAACATTTTTCATTCACATTTTAATCCACAAACATAACACAGTGTACACTATAAACTATTTATTATTTATTGTTGTATAATTAAACCTAAAATGATTGTAGAGTTGTAATAATAGTGATTTATTTTTCAATAGCATTATCAGTTTTAGGAAAATCTTTCAATCATTAATGTTAATTTAAAAAATGACTTTCAACGCAATTAGCTATCTATACAGGGCTAATTAACATCCAAAAATTCCACAGAGCATTTATAATTAATTTCTTCAAATAGATATTAACCGACATCATTCAAAAATAAGAAAATAACATAAAATCAGCTTCATTTTAATGAGTAACATATGTTATGTATGTTGAAAATTTGAAGCAATGCACGTTTCAAGAACACTTACAGTTGTCAAACACAATTATTCAATTAAACACTGTATTCTATGCTTGGTCATCCCAAAACATGAATATTATGTTTGAATTAACAATTAGGTAACATATCAGATTATGATGAATTTATTACTCTAGCCGATATTATTTTCATAAAAATCAAACTGTTTTATGTTGTTTGGTCATGCAGCTTTCAAAAACATATAACATTGCTTAAGCTTGCTTACAAATAAAAATCCTACAGGTAAGTATCTGACTTAAATTTAATCTTTTTAGGGTTATGTAGGTTATACATAGGTTTACCGGTAGATCTCCAGCTCAAACTCTTTGATCAAACAATAGTGCCAATTCTTACTTTTAACTGTGAAATCTGGGGAATAGAAAATCTAGATATTATCGAAAAAGTGCAAAACGAATTCTTAAGAAAAATATCCAAAAGCAAAAAATCGACTGCTTTGTATATGCTCTACGCCGAGTTCGGTCGATACCCTCTCGCTATAACTATTAAAACAAGAATCATTAAATCCTGGAGTAAATTAATATCTGGAAAAGAATCAAAAATTTCAAAATTTTGTTACGACTACATGTTACAATCAAACACAACTTACAAATGGGTAAATTTTGTCAAGAAATTGTTAGATGATACGGGCAAAAGTTTTATTTGGATTAATCAATCTAATGTAAACCTGCGAAATATTCACACGCAAATAAAGCGTACACTTATCGATCAGTTTTTCCAGACATGGAACGCCCAGTTAAATCAATCGTCTAAAGGTAAAAATAATCAAATTTTCAAAAAAGAAATCAAACTTGAACATTATCTATGTAATCTCCCTGCCAATCTTAGAATTGCATTGTTTCAATTTAGAACGGGAAATAGCATATTACCTGTAGAAATTGGGAGATACCAACAATCACACATACCGTATTCGGAACGCAAGTGCCTACTTTGCAGTATGAATGATATTTGAGATGAGTTACACTACCTCCTTAAGTGCCCATTATTCCAAAGCATGAGGCGTAAATATATACCTGTCAAATATTACAATCGTCCAAATGTGATAAAATTTCAAGAGCTTCTCACTAACGAAACAACTGAAATCCAAAAAAATCTTAGTATTTTTGCACGTCACATACTTCTCTTCTTTAAATGATTCCATTGATACAGTATTTCGTTGTGTTTATTATTTCTCGTACAATGAAAATGTGACTATCGTTGTTAATTATGTGTCCTTCTGTTAAATTGAATTTAATTATGCAAAGCTAGTACATATAGGAACGTTAAAGTTCGTGTCTCATAACATGTTTTTCTATTTATGAAATGAATCTAATCGAGTGAATTACTATATTATTTAAGCCCCTTTGGTATCTTGTGTTTCGTTTCGGCAAGAACCAGTCCAGGGGCAATAAGCCCATATACTACATAGAAATATTTCATAATGTTTAAACATACCCTTTACGACAAGTCGTAATTATTATTATTTTGCCTATAACAATAAACGCACGCACTTTACCATTCATAAATTTTTATCTCCACGTGACTGTGACAAACGTACAACTCTGTCCAACTATTCCTTTGACTGTAATTTCTTTCATTCATAACCTTATATTACCTTGTGATTACAAACATTTATGACGTGTATCATAAATATTTAAAGCAGCACATTTCTAATCTTGAATCCAGTAACTGATAATAATCAACATTGTATGAAAACCAAACGCATGTACTAGAACTAAAGTCTGATTTGTCATTGTTTGTTTTCTTTTTGTTTATATATTTGGTATTGTATTGTATTGTATTGTATTGTTTGTTTGTATTTTTGTTCCAAAATATTGTTAATTGTAATTGTAAATACATAAAATATCCCGTACCTTCGATAATATGTAACTTTATGTGCTTCCTTAATTACATCGTAAATCCATTCACAAAATATTGGGCGACTTAATTTACAACTGTTAGTATTCATTGATACCTGTCGCAACTATCACGTAAAAATCGTGCAACCAAAAACTACCACTAGACCAGATTGTCGCGAGGCCCGGGAATTGCACGTTCGATATATTAAGAACAGTAGTCATTTTCAGTTCCCAAAAAGTGTTTACTAACAACCCATCCATATACTAAACCTTAATGTAACCCTGTTGTTACCGTATGTAACCGGGTATGAAATAAAGGTATTTGTTGTTGTTGTTGTTGTTGTTGTTGTTGTACATTAAAAATGTTAGGTTAAAGCAAAGGTTTTGAAATGAAAATAAGACCAATACAATGAGAATACTTCAACCTTATATAAAAATATAAGTTTTGCTTAATCACAGCTAGAATAGACCAGAACAGCGGCCTATAAGTTTATATCTTTTCGAATCGGTCTATGACGGCAAGAAATTACGTGTTTATAGTTAAACACCTTTTTGGTTATCCACAGGAGGTTGTAACATTTTGATCATGGATTAAGTAGCACAATACATTACGAAATGCTCATCACTCATCGAAATAGCTATTCATGTTTTCATAACAATCAGTATATAGGCATAAATTTCTATACAGTGTATGCATTTTTACGTCAATTTAGACATACAATTTATAACAATATATAAATGTTCAAGGTCTGTCATTTCGCCACCTATATCAGTATACTATTTTTCTTAATTTCAAAACCCTTAAGTATCAAAACACTAACATTTTTTTACATTTTTTTCATTTTCTAAGCACATGAGTTCAACCATTTGAAACATGCTTTTGTGATTATAAAAATATGGCGTCATATATATTTTACGTAAATATTCCAAGGGTTTACATTCGAATATGAAAATCATGGAATTCATCACCTAAGACGTGGGATATTAAAACGTTTATGATAGTATGTGAATTGTCGTAGTCTTTTCCTATATACAAATTATGAAAATGTTTCTTGTCTTAGTATCAACATACACTTCACAAGCAGCATGCTCAATTGCAGAAACGCTGGAATTAGTGATATGTGCTCTGTGCTGCCTTATATGTACTGTCCGGAATTGTCAAACTGATCTCCGCATGTGAAGCTTTTATCCTGAAATATTAAGTTATTAATATTTATGATTTTATTTGTTGACAGTAAAAATTTATTAAATATTTCACAATTAGTAATTAGAGATAGTTTTGTCTAATTACATTGCTTTTCTAAGCCCTGACAATTAATAAATGTATCCCGATTCATGACTTACTAAACTTTGAATATACTTGTCTGAGCATACAACTGTACAAAAGCACTTTTCATCACACGACTAATTTGCAGACTGAGGAGATTTCCACTTTCGTACAAATTCAAATTACAGAATAATTTTTCAAGCCAGTTTTCCCACTTCTGATGATGAACCTTCTCTTTATAAAGACTCCTTTTATCACATGGCACAAGATCATCTTTAATGTCTGATCTGGATCGGCTAAAACTAAGAATTCATTTCTTGCTTATAAAAATTGGAAAGCGTCGAATTCCTCAAATAAACTTATGAATAATAGTAAAACATATAGTGAAAATATTGTGAACATGACATATTTCTAAAGGCTGGCAATCATAGCTGGTACATTCTGATAAGAGGTTAACTTATATGCTTTTAAAGCTAAGTGTTAGTACTGTCCATTTCCAGCAAGAAAAAAAGTTTATGTATTCATTAACTGGGATTTGACACTTTGAAACCGGTGCAATGTTTTAGCACTTCACTATGAAATTCAAAACTGTTTAACATATAGCGTCTAAAAGGGAGATGTGCAGGATTGATGAATGTAACAGATTTGCGAAAAGGCTTATTAATCAGTTGAATATCATTATTTGAAGCTCAAATATTGATTTACACCCGAAATATTTCAAACCAATATTTTATAAAAAAAAAAATTATATAAATTGTGTTTCCTATCCTATGCGACGCGCATAGGTTAGCTATTTTTGTATTTCCCGCGTCAAGCCGCGGTGGTTTTTTGGGATTGTCACGTGATCACTTCAACCAAAATACGCATTCGGTGCACCTTGCCTACTCTCGACGTCGCCATTTGTTTCATTCCCATGATCGTTAAATATAGAATGTATTTTTGTATAGGGATTTCTTCAGCGGATTGTTTTCAGGTTCGGTAAAATGGTAAAATTAACCGAAAACTTCCTCCTGGAGGGTTTGAAATGTAGAGTTTAGTGAAAAGTACACGTAAGTGTTACATAGATCGATCTGTTTACGATTTTACCGAGTACAGCTGCTCGACCCTGCACATGTCCCTTTAAAATCATGGTCTATTTTCATATATTGCATATCCAAACATGAATTTGCTATCATTGTTTCAGTAAAAGTATGCCATTCACTAAACATGTGCCTTTTAGATTAAACTAGCCATTGAATTCACCGAAAACTCCACAATTTGGGACTATTTCTTGTCAGCCTTTGTCTTGCCCGAGGAGAAACATCTAGTAATGTATTAATGAGTCCTTTGCTTATACGTTCAAATCGTGAACATTCAACAATCAGTGATGTCATCAGTTCTCGGCCATTCACAATTTCACATCCATTTATTATCTTAACGGTTTAATTACCCTAAGAAACTAATACAAGTTTATAACGGCACAAAAGAAGTAAGATTTCTGATGAAAGCTTCATGCCATCTATAATTCCTATAGGCTTCTACACAAGATTGGCATAAAACCGAGTATTATCATATTTCAAAGACCACTGTGAATGACTGGGTAAACCTGGTCTTATTAGAAAATACTGGACAATAAAAAGTTTACATATTTAAAGAAGTTAATTCCCTTTAGTTATCAACATATCACACTTGCATTACGATACTAATCAATAAACTTTTACTTCATGGATACATATATTATCACATGAGCAACCGTTCTACATCCAAATCAGGTGACGCATCTACTTCAGTCCGAGGCGTATCTACAAACGCCGCGCACAAATAATTGAATTGTCCATAATGGTTTGTCTTGTGACATCAACGAGCATGCATGTTCTACGCACTAGTTGTTAATATGTCTGTTCCATTTTCCAACAGTCATTCAAAAGGTCGCTATATCACAAATTCTTCTAAATGGTTTGGGAAGAATTGATAATTTTAACCATTCATTCGCCCCGATGTACTGTCAACCCCTAAAAATATGACATATATATTATCGTATCACTCAGAGCTTTTGTATTTAGTATTACATTAGGTCCGGCACGTACCGCCGTCACTGATAACGTAACATAACGAAACGATACATAAGATGATTGTTTTCAACTTTTTTTATATACATGTAGATGTCATGGACCGTTACTTTAACATCATATATGAAAGAATCAGACTTTGCAAAAGGCCAAAAACTCTCTGCATTCCGTGTCTCAAGCGAGACAGTGTTGTCAGACCGATTCCTTAATAACTGCTTAACCTTTTTTGACTTTTTTCAAAACATATATACCTTATAATTTTGGGGCATGTTAAATGTTTATTGTAATCTAACAAACACATGGATGGAGAACTTCTGATCAAGTGAATCGACAAACAAAAGGGCGGCTTTCCAGGTTTAAAAACTCCGATAAGAAATATAATATAGAAAACCCATTCTTTTATCTGGGGACCATACGCCGCTAAACATGGAATAGTATTAATCTGAAAATAGTAAATACCGGATTGAAGGGTCCATGTTCACCGTTATATCCATACCTTCGTTTGGGATGGATCAAAATTGTACTGTTTATTGGTGTAAATATTGAGATGTGCTCAACCCGAGGCTAGGCGGCCTGGGCAGTAATATGCATTTCCATTGCTGCCCATGAACAGGCTCAATCAAACCGAGCCTGCAATATTTTCATATTTGTCGTGTTCGGTGGCTTTCAAAGTTCTCTTTTCATCTATTACATATGTTATTGTCTATGAAACGCTTCAGAGTGTTACCTTGCATTTTAATGACCTTTTAGTGCAAGCAAAGCTTCACAAGGTACCAACTAACCAGATCAAAACATCCTGGATAATATAAGTCAAAAGGTTCAATCAGAAAGCTAGAATTTGTAAACCTGAAGACATGACTTGTTCTCTAGGTGTTGCTTTTTGCTCATTCGCATTACTGTAATCGGAATCTGTTTGGTCAATTCCGTATTAAAGTCAATAATTTCTCCTCGAGTTTTCATGACGAGTTATTAAATATATACTAGGAAAAAACATACCTTTTTTAAAATCAAAACTTTTGTTCATTGATGATATTTTATTCGTAATTTATTTTGTGGTATTTGCACGTATATGGACATTTAATAAAAAGGGAAGATGTTGTTATTTTTCACAGAGGCCAAGGTTATCTCCTCTTTCCTAAATAATGATTAGATCGATATTTTCCTAGATAAAAGTCTCAAACAGATTATTTGACAGTCCAATTTAGAAGTTTATGGCATGCACAGAAAGAAAAAAACAAAAAGTAATGTTCACAACTGCGAAGAAATAAGATGCAGTTATTTAAATATCCGTTTTTGGAAATTACCTCCCTTCGAATAAAAGAAAGAACAAAATCTAACTCTGAATTTGCCACAGAAATATCTTGTTTATTTTTTTATTTTTCTTAACCGGTAGATACTGAACAAACAAACAAAGATAATCTTTTTAGTGATTACATTCTTCCAGATATTTTGATTCATAGGCATCATTAATGTAATAGGAATATTTACCATGTTATTTGTCAGGTTTTCATTTTTGCTGGTTAACATCGGATGCTCTGATATGTAAAGGCATTGAGTACCTAACTTTTGAAAATGCTTTTAGGTTCTTATGTTTTAATGTTTTTGTGTTTACATGCATCATTGGCGAGTTGATAGGTAGGTAGGAGTTACTTAATTAAGACAAACTTTGAACCTGGATAAATACCCATTTGGCATTTTGCCACTGACCTTTCCAGTGAGTCCCTTTGGGTTCTCATTTTCGTTATTTGAATGTGGTGTCTATTTTTAAATTGCTCATTTTTAAACCCATGCTCTCTTTTCCTCTATACGTTATACTTTTAGTTGTGTGTGGGAGAGGGTGGCAGCGTTTTCTAGATGTGCCATTCCTGAAATGCCTATTTTACTTTTTATATAATATGTCAATAATATTGGTAACATCGATGATTTTCCTTTATGGACACTTTGTTTTAAAATTTAATTTAATGGGTTTATGCACACAGGGCAAATGCAATGCTGTTGTTTACCTTCTGAATTATTCAGTTATTTAATCTTTCAAGGTTTTGCATTGGGAAATTCGATACAAGCAAAAACTAAAGGGATCTGGGTTTGGTGTAGAAGACATCCGCAATTAGCCGACCATGTACTGATGCTCTTGGACACTGAAGGACTTGGAGACATAGCAAAAGTAAGAGTTGTATTATCTTTTCAACTGTATTTAGTGGTTTGCAAATCAGAGAACAACTTCGATTTAGTCTGATTCACGTGAACATTTCATGATTTCAAGTCAAGCTAGATGCAGTTTTTATTAATAAGATGCTTTCCTCACATACGGTTAATATAAAGTTATTTTCGTGAAGAAGCCCCGACTCGTAGTTGTTGTTTTATATTTTAACTACTTATTTGATTTCTGTTGACGTGTTAAAGAAACATAACAAGCACAGTCTTGAGAACAGTAAGAATTTAAAGCATACATAAAGGTGAAAGGCACTAACAGCCAGCAGTTAAAATATGGTTCTGTTATTTCAGATAAACAATTTTGCTTATTGAAATAAAGTTATATTTTAGAAATTGATAAATCATTTTAAACTTTCATAATATAAATGTTCCAACGTATAAATTGAAGTGTATTATAAGCTATGTTTATTGCAGGGTGATATTAGACACGACAACAAAATATTCACGCTTGCTGCCCTTCTTTGCAAAGTGATGGTTTATAACATCATGGGCACCTTTAATCAAGACGCAATCTAGAAGCTGACGTATCCTTTACCATTTGATACCCCAAAGGGTATAAAACGTACTTTGAATTTAAGAACAGATGGAAAAGAAATTGGAAAGCGGCCAAACAACGACCAATATCAAAATAATGCAGGCTTGATTCGACTGATCTTAGTTTGAGGATGTAACTTTATGCGCCTAGTCATACGAGACAAAAACCAATTATAGCTCAGAAAATTTCTCCTTAATGTTTTCAATTACCGATTTTGTTTTTTCGGAAGACTGTTTTTGCAACATGAACGAACACAACTCCATGAGGTTTTAAATTGTTATATGTTTATGCTAAATACATTTCCGTGCATAAAATCGATTTGTTTGTTAGCTAAAACAATTTTTAAAAAAAGTAATATATGCATATCAGGAATCGCGACACTCACAAAACACAGCCCCACGCAGCGAAAAAGAAGAGAGGAAGAGAGAGAGAGTGCATGTTTGTTATAAGTATGTCAATTCAAATAAGAAGCCACAAACAACAAACGAAAAAGAGAACAATCTTATGCTTAAACCCAATTTTCAACTCAACATATTAATTCAAATTCTAAGTAACTATCAGTAATTAAAAAGGAATATTTAATAAAAATTAAATAAAGTCTTCCTTTTATCATGGAAATATTTAAAATAACACTACATTCACCTGAGATATTATAGAATAACTATTTGAGTTCAAACTCAAATATTTGAGTTTCTACTTAAAACTTTATTTGGTAATTTTTAAGTAGAATATACAGAATTATTAAATAACTTAAATAATATTGACACAATATGTACAATGCAGTCCGCTTTATATGGGTTACACCCAATTCATATGAAATGTCAAATGGGCCAATACGAAATCACCTGGGCCAATACGGGTTTTACTGGGCCAATATGAGATCGCATGATTCTGGATTCTGATTGGATAATGAACTGGTCCAATATGAATTGAATCACTTCCTTTTAAAAATAAAAATGCCGCCATTTTGGAATTTCTAAGTCGATTTTTATGGAGAAAATCGTAATAGCTAGATAGCATTTAAGCATTTAAGCCTCGGGCCAATATGACTAACCTTGGCCCAATAATACCGCCAATATGAATTCACTTGACATTATATAACAAATTGCCTAAATTGCATTTAAAACAAGAAAGATTTTATACACTCAACCAAAGTTCTAATTGGTCATCAATTGTATTTGTTTACAATGCATGCTAGTTTCGTTTCTTCCCTACGTCAAGAGAGGTTGTGGAAAGAACTGTTTTGTATTGAAATCAATTATCTAATGTCTTTTTAATATTTATTGAATGTTTGCTTAAATGAATCCAAAACCATTTACTTACACCGCAGGGTCAAAATTAGAAGTCTTTAATTAAAAGGGAAGTAATTTTAAAATTGGATACTTTGAAGGGGATTTATTTAAACAAATGTGTTGTTGATCAATAAGTTTTTTTATGTTTTTTCCTACTAATGAGGTGTCCCATTAAAACAAAACAAGAAATTAAGAGCAAATTTCTGTTTGTTTGACCTTTTTATGCAAGAAATGCATTTTTAGCAAAATTAAGGATTACTCTCGTCAAACTGTTCCAAAGTCAATTATTACAAGAATAAAGCTTAAGTTGAAGATTGTTGTTGGCATATGATCATACATAAAGAGTGAATTCAATGTCTTTCTAATAAAAAGTACGGACAAAAAGTGACCAATTAGAACTTTGGGTGAGGGTAAGCTTATTCTTCAAATTTAAACCAATCAAGAAAGCTGGAATTTTTTTTAATTTTAAAATAATCGCTTAGAGTTGAGCATAAAATACAAATCAATTTTTTGTGATACTTGGGCCAGGTCCCCAATAATTAAGCGAGGGACGTAAATTAAACAGTTTTACCGATGTTGGTATAGACACGTTCAGGTCTTGAACTTATTTTCAATTTTGAACATACAAGTCTTGAACTTACTTTCAATTTGGAATTGATACACCTTGTTTATTTCTTCTGTCATGTTTCTATTTTACTTATATTTCAAAGTGCAGTGCATCAAGAGCATTTAAAATTAGGACCAGGTTCATTTTGGAGCATAAATGGAGTCAGAAACTTTCAAACGCCTTACCCGATTGGGTCATATGATAACATTTTTTCAGGAAGGCATCACATAACTGATAATGACATTTTTGAATTGCATGAAATACGAAAATGAAAACCGAGTTTGCATCATGAGTTAATAACACGTCTAACGGTAACATCACGAAAAGCCCGTGATTATTGTTTCATTCACGATCTTTAAATTATTTTAAAACAATCAAATGGTAGACAACGCCATGATATTATTTTACGTTTGACTTCTATTCAATATATCGTCTACAATAAAAATGATTAAGAGAAGCCACAAATACAATAAGAAACCAACCTGCTCACGTAGATCAGTAGATAAAGATGAAACATAATTGCCGCATCCAGAAAACACAGCTTCTCTACGCTGCCTAAAAGAAAAGAGCATACGTTTATAAATTACTCAATTTCATTTAGACGCCACAAACATGTAACAATACAGTGAATCTGAGCGGTTACCGCCTTGGAACGGTCAGTGGCAAAACATTTTGTCACTGGGGGTTTGAACTATATTCTAAGGTGCACCAACTTCACACTTGCCACAACATGTTCTCATATGCCTTTTTATATTTTATACCTAATCTCCATGGTTCTAAGGTTGACATTGCTGGGGGCGGTACCGGGGTACAGCTCCCACTTTGTATTAAATGCTCATAAGTGGCGTGGCGTACATGCAAGTCCAGTTCCTGGCCTACTAATGAGGTTAAGCTACTTATCCCAGCGGAACTGTTTTATTGACAGAACAAGGGGCAAAGGCGGGAAGATGATACCTGTTAGCCTGTAAAGGCTGTTCAAAAAGGGGAAGCAAACGCCTGATTCCAAACCTCCGCTTTCTTACGGCTTTATCCATTCATGGAAAAGGCTTAGGGAGTAAACGTCAAGAAATTCCGGAGTTGGAGTCCCTAAGACAGTGAAACACTGCTTGCAGCAACGCTCTGGCAACTTCTGAGACTGCACTGATGCCAACCATGTTGCTCCTTTTGATCCATCGGTGACGTGAAGAAGGTTCCCCGCTACATGGGCAATAATAGCCTGTTTTCCATATAATACTGCCCTGGCTAGTTTCCTACCACTGAAAAGGATACTCTGGCCCGCTACCTGCGTATAAAAAAAAACAGGGAGCAACAGTTGCCGGTGATAGGTCACAGCTCGGTTGGCGTAGAGCACTTCGCCAGGGATTGCTCCCGACGGTGAGAGAGACCCTAGGGTTTTACTGGACAGTTACCGCCTGCCTGAAGCTGGGTAGCGCCCAGACATCTCGCCACAAACTGTTTTCCTCATTGGGTGCGGTGGGATTAGGAACGCTTCGAACAGCAGACTTCAACCACCCCACCATGCAAAACAACAAACAGAAAGAGACCAGCTCTTAAACTTGGGTGCTGGAATATCCATACAATGTTGACGGGCCTCTCCGTATACGAATTTGGACTAATCACGTTATACAGCTGCCATAAATAATGAACTGAAGATAAACATCGCTGCACTGCAGGAATCACGGCTTACAGACTCTGGTACGCTAAAGGAAAGGAACTACACCTTCCACTGGCAGGGAAAGGACTCTGTCGAGCCAAGAGAACACGGCGAGGCCCTTGCTATGAAGAAACAAAAGACCAGTTCTACGAAAATCTAGCATCGGTCATCAATAGCACCTCCAGAAAAGATCAACTCATCCTTTTTGGCGACTTAAACGCCAGAGTAGGTGCAGATCATGATTTGTGGCCCACATGCTCGGCAAGTTTGGTGTAGATAATATGAACGAAAATGGTCTAAGCATGCTTGAGTATTGAATTTGTAACAACCTGTGTATCGCCAACTCGTTCTTCCAGACCAAGCCCCAGCAAAAGGTTTTCTGGAGACATCCACGCTCGAAACACTGGCTCCAGCTTTTCCATATCGTGGTCAGACATTTAGCTATCAGCAACATTTCAAATGCAAGTTCCTACCATAGTGCTGACTGCGACACAGACCACACATTAGTGTGATGCAAAATCAGATCGCAACAAAGAGGTTTCACCGCACAAAGGAAAAAGAAACCCTCGCATTGATATAAGCAAGATGTCGGAGCCTGATCTGACGCAGAAGCTTGCAGAAGCCCTTGAAAAGTAACTAAGCGCCCCACAGACAGGTGACTATGCCTTGGAGAAGTGGGTGGTACTGCGGCAACATCTTTGGCAACAATTAAAGAGAGGACCAAACAGACACATGATTGGTTTGAAGCAAAGTTCTCAACAATGATCCCAGCTATAGTATTCAAGCGCGCCGCCTTGGCAGAATACAAACGGACACCAAGCAAGAATATCATGCAGGCTCTGATGGTTGTTAGAACCAAGGCTCAGCAGACCGCAAGACACTGCGCAAATGACCTCAGTTTAAACATCCGGAAAGCGGCTATATCGGGGAATATAAGGCATTTACGATGGCATCAAGAAAGCACTGAGACCTGTCCAGTCAAAAACGCCCTGCCCCCTTTAATCATATACCTGGGAAGTACTCGCTGACAAAAACCAGCAGATGGCGAGATGGGGAGAACAATACTTAGACCTATACTCCAGACATAATACAGTGTCTGCCACAGCCCTTGACGCCATTGGAATTAACCAACAATGGAAGAGCTTGACGCCAAATCAACAGTAGAAGAAATCAGCAAGGCCCCTGACAATGACGGGATTTCTCCTGAACTGCTAGAACAGTGCAAGAGTTCCCTTATACATCCCTACCACAGGATATGGGGGTTGCTTAAATTCACCCTCTACAAGAAGAAGGGAGAGAGAAGTGACTGCAACAATTACATAGGCATCTCCCTCCATAGAATCGTCACCAAGGTATTTCCTCGGATGATCCTGAATAGACTGAAAAGGCTTGCTGATCGTGTTGAGCCGGAGTCACAGTGCGGCATCCGCTTAGTGAAGTCAACCAGTCATAACTGTTACAATGGATGAATCCTAGCTTGAAGTCGTTCACCTACATTGGTTCCACTTTCACCGGTAACCTCTGCTTGAATGCAAGAGGATCAGAAAGGCAGCTTCTACTCTTTCTCGCCTGACAACTCGAGTTTGAACAAACTACAGACAGCTGCAACGGAGATGGCACGTTACAATGCCTGCTTTATCAGCAACCTTATTTATAGGTGCGAAACATGGACCACATATGCAAAAAATGAGAAAGGACTTAACACCTTTCACCAACGTGTCTGCGCCGCATTCTTTGAATTGTCTGGCACGAGAAAGTGACTAATTCTGAATTCCCATCCCAGGCAGACATTTCAAGTATATACGTCTTTCTTAGACAACACAGGTTTCGCTGGATAGGACATGTACGCCGCGTGGATGATAGAAAAATTTCAAAAGACATCCTATACGGAGAGCTGTCATCAGGGTAGCGATTCAATGGGTGTCCATCGCTGCGGTACAAAGACGTGGTGAAAAGAGACAAGAAAGTTTTTGACATGAATAAAGAGTCTTTGGAAGACTTTGCAACAGACCGATCAAGTTGGACCCAACAGGTCAAGACAGATGAAGAGAAGCTGATGTGTGTAGCAGAATACAGCTGGGCTCACAGAAAAGAGCACCAAAATTGCTTCTTCCAGGAACTATTCACCCATGCGACATCTGTGGCAAAGAATGTCCTTCCCGGATTGGACTCTTCAGTCCCAAACTACGCCGCTCCATCCAAACGGTGGATTTAACTTTATATAGGTCATCTAAGGTCATTGCTGACCCATGCAGGCCTACAATTCATCCCCATAAAACACTGTTTGAGAATTACCTTGTAAAATATGCATACCAGGAATTGCCTCACCCAGAAATCACCCAGTAATTATAAAACGAACAATTTCAAATGTGACATCAACAATTACGAAAATGAGAACTTTAGGGATTGCCGCTTTTGAAAGTAAGTGTAAAACCATTTTTCATTGGGGGTGAAAACCAGGTTCTATGGTGCACCAACCTCGCACATTCCAAAACATGTTCTCATATGAACAAACTATTTCAACTATTATCTAATGATGGTAAATGGTCAACCACCATCAAATTAATCGTTGAAACGGCTTGGAAAAGAATTTTTATTTTTAAGACAATATAAGTTTCTCTTAAACAGAAAAGTATTAGAACGTATGTATTTTAGCTTTATTAGGCCCCTGTTAGAATATGGAGACATTGTCTGGTCTAACTGTACTGTTGAACAATCTAATTCACTCGAATCTATTCAGTTGGAAGCAGCTAGAATTGTTACAGGCGCAACCAAACTCTGTGAAATCACAAAATTGTATCAAGAGCTTCAATGGCAAAAACTAAGTGAACGCAGAAAACACCACAAACTAGTATTATTCTACAAAATGAATAACAATCTTGTACCAACTACCTTCAGTCAATGCTACAAACCACCAACCAATCCAGAACCACTTACACATTAAGAAATAATTCCGACCTTACTCAAGTTCATTTTGAAACGACACTTTATCGCGAATCATTTCTACCAAGCACTGTCCATGAATGGAATAATCTTCCAAGTGCCACCAAAAATAGCTTACCACTTACAAGTTTTAAATCCAATTTGATAGCCAACATCCGCAAACCCACGCCTTTTTACAGTATAGGACCTAGAGCTCTCCAAATTCATCACACCAGACCGCGCCTAAACTGTAGCTCACTAAACGATCACCTATTTAGATGTAACGTAGTTTAATCCCCTATATGCACCTGTGGTGATCGAGAAAGTTCAGACCACTATCTCTTTAAATGTCCGAATTTTTCTGATCAGCGACGATTACACCTGAATAACCTCCCATGTCCTCCTCTTATAAACAATCTACTGTTTGGGTCTGAGCATCTCTCAAACGATGTTATTTACCAATGTAGAGATGTATATTCAATCTACACGCAGGTTCCTAAACTAGGTTTTGAGTTTGGCATATCCCCCCCTTCTCTCTCACCCCTTTCTTTCTCTCTCTCCTCTATATTTCCATTTCTCTCTTCTCCTCCTCACCTTTTCACACTCTCCTACCATAAGCACCTTTTTATCTCCATTATTATACTTCTTAAACGATATATTTACCGGACAAATATATGCACAACTGATGTATTGTATTTACATACCCATGGAGAAGAGTATATATAAGCGTTCTCGATTGTTCTTTAATCCATAGCATGACTTTTTTTCATTGTATTATATCATTATATGTGCATTTTGACTGAATAAATACTGTTTAAACAAACTATTATTGGTGAATTAGCTCCAAGATTACACATCTACTCGACAATGTTACATGCAAAAGCACACACACACACACGCTCTCACACACACACGCACACACACACACACACACACACACACACACACACGCACGCACTCACGCACGCACGCACGCACGCACACACACACACACACACACACATCCACACACACACACATTAAACATAAGAAACTAATAGTAGCAGTGTCAAGGAAAAAGCTAAATATATGACAATACTGAGACCAGAGCCGCTAGATACGATGACATGGACAAAAGAAACAAATCGAACGTCTAGGGTGTTTTTTTCAAGATTTTTCTATAAAACTTTATATCTCTTAAACCCTTGTACAAACGTAGAGGTAAGAATAACGATTAACTGTCGACGGATTAATCACCAATTATGCAGAGCGCTGTAGAATATCATGTTGCTAACCTTTCTTTTTGAATTTACAGATGGGTTTTAAGAATAATTTAAAATAATATAATATTGCCTTTTTTAAAATTCATTAATGAGATATTCAATCAATGATGACTGAGAAATATCTTGGTTCAGTAGTTGTTTATGATCAAATGAAATCTTGGTATCGGCGATAAAACTGAAAAAGGTTTCCTTATAGATTTTTGGTATCGATAACCTTGGTCTCTTAAATTTTGTAATTCAATGGTTACGTTTATTGAAATCTTTAAAACATGTATAAAAGTTACAAGCTTTCGAAAAGAACCGAACAAGTTGTGTAATATAAACGCCGTAGACAGCACAAATTCTTTCCATCACATCCGAAAGTGGGCATATGTTGGTGCTTGTGGAACTGTTATAGAAGTATGTTCAAATGAACACCATTTCATGAACAGATTCGTTTGGTAACCAGTTTGATAATGAATTTGCCTTAAAAGAGAAATCGTTGGATACAATCTACAAAATAAATTCTGCATATCAATGTAGTTTTCAACGGCCAAATTTCTAATTGGACAATTACCAAATTGTCATGATTGAGATATTGAAAATATCGTAATAAAAACGAAACTTTTAACAAACTAAAGGTTTATGCATAAACGACACTATTATTATTATTATTATTATTATTATTATTATTATTATCATTAATTTTATTATTTTTATTATTATTATTATTATTATTATTATTATTATTATTATTATTATTGAATAATACTTTTCAGTATTTACCAATGCTTTCATAAGAACAGGACTTCTACTGGTCAAGCGAAAACCAAAGCAAATTTACGAAAATATAAAATTTAATACTAACTGACAGAAATAATATCATTCGTTCTACACATTAAATGGCAATAAACGCTAAATGTTGAATTTGCTGCATGCAAGTTCACTACAAATAGATTAAAAGATATCTGGGGACAAATGAATGTTTGCTCTGCAATAATTATATTTTAAAACTTTACTTTTTCCGATATTGTTTTAATCCTTAACTAAAAATTCAGATTTATTGCAGAAATATCAACAAATTTAAGTTTCAAAAATAATTCTGACGACCAAACTACAGATGAACAGTTTCAACTAATTTTACCAACGTTTGTTCTTTGCTTGCGAGACTTCGCTCTGCAGTTAGAAATAGATGGACAAACAATCACTCCTGATCAATACCTAGAGGGATGCCTTCAATCGAAGCCCGCTGAAGGTGCCGGTAACGAGAAGTACAACAAACCACGGGAATGTATAAGGAAGTATTTTGCAACAAGAAAGTGTTTTACATTTGACTTTCCGGGTCCACGTGAAGTGATACAGAAACTAGAACAAATGGATTTGAAAGATCTTCCAGCAAGTTTCAGGAAGGATACGGAATCATTCCTTGAGTATATTAACAGTTGTGAGCCTAAACAGCTTCTACATAGCAAATCCGTTACAGGACAAAGTAAATATAAGTGTAACAAAAATTATATTTTCTGTTGAAATATGAATTACATCACAGCTTATTAAAACATATGATATGCAATATTTATAAAAAGCATATTTCATTTACCAGAACAACACGTGTGTATCGAATGATTTGTTAAATAAAGATAATAAATATTCTAATGAGGTCAACATGGTAAATGTAATTTATATTAATATATTCGTTCTTAAATACGGCAAAACTTAAGAAAACCTTTCTTGAACGTGTTGTTTTAATTTGGTTTCAGTTTCCCAGCCAATATAGATTTAGATATTGTTCAATCATCCCCGAGGATATACATCCTGCTTTTTAAATATTGCCTTTGGCGTTGTCTGTGATGTGCAGGATTTATATTCTAAGATCCCTTGTCAAAATTTATTCTGTTTAGTTCCGCCCATTGTTGTCACGTTTATAGCAAAACCAGTCTTTTATCTGGCGACCATACGCCGCTGAACATGGAATTGTATTAATCTGAAAATACCGCATTGAAGGTTCCATGTCCACCGCCATATGCCAGCATCGTTCGGGATAGTCAAAATTGTACTTTTAATGAGTGTAAATATTGACTTGCGCTCAACACGGGGCTATACGGGTTAATAATGCCAATGTTGATGATCGCTTCGTAAACTGCTGTGATAGCGATTATGTGTTATCTTTTTTAACCAGTGAAGCGCATATCAAGCCAGAACGTGACAAACTGGTAACCGGCTATTAACGCAATTCTATTTTATCGATATAGAATGAATACGTGTATACCATGAATATCAAACTGTCAAGAAGAATATGCCAAAATTCACATTTTCCCAAAGCATTTATGTTTAATGCAGACGCATTAATAGAAATATGAGGATCGAATAAAAATGCAAATTCGGATCAGGCGCCATGGAAACTCCATTGGTGAGCGTCGGTGCGACCGGAGGTTTGAGGTTCGACACCTGGCCGAGGCTACTCTTTTCAGTTTTTATGTAAATGTTATTTTTAAACAAGATTTTTCTGTAACAATGTTTTGATTTGTTAACTATGCACTGTTACCACCAAGTCTTTGTTTTCTTTTGTTTGTATAGACCAAACGTCTTGTCCAGTCTGATATGAAATTTGCATATCAGGAATCGCAAAACGTACAAAACACAGCCGCCCCACGAAGCGAAAGCAGAGGAAAATAGAGCATGTGTTTAAAAGAATGTCAAATTCTAATAAAACACCACATAGAATTAACGAAAAAGAGACCATTGGAACGGTCAGTGGCAATACCCACTGGGGTTTAAACCAGGTTCTAGGTTGCACCAACTCCACTCTTGCCCAAACAGGTTCTCATAACTATACACAATAACAAGTTTTTTTGGTGAAATAATTCCAACACACCCACCAACTCAATAATGTTGCATGTATGTAAAAGCACACTAACAATAAAACAAAAGAAGCTAATATCATTGCAAAGCCAAAGGAGAAGGAGTGGGAACTCAGTGATCTTTCCAGAGCACCTGGAGTCAAATCAGCAAAAGCAAGATGACAGGGATAAAAGAAATCGAGCTTTTAGCTTTTTATACAAGATTTCCCCATAAACCATCAAAAACTCTTAAACCCCTGCCACCGTCGGGCAACCAAAAAGGTAAGCATACGGTTAGCATAGTGATCAACTGTACATGGGTTTATCAAAGGACTGCAGAATTGTTTGTTATTGTTGGTAACCTTTCTTCATGAATTTACAGATGGTTCTTAAGAATAACCGGGAGAAGTTAACATTGTTTTTTAAAGAACTCAACTTCCAAAGAAAAGCTTCTTTTTAGTTTTGCATTACCCCACCAGGAGCATGTTGCATAAAAATCGGGCTATTTATACCCAAACTGGGAAAACAATCAATTAACTGATCGAAAACGACCATCAAAACCATAAAAAAGTGATCGTTGACCGTTTTATGGTTGATGGTCGAAAACGATCAAAATAGTGATCGTAAACGATCAACAAGCGTATGAGAACGATCAATAAGTGATCGTAAGCAATATATATAACAATGGCTACTATCGGCTTAAATGGATATTTAAATAAAGACAAATGTTTTACATTAAATGGCATATAAATACTGTACCATTAAATAATACTTTGAAGTGAATTTTCTCGGAAACATTGTTTATCAGAAAAACGGCTTAGAGACTATCGCTATGTAGCAACGGTAAACAATCCCATAATGCAACGTAAAAGTGGCATACAAGTTCATACATAAAGGATTAAACAATTACTAGTGATATTCAATGGAGAAATTGCATTTAACACTGGATAAAAGTTGATTACGATACGTTGCTACGGAACAATAATTCGGATATGGATGCAAAGTTCGTCCAGTTTTAGAAACGGTATATTTACGTGAATTAATGTTCATAGTGGTGAATTTTACTGCTTTATATTAGTTCATTTAAATAATGCCAAATGTCAACCAAATGTCAACCAGTGGAAACATGGATCGTTGACTAGAAATTCGTAAACAGATCACGTAAGTCATTTATATGTCCAAACTGTGTGGATCATATCACTACCCCCCTGTTCTTTATGGCTAACTCCTGTTGCCATACACATATAATGAAAGTAACTGTTTTAAATTGAACACATATAATGATTGTTACTGTTTGTTTTTGGTACTACTGTGATGAGTATATAATAACGGTTGTGACACACTTTCCAATTGAATGAATGTCCAGAACATCCTTAAATAAGCTGTTTGCATCAAGTAGAGTCAACACTTTCTATTAAGTAAACTTATGTCGTGCTATTCACATAGAGTCCAATACATGATCTTCTAAAAGTCCACGGACTTGAAAATGTTTATGGTTAGTTCATCCCAAACACTTCATTGGATGATAAACACAACGGATGGAAACAGCTAGTTTTAAAACGAACTTTTTTAATTTTCATAAGTAGCTCACTTCTTGCTGGGCCGGTTTTCCTTCTGGCTAGCTGATTTCGCCTTTTCCGTTCCTTTGCCGGGACGATTTAATTGGCCTCGCTCCACAAGTGGTGCCGCCACAGTTTGAGGTGCGACTAAGTTTTCATTTGAACGTTCCAGTCGGTTGATTTTTATCTCTATTCGTGCCAATTCGTTGACGATCTTTTCTTGGGTCTTCTCCTGTGACTTAAGCGCGTTCAAAATGCCGTCTTGAGTCTTTTCCTGGCAGCGTATGGCCCTTGTATTTCTATCTATGGCATCCACTACCTTAGCCACACCATCTCCTATGGCTTTGGACAGGGCGCTCAAGATGTCTGTAACATCTTGTCCTGCTTCCTCTACCCTTCTCTTCTTGGATAGTTGCTCGTCATGGACTGGAGGCATCTGGTCTGTGGGCCTCACCTGGTCGGCCTCGTGATACAAGGGGTCATCCCTTTCGGTGAACAGAAGGCCTGGCAAGATGTGTTCATCTTGGCAGGGTGTACCTTGCTGGGACTCACTTTGTGGCGGAAACGTAGGGGTGTTTAGTCTACTGCCTACTGACTTGGTGATTGGGGCACTGCGGGGTGGCGTGTTACCGAGGATGTCAGCCAAGTCGCTCGCGTTTATGGTCATGAAGAGGCCAGTTGATGTTTCGGTCGCCACACTCTGAGAACCTGGATAAAATGTGGTTGCACCTGGGGCAACACTAGACTCCTGTCTGGTATTGGCATCCTTACCTCGCTGAATGCGCTGGCTAACTGTGGTATGGGTGTTGGAATGTAGTCCTGCATAGGCCGGCTGGTATTTGCAGGGAGAGCCCACTCCGGCAGAGTTGATATGGGGTCTTCATCCTCATCCTCCTCAAACAGCCCATCCAGTGCCTCACTGAGGTCGTCTCCGGTCAAGGCCAATCGCGCGTGCCATCTGAGGGATTCCTCTTTACTTAGCATAATCATATCGTTGTACCCAACGAACACCGGGTGCGACGACCTCTTTAGGATCTTTGAGTAGTCAGGCTCCTTCGCCTAAGCATCCCGATGACGCTTGTAATTCTGGATATGGTCCACCAAAGTTTCCTTGTCCTGACACCTGAATAGGCACAGAGAACACCTGAAGGGAACGCTGTCAAAGGAAACATGCTCCTTTAGGATGTGACCAATCATCCGGCCTCTGCGAAGGATCTTGCCGCACTTCTTACATTGGTAGGCCCTGCCTCGGGTGCTATATTGGCTAAGCATTCGAGAATCCTGCAAATATACGAATGCAAAACTTGTCACCGGATGCGTATAGTTTTTTATGCTGGCACGTACATTGGTTACTGACATTTCCCTGATTGCTTACCACAGTGAAGTAATCATCTTCTTTATTTGATAACCTCTGGTTACAAATCCGCGCTCTCCGTAATAGTTCGCCTCGAGGAAACAACTGCTGTTGTTCTGGTCGAAATTTATTATACACATTTTCCTTACATCAGGCTTTGACAGCCACAACTTTTTTTGTTTAATTAACACACAATGTTTTACAACTGGCTTTGACAGCCATAGCTGTGATATTAAATTATTAATACATTTGTTTTACACCAGGTTTCAATATCCATAACTATTATGTTTAATTAAAACACTTGCTTCATATCCGGCTTTGACAGCCATAACTATTATGTTAGATTAAAACACAATGTTTTACAACTGGCTTTGACAGCCATAGCTGTGATATTAAATTATTAATACATTTGTTTTACACTAGGCTTCAATAGCCATAACTATTATGTTTAATTGAAACACTTGCTTCATATCCGGTTTTGACAGCCATAACTATTATGTTAGATTAAAACACAATGTTTTACAACTGGCTTTGACAGCCACAGCTAATATATTAAATTATTTATACACTTGTTTTACATCAGACTTCGACTGCAATAACTATAACGCTTTATTTGCTTCATAAATACATGTTTACACATAAAATACTCGGGTAAATTTGTCTTGTTTATTCGAGTTATTATATGCACTTTACAAATTGTAAGCACAAAATGTAAACATCATACAATTAATGCTTTTTCACTGTTGTATTACTGTGACTTCAGTTTTTGCGCTGCGCGCAGGATCCATTTTGGAGGGCCGGGCCCTTCATTTTGCTTTAACTTGTCATGATGAACTAATCTCTCTTTCCCTTCTGCATCAAGCTGACTGACGAAATTGATTCTTTAGAAAAGGTGTCATCATACTTTGAAAGTAAGCCTGCTACAATGCTAGACTCATATTCCGACCTGCCTTCAATTTCCTTTTCATATTGGCTCAACAGGTGCTTATGGACCTGGTCCCTTGGGCCTACTCGGTTTAACTTAAGGCTCTTACCCGCCCATTCATTCTCTGTTATCACGCTCACCACCTGCTCTACTTTCTGAGCTTTACCTATTTCTGCATCTTGTCTTAAGGTAATATCGGACTCAAATGGGTTCGAAACCCTGACCTTGCAGGTGGTTGCCTTATTGATGTCCACAAGTGTAGAGGCCATTACAAGCTTATATCTATCCACAAAACCGTTTGCTGGTTCTACCAGATACTCAGCTTGCCCATCATAGTCATCCTCCTCTTTCCTACTAACGTAGACATCAATGATGATTTCAGAGAGGATTGTGTAGTCTTCGGAAACCACCACATTCCTGGAAGTCTCTTTCTTTCCTACTTGAAAACACGGGATTTCAACACCGTCGAGGATTATTTTGTCCTTGCTTAACAAAATATCAGCTGCTCCATGTTCACGTCCCCTTAAAACATCATAGCCCAGAAGAGCGTCATCCTCTATATCCGCCACTATGGCCTCAGTGATGACCTCTAATGGTCCCAGTTTTATGGTGAACCCGGCCTTGCCCTCTTCTCGTATTGGTGTTCCCCCGGCCCCCATCAGGCAGGAAGTTTTTCCAAGCTTAGGTCTCCGCCTTTCACCTATCCGGTTGAAAACCCTTGATGCTATCACCGTCCTTGAGGCTCCCGTATCAGTAGTGAAAGCTATCGGTATGTTTTCAACGAAACCCTTGATATAAACACCAGGGCAAAGACCTTTCCTTCTTCTGGTCCGATGACTACCCAAAACAACCCGGGGCTCTTCTTCAGCCTTTGGTTCCTCTTTACACCCTTGGCCTGAACTATCTAATGGGACCTCCCTTTGGCCGCAAGAGCTGGTCCCTGCTCGTTTAAAGGCACGTCCTGGTTTTCTGTCTGCTTCGGCTTAGGGCCTTGGGGGTTTGGCTTCGCTTTCTCAGGGCAATTTCGCGCAAAATGCCCCATTTTATGGCAGTTAAAGCATTCCACATTCTTGTTTTTGCGCGCTTTTTCCGCCTTAGTTTCGGTCCCGTTGTTAGCCTACTCTAATTTCTGCAATCTCTCTAGTATCTTTTGCAGTACTTCCTGCTGACTATTTTCAGCCTTCTTTTCTATTTCCTTATTTACAGCCACTCTTGTCTTATCAACAGATGATTTGTTTGGAATTCGGCAGGCATGCTCAAATAGTGACTCTATTTCATCCTCCTGAGCTGTATATTCTGTTTCTGTTGCTTTTCTAGCGCCTCTCATACTCCGACGGTCTCCCCCACTTCCCTTTGTCTGTATAAAGTTGACCACATGAAACACCGCTTGGTCGATGGTTTCGGGTTCCTTATGGTACTCCACCTCGAATCGGGCCTCCTCATCCTTTAATCCATCCAGGAAGCGTCTTACAAGGTCCTCCTTTCTTGTCCTCTTATCCCTATAGCCATGTGCTCGATCATAGAGGAGCTTCAGATCCGCAGCATACTCTTCTGCGGTTTCATTGGCTCTCTGGATCCTCCTGCTAAACTTTGCAGCAAATGATCTACTCGTTTCGATGACCCTGAAACGACTGCTTATTTCCTGTATGAGGTCCGCGTAATTAGAGAGGACTTCGGGTGGTAGTTGACCATATACGAACTGGGCTGCTTGGCCCTCAATACGTGGCAGGAGGTTGTCGAGGCAGTCTTCTTCACTCCAGTTGTGTCGGCGGGCGATGGTTTGGAACCGTGCAAGCCATACTAAATAGACTAAATAAAGCATGCAAACATTAACTACATCCTTAGCTAAATACATTTCGTTACTAAAATCTAGGTGGCAATAAGTATTTCCCCCAAAATTCAATTTTGAAAATTTAGCCACTCTTCGCCATTTGCAATGTTTGCGGAACCTTAAGTCAAGCTAAACAACTAGAACATGGATAAAAATAGGGGGTCAGTAAAGAAGTGCGCATAAACGCGCTACACCCTTTTTCTTCCATCTATTTTTTGTGAAAGGGGTCGGCAAAATGTGTGCCCCCCCCCCCCTCCCCAGGCGAAGAGACCTCTAGATCCGTCCCTGATAACTTAAAATGTAATGAACATCATTATTGTTCTTTGTGGGGTCGATATCGAGACATAGTATCTTTATAAACGAATGTCTGTAAAGTTTTGTTTAAATACAAAACCAAACGTATCTAATCTGCAAAAATGCAATCTTAAGAAAGACATTGAAAGCAAACAATGAAATAACTTGATATATTGACATCGATAGTTTAAAAAGCTGCAAAACTTTCCTAACATTTGGTAAATTGATCATATGATACAGACATCCGGGCGTTAACACACTTGATATATTTATCTGTATCGATCTGTACTTGAAAACGAGATCGAAATCGTGAAACAGCGTTTTTTCTTCTTCTCATGCTTCTCCTCTTCTTTGCTATAGTCAAAGACATGTGCATATGCATGTAAAATATAGATTGATGCTATAGGGGGATAACATTTCTCGCGTCCTGCTGAAAACTTATTCGTGTATTTAAAAAAAACAAGCATTTTATTGAACCAAACGTAAGAAGAATGACTACTTTTTAAATGATGCGAAAGCTAGCAAATTCGCACTGGTTTGCAGGCTCGATTTGATTGAGCTTGTTAATGGACAGTAATGGAAATGCATATTTCTGCCCACGCCGCCTAGCCCCGGGTTGAGCGCATCTTAATATTTACACCAATAAACAGTACAATTTTGGTCCACCCAAACGATGGTTTGCATATGGCTGTGAACATGGAACCTTCAGTGCGGTTTTTTTTTTAGATTAATACCATTCTATGTTCAGCGGCGTATGGTCCCCAGTTAAAAGAATGGGTTTGCCCTAAACGAGAAAACAAAAGTGCGGAACTTAACAGAATAGAATTTTGACAGGGGATCTGAGAATGTCAATCATGTATATCACAGACAAAGCCAAATGCAAAATTTAAAAAAGCAGAAAAATGTTGTTAAAATTGTCATGTAGTTTGACTTTTAAACAGTGTTTGCGACATTGGCTGAGTCTTACGTCAGCGCCATTAAAGCCGGCGGTGTACCTGATGTAGACGATGCCTTTCAGGCAGTTTCAAATTTGGAAAATGGCCGCCTGGCCAAAGAAGCAGTCGAGGAATTTAGAAAACATCTTGTCGAAGTCTCACTTCCGATACCGAAGGCAGAAGAACTTGACCAGCTTCGTCAGGATTATGTGGATGAATCTTTGAAGAACTTCAGATCACAAGCTGTTTTGAAGTCGAAATATTTTGAAGAAAGAGCCATTGTAGGTATCTTTCTTTATCATTGCATCTCTATGTTTTCTTAATTCGAAGTTTTGTTACAGAAAATCAAAGTTCACTTGAAATAATTACTACGATATGGTCAGGAAGTTAGCAGTGCAGCAGTAACAGCAGTAACACTGCAGTAAAACTGCTGGCAGTAACAGCAGTAACACTGCTGTAACACTGCTGGCAGTAACAGCAGTAACACTGCTGTAACACTGCTGGCAGTAACAGCAGTAACACTGCTGTAACACTGCTGGCAGTAACAGCAGTAACACTGCAGTAACACTGCTGGCAGTAACAGCAGTAACACTGCTGTAACACTGCTGGGAGTAACAGCAGTAATACTGCTGGGACTAACAGCAGTAATACAACAGCAGTAATACTGCTGGCAGTAACAGCAGTATATTAACACTAACACCAGTAACACTGCCGGCAGTTACATCAGTAACACTTCTTGAGGAACAGCAGTAATACAAGTGATACTGCTGGTAGTAACAACACTGCTGTTGGTATACTGATGACACCAACAACTGTTAGCAAAAGCACATGTATCAGAACATATACATTTGAAATTTGAACCAGGAAAATCTTCAACCATGCTAGCATTATCACTGCTGACAGTCATATGCATTTCAAAAGTATCCACATTCAGAAAACACAGCCTCATACAGCTGTAAAGAATACAGGAAATGAGAACGAGTTTATATTATGATTAATTTCAAATCACGGTTCATTAAAAAAATGATGATAATCCGAGGTTTCATTACCGTAGTAACTGTTTGCGGTAACGTCAGAAACAATATTATAATTGCTGCCAGTAACAGAATCAACAGCGAGTATACTGCTTGTAGTAATAGGGGTTAGAACAGTAATACTTCTGGCAGAAGATTTCGTTATAGCAGTCATAATCCCAACAGTAACAGCAGTAACTTCACTACAATGCCACAAGTATTACTTTATTGTAGTTTCAGCATAAAGATAAAATTTACTGATTATGTATGAGCAATAGCAATGCAGCAGTCAGCAATAAAAGTAGAAGCACTTAAGGCAGCTGCAGTATTATTACTGCTAGCAGTAGCATAAATAAGAGCAAAGAAGCTGCTAATAGTAGGATGACACTTATGGGAATTAGTAAAAAAAAGTACATCTGACTGTTACATCAGTATTGCGGCGTGAAAAGCAAGATAATCTTTCCTTATTGTTATCCTCTGTTCCTTATTGTTATCCTCTGTTTAGAAACAACCACTGACGATTCCACTTAGGGCGCCACTATAATATCTTACTAATGTTAAAAAAGTGAAATGTGCATATCAGGAATCTAAACATACAGAGGACACAGCCTCCCCACACAGTCAAGAAAAAGAGAAAGAGAGAGAAAGAGATCATGTTTAATAAAATGATCAGTTTCAAAACTGACACCACAAACAATTAAAAAAATAGAGAACCCGAGGGGTTACCGCCTTGGAACGGTCAGTGGCAAAACAATTTGCCACGGGCGGGGGGGTTGGGTTAAACCAGGTTCTAGGGTGCACCAACCTCACACTTGCACCTAAAAAGCGTGTAGCTAAATATACATTCGCGCAGTTTTACTTCTGGATGAGGTTTTAAAGTGTAAAATATTTGTTGTTGTTTTTTTTTTGCTAAGAAGAACTTGTAGAATTCCTGATTTATAATCGTAGGATAAACCACGATCACCAGTAGTAAAGGCTTGGGTGATATTGTGTATTTTAGCAGGATTTTGCGGTATGCGGTAATTGTGGGATATAAAACTGAGATATAACATGGATGGAGTTCTCTGTTATAATTTATCTTACAATGTTCACACTTCTGCAGACGTTTTAATGTCTGAATTGAATAATATAGCTTATTTTCTATTCTTTGTACAGGCATAATTGCACACATATACACGAAGATTAGGTAGAAAAATAAAATGGTTTGGGCATAAAGTGCTTACAACATGTGCCCTTTCCTTAATTGTTTAATGATATGAAATGGATGCAATTGATGTTTATGATATGCGATATGATATGTGAAATAATTTATTTGTAATAAATGGACTTTAAATACATTATATGAAAAGAACCAATGACACGGTAACAGCTACTTTACAGATGTACTTAAAGGATAATGCAAGTTAGTAATTATTGATAAACCTTTATCAAGCCTTTTTTTATTCGACCACATGTAGACTCACGATAATTATTTAGACCTCTTTTCAACAACAGCAACTTAATTTTGTCATATTTGCTTTGCGGTATTTTATGGTAATTTTGATGGAATTAGAACACCAGCTTTAATGCATACTACAACGATGTTATTTGCGGTTCCACGCTAATAAAGTTCAATGTTTTTATGAAGTGTAAGTCTCAGTTGTCTCTTTTTTATTGTTGCATTGTACCCACAAAGTTAAATAACACGATCACTAACACCAAATATGTACTGCGTGTGAATTCAGTAGGATTGGTGCAAATCAATAAAGAAACATACCGTTATATAACTCATAGACGTCTAAAATTACTGAACATCTAGTAAATATTAATTTGTAGGTACTATGGAACAATAAAGTACAGAAGAGACAATTAACCTACACTTCCATTAGTCCGAATATATATAATTACTAACAGAGCTAAGCTATGACATGTTTATAGTATGCATAAAACCAGGATCTAACCGGACACGGACGTGCACTACATTAAACTAAAGCAATACTATTATAACAACAACGACAGTATAAAATTTACGTCAAAACTGTTCTATAATTCAAAAGATATTACTTGAAATAAAAGAAATTATTAACCCGTTACGTTTGGAGTATATCAAGAGACACAGTGTAACATAATAAATCAATAAACGTGTTTCATAACCAACTGTTTCCTTATTACATTCAGCAGTAAAGCTTGCTGACATACGTACAGAAACCATGGAAATTTACCAAGTCAACATCGTGAATAGATTCAATAGCATATAGGCTGGATCATCTGGATACCTGTAAATAATGTTTGTTGCCGACGACAACAATGGGAAACAGATTGGCTACTATTAAAGTTTAATAGTGCCTTTCCCACTCTTCATATTGGCAATGCCTCAGTGTGCTTGAAATGTCCAAGGGATGCGTTGAAATGCAACGTAATAATGGTACCCAAATACCACAGTTTAATGAACCTTAATAATTATAGTCCTGCTTTTCCAAGAAATGATCAACAGAACTTTGTAAAAGTTTCTTAACATTTTCCCGATTATACCGTAAATGAGACCTTAAATTCATAATCTCACGTTCAGCAATAAAACTTATGAAATAGACAAAGGCAGATTTTTCTTATTCTCTACGTTGAAATTGCAAATAAGTCTAATGCCACCTGGGATAAACAGTCGGCGTCAGTAAAACAGCTTCTTTCGCCGAAGAACAGTCGGTCAGGACACGTAAGATTTCAGAAGAGAAGTATTTTTACACGGACACTAACGCTGCCAGCTCCGCCCCTAACACGTTGTGCAAAGAAACTTTCCGACCAATTTTAGGATATGACGATCCCCTCTCAACCACAAGTGACCGCTTCTCGATCCAAGCGGTGGTCGAATGTCAGTAACTAGCAGTAAAAACATATCACATATCAAATTGCTTTAAAATGATGCCATGCTTTTTTTTCTATGAAAATTTCACGTTAAATACACATAGAGCATTGGAACTATGTGATTTAACAAGCGCAGATATTCATTCTTGTCCTTGCTAACATTGTTAATAGGTCCAACGCCATCTTGATTTAACAGTCGGTGACGTTGAAACAGTTTCCGTTGCCGACGGCAAGCCTTTCAGGCAATGCCACCCGTTCAACAGAGTCGTATTTTTACACCGACACTAACGCTGCCAGCTCTGCACCTGACTCGTTGTGCAAAAAAACGTTCCGACTAATTTTAGTATATGACTATCCCCTTTCAATCACAAGTTACCGCTTCTCGATCCAAGCTGTCGTCGAATGGTAAGCAGCAGTAAAAACATATGAAATTGCTTTGATGCCATGCTTTTTTTTCTATGAAAATTTCACGTTATATACACATTAGGCATTAGAACTTTGTGATTTAACAAGTGCAGATATTCATTATTTTCCTTGCTAATATTGTTAATAGGTCCAACACCATCTGGGTTTAACAGTCGGCAAAGGTTAAGAAGCTTCCGTTGCCGACGGCAAGCCTTTCCGGCAATGCCACCCTTCAACAGAGTCGTATTTTTACACCGACACTAACGCTGCCAGCTCCGCACCTGACACCTTGGGCAAAAAAACATTCCGACTACTTTAAAGATATGACTATCCCCTCTCAACCACAAGTTACCGCTTCTCGATCCAAGCTGTCGTCGAATGGCAGTATCTAGCAGTAAAAACATATGAAATTGCCTTGATGCCATGCTTTTTTTCTATGAAAATTTCACGTTATATACACATTAGGCATTAGAACTTTGTAATTTAAAAAGTGCAGATAATCATTATTTTCCTTGCTAATATTGTTAATATGTCCAACACCATTTGGGTTTAACAGTCGGCGAATGTGAATAAGCTTCCGTTGCCGACGGCAAGCCTTTCAGGCAATGCCACCCTTCAACAGAGTCGTATTTTTACACCGACACTAACGCTGCCAGCTCCGCACCTGACTCGTTGTGCAAAAAAACGTTAGGACTAATTTTAGTATATGACTATCCCCTCTCAACCACAAGTTACCGCTTCTCGATCCCAGCTGTCGTCGAATGGCAGTAACCAGCAGTAAAAACATATCAAATTGCTTTGATGCCATGCTTTTTTTCTATGAAAATTTCACGTTATATACACATTCAGCATTAGAACTTTGTAATTAAATAAGCGCAGATATTCATTCTTTTCCTAGCTAACATTGTAAATAGGTCCAATGCCATTTGGGTTTAATAGTCGGTGAAGTTGAAACAGTTTCCGTTGCCGACGGCAAGCCTTTCAGGCAATGACACCCTTCAACAGAGTCGTATTTTTACACCTACACTAACGTTGCCAGCTCCGCACCTGACACGTTGTGCAAAAAAACATTCCGACTAATTTTAGGATATGACTATCCCCTCTCAACCACAAGTGACCGCTTCTCGATCCAAGCCGTGGTCGAATGGCAGTAACCAGCAGTAAAAACAAATCAAATTGCTTTGACGCCATGCTTTTTTTCTATGAAAATTTCACGTTATATACACATTAGGCATTAGAACTTTGTGATTTAACAAGTGCAGATAATCATTATTTTCCTTGCTAATATTGTTAATAGGTCCAACATCATTTGGGTTAAACAGGCGGCGAAGGTGAAGAAGCTTCCGTTGCCGACGCCAAGCCTTTCAGGCAATGCCACCCTTCAACAGAGTCGTATTTTTACACCGACACTAACGCTGCCAGCTCCGCACCTAACTCGTTGTGCACAAAAACGTTAGGACTAATTTTAGTATATGACTATCCCCTCTCAACCACAAGTTACCGCTTGTCGATCCAAGCTGTCGTCGAATGGCAGTAACCAGCAGTAAAAACATATCAAATTGCTTTGATGCCATGCTTTTTTTCTATGAAAATTTCACGTTATATACACATTCAGCATTAGAACTTTGTAATTAAATAAGCGCAGTTATTCATTATTTTCCTAGCTAACATTGTAAATAGGTCCAATGCCATTTGGGTTTAATAGTCGGTGAAGTTGAAACAGTTTCCGTTGCCGACGGCAAGCCTTTCAGGCAACGCCACCATTCAACAGAGTCGTATTTTCTTACGACACTAACGCTGCCAGCTCCGCACCTGGCACCTTGGGCAAAAACACATTCCGACTAATTTAAGGATATGACTATCCCCTCTCAACCACAAGTTACCGCTTGTCGATCCAAGCTGTGGTCGAATGGCAGTAACCAGCAGTAAAAACAAATCAAATTGCTTTGACGCCATGCTTTTTTTTCTATGAAAATTTCACGTTATATACACATTAGGCATTAGAACTTTGTGATTTAACAAGTGCAGATATTCATCATTTTCCTTGCTAATATTGTTAATAGGTCCAACACCATCTGGGTTTAACAGTCGGTGAAGGTGAATAAGCTTCCGTTGCCGACGGCAAGCCTTTCAGGCAACGCCACCCTTCAACAGAGTCGTATTTTTACACCGACACTAACGCTGCCAGCTCCGCACCTGACACATTGGGCAAAAAAACATTCCGACCAATTTTAGGATATGACTATCCCCTCTCAACCACAAGTTACCGCTTGTCGATCCAAGCTGTGGTTGAATGGCAGTAACCAGCAGTAAAAACATATCAAATTGCTTTGACGCCATGCTTTTTTTCTATGAAAATTTCACGTTATATACACATTCAGCATTAGAACTTTGTAATTAAATAAGCGCAGATATTCATTCTTTTCCTAGCTAACATTGTAAATAGGTCCAATGCCATTTGGGTTTAATAGTCGGTGAAGTTGAAACAGTTTCCGTTGCCGACGGCAAGCCTTTCAGGCAATGCCACCCTTCAACAGAGTCGTATTTTTACACCTACACTAACGTTGCCAGCTCCGCAACTGACTCGTTGTGCAAAAAAACATTCCGACTAATTTTAGGATATGACTATCCCCTCTAAACCACAAGTTACCGCTTGTCGATCCAAGCTGTGGTCGAATGGCAGTAACCAGCAGTAAAAACATATCAAATTGCTTTGACGCCATGCTTTTTTTCTATGAAAATTTCACGTTATATACACATTAGGCATTAGAACTTTGTGATTTAACAGGTGCAGATATTCATCATTTTCCT
>JAZAYU010000378.1:289238-447189 GCA_038501625.1 Corbicula japonica | reverse complement strand
CTCTATAGAACAAAGAAGGCACTAGTTGGTTTAATGAGCATAACTTTTTTTCTGTTCATCTAAATCCTTAGGTGCAAACGGTTTCATAAAATTTAATCTTTGCTTGATAATTATATGTTTATTTTATAAATATTAAAGTTTATTGCGATAGTCTGTTTTTAGGTTAAAGTTAACCATCTCAGCCTCCTATATATTCTATTGAAAATCGTGCAAAATCGCCGACCTGTCTGTTTTAAATGAATTAAATACACTAATTAAATTGCAATAAAAGCTTAGGTGCAAACGGATTCAAAAAGAAGACTAATAAATCTTTCAAATGATATATTTTTTTAGTTGGAAAAATTATGTTGCGATAGTCTGTTTTAAGGTTGAAGTTAGGCTATTTTTTAATTTTCTCAAAATGGAGCCGATACAGTTATTGCGCTGTATCGATAAAAATCGTTTGACGTCATATTGGCCTGAGGCAGATATTTTATATTGCAGTTGGAAAAGACCGTTAAGCCGTTTAAATGAAACAATGTGCTATTCTAGCATGTATTGAATAAAACTGATTTTTACCTGCTGTAAAATGAATTTGTAATTTTCAGTTTTGGTTAAATGACGGTAATAGCAAAGGCGTATTGATATGAAAATTGCGAAAAAATGTTGTTGTTGTTCCTATTATTGATTTTGTTGTTCAACTTATTCAATTAATTATATAAATTACATTTTAAGGCACGCTAGCTTCAAAAGACGCCGACTTAAATCGACTCAAACTCTTAATTATTTAAGTTTATCTGTCATTTATCTACCGGATGCGGCGAATAATCACGTTTGTCCTTAAACGTGAAAAAATCACACCTTCAGTTGCAAACTGCGAATATCTCTCAGGTGTTCGTGTCATTTAAAGATTCGAATCCACAACCTTGTTACAAGTCCACGGTTGCACACCTGTCATTTGGTAGCTGACACAAACTCTGATGATGGCTTCTCTGAGAAATATTAAAAAACCTGACTATAAATTACTGCATGAGGGAGAGCCACTGCCAGAGATTACCTCAACTCGTGCTTTAGCTAGACAAGTGCTACCTGACGAATATTTCGTAGAACGTATCATTTGGTACCGAAAGGGATCAACCACAAATGATGTAAGTATAATTCTTCTGTAAAAACTAATTACTCTGTCATTCTCTTCTTGTTATCTGTCTATTTTGCATTACTATTTTACTTATCTTGCTTATCTGTAACAGTTGTACATTAATTTGAAAGAATTATTGATTATAATATATTAAGATACCGCATATAATTACTATTTCAGACACTTAAACCTGACTGTTAAAAATTCATTTTGAACATAGGATTTATCAATATCTGGATAAAAAATAAAAACATCTTTCTTAATACCAATAATAATCTATGTTTCATTTATTACAATAAGATAATACAACAATTTATAAGAAATCTGAATATTAATTTTGTTTAAACACACGTGTACCAATAACTTATTTGTATTACATATGATTTTGCTAATGCATTAGCGATATTTTGAATTCAATTTAAATAAACAATTTCTTTAATTGTCTCACTTTTCTGCTTTATCTTTGAAAATAACGAGCGTATAAACTGTACGATATTATTTTTATTACAACAACTATTTCAAGTTTGTATTATTTTGATTGATTTTAAAACAAAACAAAATCTCCCATTTGGTGTAAACTATTGTGGTGTTTTATTGCACAGGATTGCAGGTTAATTGGCAGTTTTATTGCACATAATTGCGGGTTAATTGTTAACATCCGGATTAAGTGCCCCGTTAATGCAGGAAATTATTTCGTTTATACGCTGTTATAAATAAAATCTGGTGAAACAAAACTTGAAATTTAAAGGCAGGAAGTGGGTTAATAATTTCAATTGTTATGTTAAACCTTTGGAAATGAAAGCATAAAATTATCTTTAAGTGGCAAGTAGAACGAAGTTTACTTAGCAGTCCTTAGGCTAAACGGCTAACCTCAATAAATACCCAATTTAGATTTCTTTAATAAAATATGTATAATTAATTTCCATCTTGCTTTGTACTTCAAAAAATGTGTACCATTCTAACTGAATTCGCGTCTTTTACATTCTTTTATTTCAAGGGTATTTTAATAAATAAATTGCTTAACAGATAATGCTGTTTTATTAAGTAGCGAACATTAAATAACGTATTTAGATGTTAGTAAGCTGGGTCTACACATGCGCAAAAATATTACTATTTTATAACTAAATGAAGGTACTGTTGAATATGAAAAGTTTGAATACGGATTCATAAAGTTGAAAGGTGATAAGAAGACATATATGAATCAAATTTATTATTAATCATCAATTTATATTTAGTAAAACTTAGTTAAAGTAATGATTTTATAGTATTTACATTTGTCAATTATTCCTTTTTCTCTTTCAAAAATAACGGCCAAAGATCATAAAACAATGTTTGGAGACCAGTCTTAAATCTTAACCGTCTTGCTGGCTGAAATGGTGACTGTTCGCTTTATCAGCTAATCAGATGATTGAGATTTGAGACTGGTCTTCAAACATAGTTTTTAATGATTAATTTGGACTTTCATCATTGAAATGAAATAACGAATTTCCATTATCTATATAAACGTTTTTATGTTACTCTTACAATTATTTTTCTTTATTTCTAGGGAAGCGATGAATATTTGGTGAAGTGGTCTGGGTATCCAACAACTGACTGTACATGGGAACCATCCTGCAACTTACCAACCAGTGTAATTGACAACTACGTACCACGGTCTATATGTGACATTCGCTTGTCTGAATTCGCAACTAGATTTCACAGAGCTGCCAGTGCAAGACTTCGATCCAAAAACCCCAGGAGTGTTATTTTTGTTGATTTAGACGTGTATCGTTTTGTGTTTGGCGCTGAATCCAAGACCCTGTGCAATTATGTTGACTTTCAAAAGCTAGGTTTGCCGGAGCACTGGCATTACGACCTAAGAAAGGATGGAACTGGTAGAAGGATCAAGTTTCCAGTGCAACTGAGCGTCAGATTTGCTACGCGTAAAACGTATGTTAAATCTGGTGGTGGACTTGTATTAAAGGAAATGCCACTTGAACGTTGTGTAATGTACTCGTGCACAGAAGTTTGCAACGTAGCAGACTTATGAAATAAAAGATTGTAGCATGCTTTGTATTAAAACTTCATATTGTCTTAGGTTTGTAATATAACGCATAAAAGACGTTAGACAACTGTTTAACATTGTGTTCACTGATTTCGTATGTTATTTTTTATTATTATCTTGTTTATGTATGTGATTTATATTGTCTAAAATGGCGTGCACCCCTTTGAAAGAAATCAATTGTGATGTGAAAACCTCCCCCAAATCACTTACTATAGGAATTCCTTTGGGAGATTTAAGAAAACTTGACCCGTCCGATCAATCTGTCGTAGAACAATTAAATAAGTCACTTTCCTCTGTACAGCTTGTACCCAGTGAACGTCTCAAAACGAGGCTTGTTAATGAAATATACAGGTGTTCTAGAGATTACAAAAAGTTAACTGGTGGTCAGAAAAAACAACAGTTTGATAAGAAAGTAAAGCAGTTTTCAGTATTTGACAATGAATTTTATACCCCTTTATCATCCCCGCTCCCCCCTCCATCCCAGCATATGTCAACACCCAAGCAGTTAGAGAATTCGGGACATGTCCGTCTGGATACTTCGACTAGTAAGAATAGGCACAGAGTAGTAAGAAGATTAGAGAAAAATTCTGAAATGGCATTAGGTTTTGTGGAAACTTACGGTGTATTACCAAAGAGATTAGTTTGTGAGACTTTCAATGGTGAGGAATGTACGTTAAATGTTGATGGAACAAGGAGGGTACCGACTTCCTATGAATATATGTCCTCAATTGATCAAGCACAAGTGCATTCAATGTTAAACATCTGTGATAGTACAATGATATCCGACCGCGCATATCACGAAATAGCCATGAAATTTCCTACCATGCCGAGAATACATCATTTAATAGCATGCCGAAATAGTATTAACCAGAATTTTGACATAAAGAGGACACCCGGCATGCTGCCTGGCTCGTACTTAAGCTTTAACAATGAACTTAATAGATATATTGATGAATATGAGGGGAGAGAAGGAAAGTTTCCTGATAGATTAGAGGTCAAAATTTCCGGCGATGGAACTAGTGTGAGTAAAGTGTCTACTTTCGTTGTGTTGTCATTTTCTATTCTGGACCAAAGTACATCTAGTCATAACGACCAGAGAGTGTTAGCAATTGTCAAGTGTCACGAGAGTTATTCTGATTTGCAGAGTTCATTAAGACCCCTTCTTGATGAGATCAGTGATTTAAACTCGAAAGGATTTATTGAGACGGAACGGTATAAGATCCCGACTGAGTTGTTTGTTGGCGGAGATATGAAATTCATTCAAATATTACTTGGATTAAATAGCAGTATATCAACCTATGCTTGTCCATGGTGTAAAGTATCAAAGGATGATCGCGGAGTAATTTCTTTCCCCTGGAATTTCTACGACAGCCCCGAAATGAAGAGAACATTAGAACAATTAAACAGACAAGCAATTCAATCCAATAAGAATAAATTCGGAACAAAAGACAGACCGCTTTTGAACATTGAGCCTGACCATTATCTTCCAGATGAACTTCATCTCATGCTTAGGATAACAGACGTGCTACTCAGAAATTTGATCGATGATGCGACATCCAAAGATCAGTTTGGAAAAATAACAGGCAGCGCTACCGACAATCTTTCTTTGCTGGTGAAGGCTATCCAGGACTGTGGATGCTCCTTTAAAACTTGGACCAGTAAAACCGGAGATCTTGAATATACTTCTCTAACCGGAAATGACAAGAAGAAGCTCCTCAAAAACCTGCCAGACAAACTTGTATTTTGTATTCATGAAGAAACGAGGGACCAAACCGTGAAACTATGGAAAGACTTTCATTCACTATACTTGTATTTAACTGATACAAAAATAGACAGTTATAGTGGCGAAAACGTGTTCATTCAGTGTCACAAGTTTTTGAATGACTTTTTGAGCTTGGGAAAGAACCGAGAGGGATATCAACCGAAAAACGTGACTCCCTATCTTCATACACTGCTATATCACGTCCCGAATTTCGTTCAGTTGTATGGAAGTATGGCTAAATTTAGCGGTCAAGGAGTCGAGAAAACAAACGACATTATAAGACAAATCCATCAATCCAAGTCTAATAAAATTGATGCAACTCATGACGCTCTTTTAGTAAGAAAACGACTTGAATTAGGCTCTGTACACAGCATTGGAAGAGAAAAGAGAAAATATGAAAAAACAGCTAGCTCCTTCTGGACTCACGGAAGATCAAATATTGCGCACAGTAAAAAACAAAAAATAGCAAAAGAACAAGCTGATGCTGCGGCCATTTATTTACCCCAAACAACTGACTCTCATGATATCAATGAACTCGATGCCAATGAACTGAAAAGGAGATTATGTGAACTTGGAGTTCAAACCAAACTCAGAAAGAAAGAGAAACTTCTGGAGCTGTTAAAATCGAAATTGATTTAAATGAAACATTTTAGCACAAACTGACCCCGCCACGCCCCGCCCTCCCCAGCCCTGTTTAACTATATCCATGTAGGAATAAAGGGTGCACGCTACAAAATAAATGAAATAATCGGACATATTTATTTATTGATTAATATATAGCTTATATTTTATTGTGATTAAATGTACTGTTTCAAACTAGTTAGATGGTGATTACTAATTGTTAAATTGGACTGGAGGAAAATAAAATAAGTATATAAATGAATATGAGTGCTTTTCTTTTAAATATTTAATATACTCCTTTATAATTGTTTTTGTATACTTAAAAAACAGCATCTTAAACCAAACAGTCCGCATTACTTAAATTTAATTTATTGATGCGATACTAAACCTTTAGATTGCGCGCACTATTATTTTATCGATTTTTGCCCTAAGGCAGTAAAAGGTATATCGGGATAATAATCGATCACTTTGTTATCTAGAGTTATTGGTTTTTCGGGGACGAATTGTCCAGTGAGGTAGTTTCTGCAGTATGTATATCTGTATTATAAAGGAATTAACTAAATCTGTTTGAGAGGACAGGTTATTTAATTCTACTGTCTACGGCGATCTTTTCTAACACGGTATAGTTTTTATTATGTAAAGTGTAATGTCTTCTATGTGAAAGAAAACCACTTCATAAATTTTAAATCAACGTCTCCTGTACGAGCATTTACAAGAATAAAAAAAATGATAGATTGTTAGTGATAGTGATGTAGTGTTTTAACGATGTATAGAGCTCTAAAACCTCAGTTCAGTTTGTACATGTAGTCAGTTAAAAATCCCATTACCGATGTTGTGCAGTTATGTAACGTGTATCAGGGCTATCCGACCAACCTTTTTGGGGGCTGTCCCGGCCAGTTCAATTGATTGCGTCGTCGGAATCGCAGGACAAGGCGCAGTCGCCGTGACGGTGCGGGTTTGCTTCTAGGTAGATGCAATACCATTTGCATCTTACTTAGATAGTGTGTTAAGAGAGTTAAGAAATTTAAGAATTGCGATTACAAAGATACTTATGTGATCAAATAATTCAAGAATGCATATTGGTAGATATGATCGGTTAGAACAGAAATTGGTTTTATGTTTTTGTTAAGTTTGTAACTGAAACTAATTTAATTTTAGTTTTAATTGGCACACATGCTAAGAAAAAGCGAACCTGTAATAAGCGATATTATAGTATTAGACCATCAAATGCATTTACCAATCAAAACTGTTAATGTTATTCAGGTATATTTCAAAAGCTGAAACAGTAAGATATAAGTTTGTGGGTAATAAAACAAGTTGTAATTATCTGTTAACATTTAAATATTGAAAACATCTTTAAAATTGATAACTTAAAAAATTAAATCTATATCCTGAAAAGAAAAAAATGAACATTATTTTAAATTTATGTAACACTAAAAGCAGTTTTAGAAGTAATATAAAAAGACTTTATTTTGTTTACGTTTAATTTTTGTGATACATTTTCTTATCATACGTGTTAAAGATGTTCAAAAAAGTTTGCAAAAACGAAAACTTATAGTAACAGTTCTTACAAGTTTACATGTATTAAAATATTGCAATGGACAATGACTAATAGCAATGAGTGTTTCTTCAATCCATCTTTCATGTGTTTAAATTAATAATTTTATTATTGCTTACTTCGTCGTATAATCTGTGTACTTAGGTGTTTATTAAAGATCATATTTTACAGTACATGAAACTCACAAAAGCAGTTTATTAAGGTAACCCGTAATAAATTCTGTTATGTTGAGTTTTTCTTTCATTTTGTTCGACACAGTGTCTATTTCACCGATGTTATTGTGAATTCTCTGAAATGAAATTTCTAAATTATGTACAAAATGATTGGAATTTTAGGAAATATTTTCAAACTAGAAATGTGTCCATAGGACACGGATGCCCCCGCTATGCATCGTTTCCAGATACTAAAGTGCAATGATGGGAATAATAGCATTTCAAAGACAGTGATGTTCGAGTAATTATAAGAATATGCATAAACTTGGTGATCAAGTAAATTATTTGTATTTGTGGCACTGTTGTTTTCTCATTACGGAAATGTCTGTGAAGAAGTTGGTGGTAATGCAATGCAATGTCATAGTGAACATTTGTGCCAAGTTATTTTGAAATCCCTTCATTCATAAAGAAGTTATAGCCCGAACAAGTAAATTCAAGTTTTAGTAACTGTGACCTTGACCTTGGACTTACAGGCATGGGTAATGTACGCAACACACCGCCTTGTCATGGTGAACATTTGTGCCAAGTTATTTTGAAAACCCTCCATTCAAAACAAAGTTATAGCCCGGACAAGGAAATTCTATTTTTAGTAACAGTGACCTTGACCTTGGACCTACAGGCATGGACATGGTACACAACTCACCACCTTGTCATGGTGAACATTTCTGCCAAGTTATTTTGAAATTACTATATTCCTAATGTAGTTACAACCCTGACAAGAAAATTCTATTTTAGTAACAGTGACCTTGACCTTGGACCTAGGCATGGGCATGGTACGGGACACACCATCTTGTCATGATGAACATTTGTGTCAAGTTATTTTGAAATCAATCTATTCCTAACAAAGTTACAGCCCGGACAAGAGAATTCTATTTTTACATGTAGTTACAGTGACTTTGACCTAGAGGCATGGGCATGGTACGCGATACACCGCCCTGTCATGGTGAACATTTGTGTCAAGTTATTTTGAAATCCCTCCATTTATAATGAAGTTACAGCCTGGACAAGAATATTCTATTTTTAGCAACAGTGACCTTGACCTTGGACCTTCAGGCTTGGGTATTGTGCGGACACACTGCCTTGTCATAGTGAACATTTGTGCAAAGTTATTTTGAAATCCCTCCATTCATAACAAAGTAACAGCCCGGACAAGAGAATTCTATTTTAAGTAACACTGACCTTGACCTTTGACCTTCAGGCATGGGCATGGTACGTGACACATCGCCCTGTCATGGTGAACATTTGTGCCAAGTTATTTAAAAATCCAATAAGAAATAACAAAGTTACAGAGCGGACAAGATTTTGCAAGAAAGTTCTATTTTTAGTAACAGTGACCTTGACCTTGGACCTACAGTCACGACACACCGCCTTGTTATGGTGAACATTTGTGCCAAGTTATTTTGAAATCCCTCCATTCCAAACAAAGTTAAGGGCAAAGTGTATATTTTTCTAAACACAAAATGTAAGTGAAAAAGGGGCATAATTTGAAAATATTGGAAGCATGGTTATGGGTCTTGTTGGTTATGATGTAGATTTTGATGGTGAAAATATATTGCAAGTTTCAAGGCAGTATCTCAAGTAGTTTTTAAGTTATGGGCAAAATGCACAAAATATAAGAAACAAGATATATTCCTATTAAAACTAATGTAAATGGAAGTATCAAAGGGCCATAACTTCTGAACAGAACATGTAAGAGCAAAACCCAACCTTTTTGCACAACAACATATCAGGCCAAGTATTGTGGTACAGTTTCATCAAATTCCCAGCAGAGGTGTAGGATGAGATGCGTTCACAAGATATATTCCTATTAAAACTAATGTAAATGGAATTATCAAAGGGCCATAACTTCTGAACGGAACATGTAAGAGTAAAACCCCACCTTTATGCACAACAACATATCAGGCCATGCATTGTGGTCAAGTTGCGTTCACGAGATATACTCCTATTAAAACTAATGTAAATGGAAGTATCAAAGGGCAATAACTTCTGAACGGAACATGTAAGAACGAAACCCCACCTTCATGCACAACTACATATCAGGCCAAGCATTGTGGTCAAGTTTCATTAAATTCCGACCAGTAGTGTAGGAGGAGTTGCGTTCACGAGAATATCGGACGGACGGACGGACGGACGGAAGGACGGACGGACGTTCTTACGAACGTCATTTATGTGGCTACTCTATTGTCCTCTCTATTGTTCTTTTAGCCACATAAAAGAAAAAATTAGTCACGTAACAGAACGGAATGAATAGAATTTACCGTTACCATTGTTCTCATAGCCACATAAATGGCGTGGCGTAAGCACGGAGAGACGGACGGACGGACAGGAGCAACTCTTAATGCCCGTCGCCATTTCATGGCGGGGGCATAAAAACCTCATTCGTTATACTTCAGGGATTTACTAAAATGATATGTCAAGTATTTAAAATTATAAGAATAAACGTCAAAGAATTTTCTATAAAATCAGTAAAATATAACTACTTTTAAAAACATTATTTAGTCATCGATATAGAGAAAAGTAAACGGAAATGGAAAATGTCACTTAACATTTTATTTTGATTTACAGTTTAAAAAATCGCTAATGCTTTTGGAAGAGAATGTATTTTTCCTACTTAGAAGTATTCTGAGCATTTTTGGTTTTCCCTAGAATATTTTTAGAATCTCTGTTGTGATGAACTAAACTTTGTCTATAAAATAATCAAATAAATTTTTAAAACATATAATTATAGATAAAGAAAACCCTAGTATAGAATTACGAGGGGTGTTAGGTAAATTCCCGGACTGTTCTCATATAATCTCAACGGCTTCATTGATAGTAATGAAAATTTGCAGACATACTAAATAAAATGTTTATAATTTAAATATGAAACAAATAAGTGGTAAATTTGAATTTTCTTTGTGCTTTTGTTGCTATAGCAACATAAGGGAAGCCTACCCGGGGCATTACATACGTATGTGCATTAAAACCGTCCGAAAACAGTAAATATTTGTATAATTTCTTCCAATTTTTGATATGTAATTAAACTGACGTTACTCTGTCCGTGACGTAAATTTTGAGCGAAATCATAGCGTATTGCGTGCGTGACGTCAAATTAAAATGACGCCATTGTTTACCAACGCACTTGCGTTATGGCGTCGAAAGAAGAAATTCGTTCTGTAATCAAGTTTCATGCCTTGTCGGGTGAAACACCAACAGATTCGTATAAAAAAATAAAACGCGTGTACGGCGAGTCATCTGTCTGTCGGACATTAGTGTTTGAATGGCACAAACGCTATAGTGGTGGACGAATTAGCCTAAATGATGACGAGCGTACCGGACGTCCAGTCACCAAGAAGTCGTTAGCTGCCGTAAATCAAGTAAGAGACTTGATGGATCAAGATCGGCGATATACTTTGAGAGAATTATCAAGTTTTACGGATATGAGTGTGTGGCGTATTCATCAGATCGTTCACGAAGAGCTAGGGATGCACAAAGTCTGCGCGAGATGGATTCCGCGGATTCTCACTGCCGACCAGAAACAACGCCGCGTGGACGCCGCTGTTGATTTCTTACAGCAAGTTCAGCAAAAAGGAGACACCTTCTTACATAACATTATTACGGCAGACGAAACGTGGGTGTACTACTTTGAGCCAGAATCCATACTCCAGTCTTCGGTTTGGAAACATCCGAATTCGCCACCCCCGAAGAAGGCCCGACGATCACGATCTTCCATGAAGAGGATGTTCATCATCTTCTTTGATGCTAATGGAATCGTTCTCTCCCACAGCGTCCCCGCGGGTCAGACAGTGAATGCGGCATATTATAAACAGGTAACACTATTTAAAATGTTTATTATAAACGTTTGGTCCGTACCATTATTAAATATTTAGAAAAAAAATCTGGAAATCCTAAAACAATATTTCACTTATTCCGTTACAGGTGATCCAAAGGCACCTCGTGCGTGCTGTGCAGCGGAAACGGCCCGTCCTCACCGACATCCTGTTACACCAAGATAATGCGCCATGCCATCGTGCCAGAACGATGGAAGAAGTGTACGAGCGGTTTAACATTTCTCTTGTTAACCACCCGCCATATTCTCCAGATTTGGCACCTTGTGATTTTGCTTTGTTTCCACGACTGAAGGGCTACCTTCGTGGAACGCACTTTGACAACGAGGGCGACTTGACCACCGCGGTAAACGCATTTCTTGCCAGTCTTACTTTAGCTGATTTCAGAGACATTTTTACCAAGTGGTGCGAACGGTGGCAGAAGTGCATTGAACATAACGGAGAGTTTTTTGAGAAAGAATGAGGCATCATATCACAAAGACGGTGCTTGTTGTGATTGACGGCGTTGAAATTGATGTCAACGTTTCGCCGCGATTGTCCCGCTGCGGCTGTACAGGTCTATGTTTATTTTTGTTTATGTTTTCTGTATTGTAGCAGATAAATGTACATTGTTATATATCATTTTAAAGAGTATGTAATGATCTTTCAGGAGAACATGAAATTGTTGAAATGTAGTTCGAAATGTCGTTTTAATACATCCAGTCCGGGAATTTACCTAACACCCCTCGTATACTCAATTTTATTACTGGGAATAAGATTGTTTTCATGATCATTGTTGTTAAGGTAATCAAAGTACAATGTCACATTAATGGAAATTTTATTAAAGTAATTGTCAAAACTACTTCATGATTAGTGTTTCCGTGTATTTTGTTATATTTTCTTTAAAAGAGAATGAGTGAGTATATTTAAAATACTTTGGAATTCATTTGCGGAGATATTTAAAAGATTGTTAATACAATTTCTAATTAAAACTGAGAAGATAAACATAGGTGCGTCTTTAAACTTTGATAAAGCATCTTCGATGACTTCTTTGAAAAATACCACAGCTTATTTGACTATGCCTGAAACGCGTTCGCATGATACTAAGAGCTCACAGTCAAAACCGCTATCAAATAAGACACCACCGATTAATCTGAAGGCGATGAAATCAAAACCAGTGCCCAAGGTTATAAAACTGAGCATGGAAACCATTCTCAAATCTCAAGCATCTGATTGGCTGAAATGGCGACTGGTCGCCATTTCAGCCAATCAGATGCTTGAGATTTGAGACTGGTTTCGAAACTCAGTTTTATAACCTTCAACACAGAACCTTTCAAAGCTCCTGTTGTAGCAGACATCTGTGACGATTTCTCGAGTAGATCATTCAACTTGTTTTCTGTAATAATTAACTTTGTCATGAAATTTTAAAATCTATATAACTTCGTTCTCGTGACGAGTCGTAGTTGTGAGTATGCATCCAAAGATGTTGAGCGGAAACATGGTTAATTGTATTTATTCGCATGATTAAATTTTGGAAAATTTCACAAGTTATTCCTAAAAAACATCTGCAACGACAAAGAAAATAGCTAACAACATGATAGCTATCGCTCCTCCTCAAGCTTCAACTGTAGCTAACAACATGATTGCTATATCGCTCCTCCTCAAGCTTCAACTGTAGCTAACAACATGATTGCTATATCGCTCCTCCTCAAGCTTCAACTGTAGCTAACAACATGATTGCTATATCGCTTCTCCTAAAGCTTCAATTGTAGCTAACAACATGATTGCTATATCGCTCCTCCTCAAGCTTCAACTGTAGCTAACAACATGATTGCTATATCGCTTCTCCTCAAGCTTCAACTGTAGCTAACAACATGATCGTATATCGCTCCTTCTCAAGCTTCAACTGTAGCTAACAACATGATTGCTATATCGCTTCTCCTCAAGCTTCAACTGTAGCCAACAACATGATTGCTATATCGCTTCTCCTCAAGCTTCAACTATAGCTAACAACATGATTGCTATATGGCTCCTTCTCAAGCTTCAACTGTTAAAGTAAATAAGAAATATCAGCTTTTAATCTAGTATAAAAACTTCTTTGCATGTAATAATTTGCCTCTACTGGGGAGCAAACCCGAACCGTCAGGGCGACCGCGCCAAGCAATGCAACCGACTAAGCTAGCCTGGATAACCCCTAAAAGGGTTGATCGGATAGCCCTGATATACGATATCATCACTGCATGACATCAGTAGCGGATTATTTTACTGATAACAGTACTGACTATATGTACGAGGAGACGTTTTACAGCCGCCTCACTGCACAAATAGCGCTACTGTAATTTTCAAATATTATTGCCTGTACTCGGGAGCGAACACGCACCGTCACGGCGACAGCACCTAGCCATTCAATTTCGACAACGCACCGACTTAACTAGCCGGGACAACCCCCAAAAAGGTTGATAACGTTATCATCACTGCATGACGTCGGTAACGGATTATTTTACTGGCAACAGTACTGAATATCTACCTGTAGAATTGTTTCATGTCATAACACATTTGGGCTTAGAAGAGCAACCTGAAACGAACAAGATCTGTTCTTATTTTGCTGAAATAAAGGATCGTAAGGCGAGATACTATAGAAGCCTTGGCTTAACTTAACCTTTTGGCTCAAGCTCTTAGGCATTTGGCTTCTGCTCAACCCAGAAAAGGAGCAGAAAGTTTAACAAGCTTTGTAAACAGATTTTCGTTATTTCCCAATGAACAAATGTACACGATAAAACTCAGATTTAAACTTTCATGTATTCTTCTTTGCGAATTAAAGCTGAAATTTTATGATCATTTTAGGCTTTTGCTTCGATTTCAACTATTAGACTAAGCAAAAAAGCTGAAAGTTTATGATCATTTTAGGCGTTTGCTTCGATTTCAGCTACTAGGCTAAGCAAAGAAGTTGAAATAAATCAAACATACTATTACAGAACAGGAGTTCAGTTCTTTGGTTTATGAAAAAACTGCAATGCTCAGTTTACGTTCTCATATTTACACGTTAATACTCTACAGTATATTAAGTCATTATTTGCAATACATATTTATATATGGTGTATATTATCTTAATAATTTTAATTTTAATCATCTTTTATTTGTGTAGGTTTACCAAATTCCTGAAATTTTTCAAATAACAAAGGGGCATAATTATTCTATTCTAAGTAAACGTCTAACTAGGCTATAATTTTCTTGGCTGTACAGTATACATGTACATATAAATATTAAGTGATCCGATTATGACAAACACTATCACACCGACCCAAATGCAAACATGTAACACGGTACATGTTTTTTCTCATCTACCATGGAATCGATTGTCGGCATTTTAACACGATTGAAAATTAAGAATAAAACACGTTTTAACGGAAACTCGAACATGAATATGAAGAAATCAAATAAACCTTCTTCTCTTCATATTATACTCCCAATAAAATTTGTATTATATGACTATTGTAACATCTTAATGAATATTTTAAAACATTTTCTCTATTAACCTGACTTTCACATCCGGAAGTCTATAAAGACATTTATTGATCTTTAACTTAATTATTCAGTAAATACAGTCGAGATTACAAGAAAACTCAAACTAAGAAAACACTTAAATATTGATAGTGGTATGTTGGCGCTAGACATAGTTGTAATGCACTTGTTTTTTTACCTTTAACACATTTTAAGTATTGAAAGAACTTTGAAAATTTAAACTAGAATCTGGTGTTCCGCAGCACACATGTGTCGCCTGCTTGAAAAAAAAAGTTGAAATGTGGGCCTATCTTTTATCATTTATGAAGAAAGATGTTCAAGTTGAATTGCAATACAACTCAATTACTAATTAAATTAGTACAAAATTACTGATTAAATTATGCTGAGAAGAAAAAGTTTAGTCAGTAGGAATACTTGATACGATAAAATTGTTAAACATTAAAATTGAAGACAAACGCATCATTCACCACGAAAATCATTTAACACCCAACTGATTTCAACAATATTAACTGAAATCAGTAATAAAAAGCCATTCAATTTGATTAAGGTTTAAGACAGGGGTCCAAATCAAAATTAACATACACTCAGTATTTTATATGACCACCTCTAGCTTAAATAAAAGCCAGAAAACGTATTTCGTATGTTGTTTACGAGTGTTCGAATGATGTGTATAGGGGTTTGGGCCAATTCCTTGTGTAATAACCGTTTCAGATCATTACGTTGTTGACGTCAATCCTGTCACGCACCTTACTTCCAAGATAGTCGCACATGTGTTGAATCGGGGAGAGATCAGGTGATTTTAATTGTCATTCGAGTATGTGTATGTTGTTGACAACAAGAACATTCCGTGTATGACGTGCCGTGTGGCAGCGTGCATTATCCTGCTGTAGAACTTAAGCATTGCCTTACACTATTTAAGAAACAATGACATGGATAATGATTTCTGCACAATAATGTACGGAATGTCAGATATTCCGTATTGTTTTGAGTTTTGTCTTGTCATTATAAGAAATACCACCCCATGTCATAGCGCTCCCAACACCGTAACGGTCATATTCAAAGACGTTAGCAGGATCAAACCTTTCTCCTCACACACATTCAATTCCATCAGCTTCTTTGAGATTAAATTTGGACTAAGCGGTGAAAACGACCCTGTTCCATCGCTATCTATATTAGCGACTGCCCTGGCGTGCCCAATTCAAATGTGCGACGCGTTGACGTGCTGTTAGAAGTATATCTCTGTAAGGACGTCGAGCTCGCAGCCGAGCTCCTCTCTGCCGGTTTCAAGCGTTACAAACGAATATTCTTGACCCCCGTGGATTGTCTAAGACGTTGAACGAGCTTTTAAGCAGGTGTGAAACGATAACGTCGTGTTAACGTCACTAAGTAGCGATCTTCGCGCGACGTTGTTATCAACGTCCGACCCGGACGACGCAGGTGATTGACACAGCCCGTTTGTCAGAATCGCGCTTGCCTACGATATTTTGTTTGCTCATGCCAACCAAAACGACCTGCTACGTCAGCAGCGTGTAAACAAGCTTCTAGAAATCTCAAAGCGATATTTCTGTCTTTAATGGAGAGGCCAGGACGGCAACCAAGGCTAGCTACCAGAAATTTTATTCCGTTTTTTTTTCATTGTGGACAATACACTTTTAATGTCAAAGGAAATTTGCGAAAATATCAAGTCCGGTTTTCATCGGCACGTGCATCTCGAGTATTTTGAATTTACACAGTCACCGTCTAACGAGGAAGGTTTTCGTAAACAAATCATCGTGTATGTAAATAAGAAGAGTTAGTACAACACATATGCTCAATTTTTTTCACGATATTTGCAATATTCTAGATTTTATCGAAAATACTGACTAAACTTTTTCTTTTGAGTATATAATTATAGTAATTGCGATTATAAACAAAAAAATGTAACAGGTTAAAATCATTTCAAAGGAGCATAACAAAAAACAGATATAACTTCATTAACACATATGACATACGTCATGTATTGTGTCAAAAGAATAAAAACTTTCAAGTTATAAGCAATTAAGTTTCAGGTTAAAGTTATTTGAAAGGGGCATAAGTAAACAAAAGTTAATCAGGAGTTATTATTCTCTGTGTCTCAGATGGATTTGTTAATCCTGATGACATATTTCAAATATTAAGTAAACAGGATGAGTACTTTCAAAGTTATAGGCAACATTAAGTGACATGTTGAAGTCATTCAAAATTTGCATAACTCTAAATATAAATACACCATTCTTGTTGTCACAAATGGATCTGTTCATGTTGATGACACATTATAGGTATTAAGTGAATAGGACAAGTACTTTCAAAGTAATAGGTCAAATTAAGTTTCATATAAAAGTCATTTGAAAGGGGCATAACTCTTAAAATAGTGTAACAGGTGATATCAGTCTTATTGTCACACTTGATATTGTTCATGCAGATAACATATTCCAAGTACAAAATTAATGGGATAATGACTTTCTAAGTTATAAACAACATTAAGTTCTATATAAAAGTAATTTGTAAGGGGCATAACTCTTATACTAGTGAGACAGGAGTTATCATTCTTGTTGTCAGAGGTGGCTTTGTTCGTGCAGATCATATATTCCAAGTATTAGGTTAATTGGAGAAGTACTTTCAAAGTTATAAGCAACTTAAGTTTCATATTAAAGTAATCTGAAAGGGACATAACTCAAAAATAGTAAAACAGGAGTTATCATTCTTGTTGTCAGAGATGGCTTTGTTCATGCAAATGATATATTCCAAGTATTAAGTTCATAGAAGAAGTCATTCACAAGTTTATAGGCAACATAAAGTTTTATATTTAAGTAATTTGAAAGGGGCATAACTAAAAAATAGTGAAACAGGAGTTATCATTCTTGTTGTCAGAGATGGCTTTGTTCATGCAAATGATATATTCCAAGTATTAAGTTAATATGACAAATACTTTAAAAGTTATAGGCAACATTAAGTTTCATATTAAAGTCCCATACTAAAGTCATTTGAAAAGGGCATAACTCAAAAAATAGTAAAACAGGAGTTATTATTCTTGTTGTCAGAGATGGCTTTGTTCATGCAGGTTATATATTCCAAGTATTAAGTTTATAGGACAAGAACTTTCAAAGTTATATGTGCATGTTATAGGCAACATTAAGTTTCATATTAAAGTTGGGGGACTACCGGACGACGACACTGCCGACGACGACGTCGCCGGACCTTAGGATCCCTATGTGTCTACCTGCAATCGCAGGCGACACAAAAATGGAGTATAGATTTACAGTGATATTCAAGCAATGTAATGTTTACACTGAGGACTTAATGGCAAGTCGAAAACAACAATTTAAAAAATCACAGAACGAATGTAGCCAGTTTATCATAATCAAAGGATTCCGTCATTTGGTGAAATATTCATGTAACCATCACGTAATTACAACAATGAGCCGATTTGGAAAATAATAAACTGTGATAGTTGTTATGGACATAAACATAAAAAACACCTAATTTGTGGGCTATAATCGTTTAATAACAATCAACAGAGGTCGATGGGTTTTAGCTTTCAGCGGTTCAAGTTAACTTAAACCAAAAAGCCATACAATGCTACAATGATACAAAGAAGCTCTCAATTTGATAAACATACAAGGAAACGTAATGTTATTGAGCATAACAACTCATGATATAATTCACGCTTGTAACAATAGTTTACTGTATGCAAGGTTTAAACTTTCAAGTCGAAAATCATCAAGACGTTTTATCATGATGAACTACATTGTAGTAAAGCTATAATGATTGTCATAAACCATAATAACATTATATTAAACAAATGTAATCAAAATGAAAGCCAAAGTGAAATTAAGTTGCTGAAAAATAATGATAAGCGGAATTTTTAATTGAAGTCTAAGATTGAATTCTAATACGTATTAAGGACAACTGTAAGGCAACTCTGACAAAACTTCAAGTTAGAAATGTGCTGATTAAGACCTAAATATACATTACTAAGTCACGGTTATTTATGAACACATTCCTCCTTAGTATTTTCCTGGTTTCCACACTGCTGACATTTCACTAACATCGCCTTCAGACGATGCCCGTTTATTCTTTGTCGTATATTCGTCTCTTAATATATGCACGTGGAAATTCTCCAAAGGTTCAATTGGTTCCAATTCGATACATTCCACGTTTTCAGGAAAATAGAGGAAATCACACGATTTAGTTTGTGAGCATGCGCAATAAATGTGTGATTCTGTATCAATATTGAGAGATTTCGACCTTTCTAAAGGCACATGGGTGTTTACGCTTTGACTTTCAAGAATCTGAAAATGAAATAAAAAAGAACATGTTAATCCATAATAAATCATTACCAAGAACGAGGTGTCACAAACATAAATAAGGTGAAAATAGTCTGGCGAAAATGTCTTATGATACAACACAATCACTATCAAAATTAACTCCGTTTTTGATGACCAGTCAGGTGACATAAAGTACATTATTTTAAATAATGTTTTATTAGCAAAATGTTCCAAAAAATGTGATATTCCCATGTAATATTTATGAGTGATGATCTTTTGAAAAATATTTATTTACATTTATTTCCCAAGGTCGGACATTAGAAAAAGAGTGACTGTAAACTTATCAATATTACTTTTAAACTTAGTCTAGTAATTTTTGTGTAACACAACATTGGTTTATTACGATCAATATTATCTTGAGCTTGTAAGCGACACTAATTATACTGAAAGCCTTATTCAAAGAACAATGTCTATAATCATGATAATTAGGAATTAAATGCAGCAATTCATATTCATATAATGCATTGCTTTTCGAAGCGAACTAAGTCTTGATAATTCATTCATTACCCGCCCATCGTATAAGAGATGTTCTTGGTGAGCCGCGGAAACGCTGTCGTGCCCTCTGAGCCGGCGTCTACTGGAGCCCCTGTGAGACCCCGCTCCCAGGGATGTGTCTCTTCTAAAGATCGCATAATCTTTCAAGCGGCGCCTATGAAGAAAATTATAATAACAAGATTTTTTAACTTAATTAACGATGGAAATGACAGAAACATGCATAGTATGTAACTTGGACTGTTTTTAACATAACATGGGAAGGGTCACTCATTGTATTGTAATACTGAAGGAGAGAATTAATGTTTATAATAACAATAAGATATGTACCTTGAACGGTTTAAACTTCATTTGGGAATGTCACTTATTGTATTGTAATAATGAAAGAAAGATTTAATGTTTATAATAACAATAAGATATTTAACTTGAACTGTTTCAACTTCATTTGGGAATGTCACTTATTGTATTGTAGTAATGAAGAAGAGAATTAAATATTTATAACAACAATAAGATATGTAACTTGAAATGTTTGAACTTAATTTGGGAATGTCACTTATTGTTTTCATTAATGAAGAAGAGAATTTAATGTTTTCAATAAAAATAAGATTTGTAACTTTAACAGTTTAATTTTTGTTGTTGGTGTCTTAATTTAATTTCAAGGCCTATGGCATTTTAAATCATCTGAAATCGTTTCTCTACTGTTTCTCTAGGTACTTAGATTTGATAAAAATATTAAATTTTATAAAACTGATCAATAACGAAACGCACAGCAATAATCATGGTTGAATGACGATTTTATTTTTATGTATATCAAAACCTTACATGGAACGTTGCAATCACATACCTCCAATATACAAAAATGAGCACTACTATGATGGCCGCTTACCTCATTTAAACAAAGATAAGCACCACTATGCTGGTCGCTTACCTCCTATAAACAAAGATAAGCACTACTATGATAGTCGCTTACCTCCTTTAAACAAAGATGAGCACTACTATGATGGTCGCTTACCTCCTATAAACAATGATAAGAACTACTGATGGTCGCTTACCTCCTATAAACAATGATAAGCACTACAATGCTGGTCGCTTACCTCCTATAAACAATGATAAGCACTACTTATCGCTTACCTCCTTTAAACAAAGATGAGCACTGCTATGATGGTCGCTTACCTCCTATAAACAATGATAAGCACTACTATGATGGTCGCTTACCTCCTATAAACAACGATGAGCACCACTATGATGGCTGCCCACAGGATGACGACAAAACCTCCGCCGATAGCTCCTGCAGTATCACTGTGGTCCCAGCTCCTGGATGATGGGGCTGAAACAGGAAATGAAAATTATTCCACTTTAGCCTGGAAAATAAGAATACTGACTAGGTCAGATATTGTTCAGTGGTTACAGAACATTGGTGTCCCATATCAAGCAAGAAATGGCAAAAAGCTCTTATGACATAAACGATCCCTGGGCACATTGAGAAACCCGTCACCATAGTAGCTTTGCTGTTGACCGGAATTGTCATTCGGGTTACCCATTTGATGATTAATATTATCAGCGTTGCTTAACCCTATGGATGTATTCTAAAAATAAATGTCAATAATACAATATTGTCATAATTCAACACATTTAAACATTTAGAGAATGTTTACACCTGCCGGGTTAAATTTTTGTGGTTCTTTAAACGCTATGAATTCTTCCTGTCGCGAGTATTTTAATGGAAGTGGTTGTCAAAAAGCATGAAAAAATGTAAATTTATAACTTACCAACCTTTGAACATTGTAAGTGCTTTAATAAAAATGACTACAATGCGAACGAGGTTTGATCTGAATACATGTTTCCTTGATTGATTAAATGTCATGTAGAATAAACTGATCGGCATTAAACAGCACGCATCTGACAACGTGACAAACATTTATCATCAGTGTTATCTCTCTTTTTGTTTCACCGTATTAAACAAATGTTTTATATTCTGTATAGCTTTAAAGCTATTTTAAAACCTACGCAGCTGTGGTTTTATTACCAATGTGGTTTCTTTTTTTGTTCTTGTATGTTATGTTTTATTAAGATGGTTCTGTCTTTTCACTATTTTAATTTTCAGACACAGCTGAGCTAAAGTTTAAGACTCTCTGTAAATTCCGAAATAACCGCTTCCAACATGATATTATACAGTGCTCTTCGTGCTTTTTGATGATTCCATCTATATTCACTACTCGTAATTTGTTAAGGAGCGCTTTCTGTTTTATCCCGAATTATTGCCCCTACCAAGATTCAACCGCTGTTCCGCTTCAACAATTTGTCGGCTCATCCCTTTTTTGGCACAAAGCTGATGTCAAATGAACAAATTTTAAGAATCACAGCATCTATTTTATCGTTTCAACAGTATGTTAGGAATCAACTCAATCTTTTATGTGATCCTTATCAAATTTTTGAGTAGTATAGTTGATCGATGTACTTATCTCTTCGTTTACACGAAGGTAGTAGAGGTTAGACTGTTAATGAAGGTTGAGAGGGAAATCTTGTAAAAATCACAGAAGTTCGATAAGTTTACTTTATCCCTGTCATCGTCTTCTGCTGATTTGATTCCAGTGGTTCTGGTCTCGGTATGGTCATTGAGTCCTCACCTTTGTGCATGACAATGCTATTCGCTTCTTATGTTAATGAGTTTGTTAGGTGTATGTAACTTTGTCGACTTTAGAAGCTTATTCGCCAATAAATATTTTACTTGTTTGTTCATATGAGAACCTGTTGTAGGAAGTTTAAGGTTGGTGCTCTCTAGAACCTGGTTTACACCCCCAGATGCAATTTGCTGATCATTCCAAAACGGATACCCCTCTGGTTTGCCTTTTCGTTAATTGTTTATGGTGTCTTATTAAAATGATCAATCAATAAACCCACGCTCACTTTCCCTCTCTACTTTTTGGCTGCGTGGTTAGGCTGTCTTTTCTCGTTGTGGCAATTCCTGATATGCATGTTTCCTCCTTTTTCTAATAAAATTTGATACCATTGAAAATTATTTATATTAAGAACACTACCAAAATCTTATTATTCACATATGTATTGATATAACGTCATAAATTTTTCAACAGTCTATCAATTGATGTATGAACTAAAGGTCATTAAAAATAATTTCCTACAATTATTATGGCCCTTTCGCCGTCTTCTCATTAGTTTCAAGTGAAAAATAAACGAAAATACGAAAATATTAACTGGTCATTTTGATCTTGTTTACGAAATGTTCATTATGATTAAATACTTTACTTACAATCGCATAAAGCTCCGATGTAACCTTGTTTGCATCCTTTTAAGCAGGTACCGTTATGACCTCTGCATAATGCATCCTTACATCCCACATTGCACGTGCTATTACACCAGTTCCCATGGAAACCAGGTTTACAACCATTCAAACAAATCCCTGAGAATTTATCACAGTTCACTTTCTTCGTTTTTAGATCTCGGCAATATTTTGGACAATCATGTTCACACTTGATCCCATAAAACCCATTATTGCAACCATTTGTACAGTATCCGGAAGTTACATTGCACACTTCGCACGTGCAATTAGTGCACAGCACAGCCCGGCAATTCGGGAAACATGGAATGTTACAAGTTGGTCCGTAAAATCCAGACTCACACTGACTTAGTACACACCCTTGACAATGTGAACACGTCATATCGATTCCTGGAATGCCAAAACAAATTAAGTTAAATATTTATCCCAAACGATTTTCCCAGTCGTCCGCTAAGGTCATAATAAATTCAGATAATTACTTAATTAAAAAGCGTTCGATATTGGTAGAAGCCACCCACGAGAAAACAATGGCAATCGCTAAGAATCTTTGAATGAACAAGAATTACTCGTGTTCTCTGTAAATTAGAAAAAAAGAGGATCAAAGTTATAAAGCATGAAGATAATTGGAGCACGTCACGGGAAAAGGTACCTTTGGGCAGTTGACGTCAATTATTTAAATGACATCGTAAATTTGAGCAGACGACATTCATTATTATGCATTTTGCGGTAAAAATACCATGTTATCGTCAAAATGTGTAACAAAAGCATTGTTAAGTTATGAGAAAATAATAGATAGTTGTAAGTTTTTTCTTAAAATAGTATCAACTAAAAAGTCACAAAATATGACCGAAGGTACCTTTTCCCGTGACGGGCCCCATATTTCCGAGAGCTTTATGAGGAATACGATTTCACAGTTTATATGAGGCATTTTAAAAAAAATATCCTACGCATGTTAAAGAACATACTTTATAGTTACTTTCGAATTTCAAACCAACATTTATGGTAGTAGTCTTAAATTCCATTTCAAAACATTACCTGCGTCAGGCATGAATGTCTAAGCTCTCTCTATCTATTGCTATAAATGTCTGTCCGCCCACATTTAAAAATGTATCCAATTATGGCAGAAAAGATCACACACACACACATACATCAATAATTTGATTATTCCATATGAATTATCATAGCAGTTAAGAACACTGTCTAAAGTGAGATCTTTGAACAATATTTAATTTCCCTTCGCAGCGTTCTACCTCCCTCGCTTTGCTTTTACTAGATATTGGCGATAAAAAGCATAATATCGCTAATTTTATGCTCTCTGCGGCTACGTTCTATCTGACATGTAATTTGCCAGAGATTACTGAATCAACAAACACTACTATAAACCAATTAACGTGAGATGCCAAAAGAGTCAATATTTAGAATATTCTTCAAGACTGACCTTTAGCATCACACACTAAGATATGACAACATTTTCGAAATTGTCTCTAAGAACGGACTCCAAAACAAAGAAAACGGTTATATGCATGATACATACTTAGGGACAATGAAAACGCACGGTCGGAATATTTGCATTTTAACAAGGATAATATACATCTTATAAATATTTTTCAGTTTCATAAAACCGAATGCATTGCGGTCATTTAGATACCAAAATTATGACAATTCATTGCGTAACAAGAGGTGTTTGTCAAACACAAATGCCCCCCCTGACGTGCAAGTGATATCTATTAGCATTGAATTTAAATTTTTGGAAATTTAGAGACTTTTGTAAGCTTTAGCAATGAAGGGTACCAGTCATGAAAGCAATTTACAAGACGGTGGAACTCCTATATATCAATAACCAGGTCATCCAATGAGAGGATTACATTTACCTCGACAAACATAAGCGCGTGTAGATTAACCTAGTCTAACACAAAGGATATTATTGTAATTTAAATCAAATATTCGCTATTGGCGGAGATATAGTAGCTCTAGTGTTATGTCAATTCCGGTAATGTGCAGGCTTTAGTGACCATCCATACGAAACCAAAGCATTTAATAAACACAAGTGAGTGATAATCAGTGCCTATTTATGACACGGCATATATTGAAATAGTTTAAAATTAATGTTATGGATCATTAATATATATCTTTACTTGAAATTGTCATGGGGAAAAATAATCACAACTTTACACTGAGAAGTATTTTATTTTATTATACAAATAAACATAAAAACGTTGTCTAGTTATTGATCGAACAAGGTTTTTTGTTGTCAAGGCCACCGTGACCTTGACCTTTGACCTACTGACCCCAAAACCAATAGGGGTCTTCTACTGGTCACGACAAACTTCCACACCAAATATGAGGTCTGTATCACAAAGCGTTGTCTAGTTATTGATCGGACAACGTTTTTGTATGCAAAGGCCACTGTGACCTTGACCTTTGACCTACTGATCCTAAAATCAATAGGGTTCTTCTATTGGTCATGACCAACCTCCACACCAAATATGAGGACTGTATCACAAAGCGTTGTCTAGTTATTGATCGGACAAGGTTTTTGTGGTCAAGGCCACTGTGACCTTGACCTTTGACCTACTGATCCCAAAATCAATAGGGGTCTTCTACTGGTCATGACCAACCTCCACACCAAATATGAGGACTGTATCACAAAGCGTTGTCTAGTTATTGATCGGACAAGGTTTTTGTGGTCAAGGCCACTGTGACCTTGACCTTTGACCTACTGACCCCAAAATCAATAGGGGTCTTCTACTGGTCATGACCAACCTCCACACCAAATATGAGGACTGTATCACAAAGCGTTGTCTAGTTATTGATCGGACAAGGTTTTTGTGGTCAAGGCCACTGTGACCTTGACCTTTGACCTACTGACCCCAAAATCAATAGGGGTCTTCTACTGGTCATGACCAACCTCCACACCAAATATGAGGACTGTATCACAAAGCGTTGTCTAGTTATTGATCGGACAAGGTTTTTGTGGTCAAGGCCACTGTGACCTTGACCTTTGACCTACTGACCCCAAAATCAATAGGGGTCTTCTACTGGTCATGACCAACCTCCACACCAAATATAAGGACTGTATCACAAAGCGTTGTCTAGTTATTGATCGGACAAGATGTGGTCTACGGACCGACATACCGACCGACATACCGACCGACATACCGACCGACCGACCGACCGACATGTGCAAAGCAATATACCCCCGCTTCTTCGAAGGGGGGCATAATAAAGACAGTACCCCAAAAAATCAAAAGTAACACTTTTTGCTAATAATTTAGTGTGAAAATGAATTCGTTCAATCTTTTTTCCTGTTGTTCATGTCATATTTAGCCAAAAAAGTTACTTTGTTAACATTTTTTTAACAATTCTCTCCTATTAAATCAATATTCATCTGTTTATAACAATATAATAACAGTATTCTTGAAAATTGTTTAAAAACGATAATTTAATTTTCACATCGCATCATCAACTAAACTTTATGGTAAACAGTGAGAATTACCTCAAGTTACGCTCAGCCATGATTTGACGGCGTGGACAGTAATATGCATGTCAATTACTACCCATGAACAGCCTCAATCAAATCAAACCAAAATTTCGATCATTTGGCATTTGTCGTGTTCGGTGGCTTTCAAAGTTTCTTTTTAATCGATGTATTTTTTTCACCAAATTCAAAATGTATCCTGGTCACATTCAAATCTTATTAAAAATGATCTTTTATACGACAAATTTAATAAACATTGAAAATGAAATAGTTGTGGAAAGAAATCAGAAACTTCTCTATTATATGCTAATCTACTAATATATGGGGCGCGTCACGGGTAAAGGTACATTCGGGCATTTGACGTCAATTCTTGAAATGACGTCATTAAGTTGAGCAGCAGGCATTACTTATAATACATTTCGCGGTGAAAATAAAATTATGTTTTCAAAGTGTGTAACAAAATTGCCAATTAGTTATGAGAAAATAATAGATAATTGTAAGATCTTTCTAAATATAGTAACATCTAAAATATCTAAAAATAGGACCGAATGCACCTTTTCCCGTGATGCGCCCCATATCGACTTCACGTGGGTGGAAAATATCAATCTCTTTCTAAATACCTTGTGGGTGTGGTTTTATGACTCCGATTCCTATTCAGCACCTGATCCAACAGAATTAAACGTGTGGCCATAAACAGATAAAACACATAAGAAAAATTATATTGCAATCTTCATGACACATTATGTCCATAATTTATGTCCGTTTTTTCCATTTTAAACAAGATTCCGCATGGAAACAGTTGCTTATATTACAGCTCATATGTCAGAATCACTAACTCATCTTCACATGTAATGTGCGTATTTTTATACTTGAGTGTATGTTTTATTAAAATATTTCCGTACGATGCTGTGTGGCTATAAACACTCCTCGTGTAGTCATATATTATGTTTTTGAATAAGATTCCACATCTTAGAGTTAATAGTATAAAATCTCGTTCGTCAGATTTTGATCACTCAATTATTTTAATACGAATTTTATGTTTTCTCATACATGCATTATTTGCACATTAAATATTTCCGTACGATGTTGCTTTTTGACATATGACATAACTTTTGAGCAGTTAAGACATTGGTAACTTTAGTTGACGGTCAAGGGGATTAGGCACGACGAAAGTAAAACGAGTAACTGTAAAACATTTGTTTTTATATTCATTAAAGTGTTGTAAATGAGGCCCTATTGCAAAATCTTAAGTGTAATATATTATTATATTACAAGTAAAATGTAAATTTAAATCAATCAAAAGAAATTTTCATATTTATTTGGAAACATTTAATTTAAAATAACAATGGAAATGAGCGTTATGGATAGTTGATAATTTGAAAACAGTGATGGTGAAAAAACAATTTTAATGCGTTTATACATGCATGCAGTTTAATAATCAGATGGGCCTCGTAAGGGAATGCCGTCATGTAGCTGTATGATATCTGGATGTACAGTTACACATGGAAAGCAAGGTAATTGGGTATACGTACGAGAAATCGAATAGACTATACCATTCCCTTTAATGCGTTGCTCATTTCGTCATTGCTGTGTCATAGACAACAAAGACATATATCAAAATCTCTCAAACGGCAAAATGAAGTTCCATCAAATTCTTTACTGTTCTAACTTTTTCAACGTATGTAAAATACACATACATTAAATTGTATCATTAATTTGTGCAAAGGTTTATTGAACTGCTATTTCCTTTTTTATCAATGACGGTGAAATGACAACTGCTATAGCACCTTTAATAACCAACATTTAATCACCGGGACCTGAATTTCCATCTGAAAACATCCAGATACCACGTGCCTATATTAAATTTTCTTTATAAACAACACGAGGAAAGTAACGCAATCGTACCCCACCCACTAACCCGTTACAAGAATTTTCCAGCGTTACAGCGTTGACACGAGGTTTTCGCGGCTTATTCATTGCAAAGAAACTGAAATATATTGTTGACAATAATAATTCTTCATAAACTGTCCTTTTGAATTGATATACCGAAGGTTTTTATAACTTTCATTTTTTGCGTCCTAGCCATTGTGTGACATCACACAATTCTACACCGGATCATTTGGTAATAATATAAAACTTGTTTGATACGGGACTTGTCGGCTAAAAATTCGTTGTTAAATGTTTATGAATAATAAAAATGTCGAATTAATGCGTCAATCTTCTTTTAATATAGCTTAATTCATCTGAAATAATTTCATAGATACATTTTAATACATTTTTCAAATTTAACGCTTCTGTATAAACACAGTGACTTGAAGTGTTGACTGAACGTTAATTTGGGTCAATAACATAAGGGCATGTTCATTGATTAAATCTTAATACCTCTGAAAACACTACGAATTCCTCCTGACGGGAGTGTTTCCACGGAAATACTTGTCAAACAGCAATAAAACGAAAATCACAATTGATAACATGACGAAATTCTTTGACAAGAAATGCGCACAGTGATCTGTTATGAACAGTTCGTTTATTAATTAGACAGTCTTCTAATTATTTAAGTTAATATATAAAACATGACGTAGAATAAGTTATTGCTTTTCGTGTCTGAAAGAAAATCCCATTAGGCATAACGTACAATACAAAATATGACAGAAAACAGTGCAATCATACAAGTAAATCGCACAGACACTTGTTTAGGGGTCCTTTGCTGGCCCTATATGCCTATAGAGCTATATAGGCTATATAGGCTTACAGGTCTCTAGATCCAAAAGTGGGCAATTTCAGGAAATAAACGGATGATCTACAGCATGAGATACAACTACAATCACTTAGAACACAAAATATCCCAGTTTTCAAAAAATAACAGTTCATATATAACATAACCATGGAAAGATAACCAACTAAACAGATCTCGGAAAAATACCACAGGGGCTCGTCACATGATGGGTTTTAAGCATTTTCTAAAAAAAAATTGGGTCTCTATATATAAATATAGACAAGGGAAGGAACTCACCATACATCAAATTTCACACCAGTCAGGTTTGAACAGTTGTTCTTGACACACTTCTGCACACATCCGCAAAAGGTTTGGCCCTGATGGTTCCTTAGTTGTTACTCTTAACGTCCAAACCGGGTTCCTTCCCTTCGAAACAATCCTGTTCTTATAATCGTTCGCGAAATCACAAACTCATTGTCAAATTCCTTTAGTCTGACACGACCTCGTGAACTCGATTTGCACAGGTGAACTGGAACAAATAAACTTACTGTGCACAAATCAATCGTCTGGTTCAAAAGATTATCAATATCTCTTGCATTTGCAACCAACAATTCGCTCCTTCATGCCCAGCACGAAACAGGACGAGCGATTTTCCAGCAAATGAAAAAGTTTTCACCCACGTTACGCCATTTTTCTTATTGTTGTAAATCATGTGACTCTTTATGAAACGGAGATTTTTGATTGGCTGCTACGAAACAGAAATGACGTAAACATAGGCTATCAACAACAACAAGAAAAATGGTGTAACGTAGGTGAAAGCTTTTTCATTTGCTGGAAAATCGCTCGTCCTGTTTCGTGTTGGGCATGAAGGAGCGAATTGTTGGTTGCAAATGCAAGAGATATTGATAATCTTTTGAACCAGACGATTGATTTGTGCACAGTAAGTTTATTTGTTCCAGTTCACCTGTGCAAATCGAGTTCACGAGGTCGTGTCCGACTAAAGGAATTTGACAATGAGTTTGTGATTTCGCGAACGATTATAAGAACAGGATTGTTTCGAAGGGAAGGAACCCGGTTTGGACGTTAAGAGTAACAACTAAGGAACCATCAGGGCCAAACCTTTTGCGGATTTGTGCAGAAGTGTGTCAAGAACAACTGTTCAAACCTGACTGGTGTGAAATTTGATGTATGGTGAGTTCCTTCCCTTGTCTATATGTATATATAGAGACCCATTTTTTTTTAGAAAATGCTTAAAACCCATCATGTGACGAGCCCCTATGAAAAATACATCATCCCAGTTGCACATTAATTTCGAAGACAAAATGGTAACTTACCGAACAAATGTTGATTCCCGTTGATAGATCCTTTAATAATCTTTCCTATGACACTAGTAACTATAAATAAATTCGTCTATTGGTGGAGAAAATCCAAATTTATTATCAAAATCACTGAAGTTTTCACATTTTTTTGTCCGCGGAATCTGTTCTTTTCCGGAATTATGTAAATTATGTCATTTCCGGAAACGCCCATAGTTTCATAAAATGAGTAAATTAAAAAAAAAAACATGAAGAAATGTTTTGACAATCGATCGAAACAAACCTTGAAAATAACAAGCAATCTCGGTAAGTATCTGTTGTTTTGATGGTCAACATTCTATTTAGTTGATTTTTATTTAAATTACACATTGTACGTACAGGAAACATACCGACGTTTTGCGGACGTTCAGAATTTTCCACCAAATTTAACGTTTTTTTAACCCGGCTCTAATGAGCAGCCAAGTCGTTTTTCAAATAAACCGGGCTTAATCGGAAAAGAAGAGATTCCGAGTTAAAACTTCCATAAATTTTGATAATAAATTTGGATTTTCTCCACCAATAGACGAATTTATGTATAGTTACTAGTGTCATAGGAAAGATTATTAAAGGATCTATCAACGGGAATCAACATTTGTTCGGTAAGTTACCATTTTGTCTTCGAAATTAATGTGCAACTGGGATGATGTATTTTTCCGAGATCTGTTTAGTTGGTTATCTTTCCATGGTTATGTTATGTATGAACTGTTATATTTTGAAAACTGGGATATTTTGTGTTCTAAGTGATTGTAGTTGTATCTCATGCTATAGATCATCCGTTTATTTCCTGAAATTGCCCACTTTTGGATCTAGAGACCTGTAAGCCTATATATAGGCCTATATAGCTCTATAGGCATATAAGGCCAGCAAAGGACCCCTAAACAAGTGTCTGTGGTAAATCGGAATCTATAATGTTTTACGAACGAAGTTCTATTAAGGATTTTTTTGCCAAAGCTTAGACAATCCCAAGTAAATATACACTGATTCTTAATGTCAAATATATATTTTCTCTGTGACTTCTACATACTAAAAATAAATAGAAATAGAAACAATAACTGTTACAGATCTATTACATTAAATTCAAATGTACTTCTTTACATTAATAAATTGTAGTACTCTACATAAAATTAAGTCTGGCCCAGAATTTGTAAAATGTTGCCATAAACAAAAGCACCAGATTTGACGACATTTTGTTCATATACCAATCAAAGATCTATTTGGTAGTGAACTACAAATAGATAAGAGAAGGAAAATATACATAATAAGGAAAAGCCAAAACTTCAGCAGCAAAAAAGTTTCTGGTGTCGTTTTCCAAGAATCAAAGACAAATTATAATGTCGACAAGATTCTCGTTCAACACTCCTAATCAAATCCAATAATATAATAATAGTTATCTCGAATTAATATAGAAAAAGTGTTTCTCAAAAACATTATGAAGATTTGTTGGAAAATGTCTCCCAAAAATGTATATGTGTTATACATTTATTTCTAGAAAACGAACCTTTTACAAGGTATAGGCGCCATGGGTTGGTTACACAGACTCATAGTCGACTGATCAAATTGAAAACAAAATATATCTCAATTCTGATTTGAAGATTGAAATTAAACAAAATTAATGCACTATATAATCAATGTACACGATATCAGATAGTTTATTTCCCAGTGTGAACAATACTCGTCACTAAAAAATTTGAGGTTCCTGACACCAAACTTAACCTGTTGAGAAAGCTCTACTTTAAATACTCACTCGCTGAAATGCTTCAATAATTTGATGTTTTCTCGATCAAAAGGCAATAGACGGGTTTTAACACTTAAGATTTCTGTCAATAAAGTAAGAACATTTTCATCGATTACAACTTAAGAGCTTTATTAACGCCAATAATTCTGCCTGGTGGGAATATTTCAACGGAAATACTTTTCAAACATCAATTAAAAGAATACTTCAATTTTATCAAATGACAATGGTTTTGATATTTACAAAATGTTAACGAGATACAAAAACTAATAACGAAGATGCCAAGAATGTTCTATAGTCAGTGCTTTTCTATTTTCCAGTTGCTTATTAAGAATAAAATCTTCTACTTACTATAACAGAAATCTTGAGTTTATTCTAACTTGTGTACATCCTTAAAGACAGTTTTTGCAGAAAGCTTTCTTTATTCTTTTTTACATGTTGTATTACACCAATCCGGGTGGAAATCAGATTAACATCCATTCGAATAAAACCCTGAGAAATTATCTCAGTTCACATTTCTTCCGGTTTTCTAGACAATTATACTTACATTTGGTCCTCTAAATTCCATAATCACAACCATTTTTTAGCGTCGTGAAGTTCAGTTGCACTTGCAATAAGCGCACTGATACCTTGAAGGTTACATAGAGGTCCGTAAATTCCAAAATGACGCTGACTTTGTACATGTGTACATTCATTTGACACTGCGAACAATTCATATCGATTTATATAGATTCCTGCGACAAATAAAATTTATTATTTATACGATATTTTCCAACTGCCCGATAAGGATAATGGGTGAGTGCAAATTACTAAATTAAAGAATGTGACTAGATACTGATAACAGTTGACAAGAAACTGCCAAACTGTACTAGATCGTCCATATTTATCTTGAATTTCATCTATCCCTGCCATCATGTTCTTCCAGATTTAAAACCAGATTCTTCGGTCTCAACAAATTATCAAGAACCTAACCAGTCTTTTGGATAGCTACTTATCTTTGTGCATGGTGTTAGTGCGCTGTTGCATGCAAAACCGTACGGGTGAGTTGGAGTTAATTCACCACGGCAGCCTATCTATACATGATGATTCATGTGAGAAAATTATTGGAACAGTGTGAGAATGGTGGACGCAAGGATCAGGTATAAATCTCCTGGTGGAAAAAAAAAATGCCAATGACAGTTCCATGCAGTTATCAATTTGGCTCACATTGTTTTCTTGTTTATGAAATCTTGTTTAGATTTCTACATTATGAAACTTGTGCTTCCTTTTCATTTCTACTTTTTGGTTGTGGGGTACATGTAAGTCTGGTTATTGCTGATATTCCTGCATACATTTCAGTGACATTTCAACGAAAAAAGCAATAAACGTTAACATTTCACAAGTCAGAATCAAATCATCATTCTCTAGCATAATTTGTCAACCAATAAAAGTTTAAGTTCTTTTGCATTAGTGTTATTCTAAGAGCTTTAAATGTTTTATATCACAATTAAACACTTTCAAACAGCATCAAGCCTATCCATATCTTTAAACGTCTGTTCATCATAAACTTAAAGTTACTGTTTTAATACATTTTAAAACATCAATAACTATCAAACTGTTACAGTCAACAAAAGAATAACCTTGCATTCGATGTGAAGAAAATTTATTGTATTACCAAACTTTTGTTGGAATTTACTCATTTATTACATTATATCGTAATTTCAAAAGAAATTGGTGAGTTGGAACTCAATCACCAACTTTGAAGACAACATATATAAATTGGAAACTATTGGGGCAAGTGTGAGGTTGGTGCACATTAAAAACTGGTTAAAACCCCAAGTGGAGAATTATTTTGCCACTGACCGTTTCAAGGCGGTAACCCCTCGGATTATCTTTTTCGTTAATTGTATGTGGTGTCTTATGTAAAATTAAGTTTTTATAAACTCTTTTTCCCTCTTCACTTTTCCTGAGTTTTTTGCTGAGTGGCAATTTCTGAAACCCACATTTAACTTTTTTATACAGCAGTGTAATCAATAGGGGAACACGTTAAGACATCTCTTCATATTTCTGGAAAGGATACTTATCTGTGGCAGTATTTCCTCTCATTGGCTATCTGGTTTTTATTGGAACATGGTGATAAAATACGCAAGAGTAAACTTCATGTCACCGAAATCCCCAAGCTTTGCGACTTGAGCTAATTTAAGCGTGAATAATGAAACCTAATGTTTTAAGACTTCTGTATAAGATCACTAATTAACTAGTATTACAACATCAAAATGACCTTTTCATGAACAAAAAAAAACATAGAGAACGGCTATACGTTTGAAGGAAATAACTTCTACAGACAGTCAATAATATTTATTTCAGATCGTTTGATTTGGTAAAATTTGCAAAATACTATGAAAGTATGAAGTACATTATGTTCGTCAAAGACGTCATTTGTGTAACATTTTCACTTTAAGTTACCTTTAACAAATGCCTTTATTTTTTGCATTGAGCTAATTTATGATATCCCGAGGAAAGAATGCCACAAAAGCCGTTCGTAGGAGTATTGTAGGAGTATTGTACTTATAGACTAATGAACAGGCAAATTCAAACATATTTAGTCGTTTGAATACCCCGTGATTTAACTCAGTGTTATTTTTAAATTGGTCTCTTTAAAAAAAACACTCTCTTCCTTCTTTTTTTTACTTTCTGCTGTGGTCATTCCTGATATGCAAATTTCACTTTCCTTTAGCCCTTTAAGACCTTTTATCGTAGGTAACAATGGTACTTTCAAAACAGCTGTAGAGAGCAGTATTGTCTACATATAACCGGTACTAGTAACAATATCACTTCATAAGTCTGTATAGTATATTTGTTTGTTCTAAGGTTTTCCTCTCATCGGCTATCTGGTTTTTACTGGAAAATGTTGATAAAATAAGCCATTATAATCTTCATGTCACCAAAATCCCCAAAGGCCTTGCGACTTGAGCTAATTTAAGCGTGAATAATTGAAGCTAATGATTCAAGTCTTCTGTCTAATATCAAAGATATACAGTAACTGATATTGCAAACATCAAAAAGACCTTTTCATGAACGAAACAAAAAAAAAACACAAAGAGAACGGCTATTTGTTTGGGAAAGATAATTTCTTCAGACAGTCAAGGTTATTTATTTTAGACCGTTTGATTAGTAACAAAATGTAAATAACTAAGAAGTGATGAAATAAATTATTTTTGTCTGTATTATTCACGTCATTTTAGAAAAATTAAAAATTACTTTGAACATATGCATTTATTGCTCATTGAGCTAACTTGATATTCTGAAAAAAGAATGCTACAAAAGCCGATTGTAGGAGTGCTTTACTTTGAGACAAACACACAGACAAATTCAAACATAACTAGTCGTTTGAATACCACGTGATTTAACTTTATTATTTAAAGTGTTATTTTATCTCCAGTATAATGAATAGCCATTGGCATGAATCAAACTACTAGTGTTGGTCCCTTGATCAGGAACGACATACACTTAACCAATGTTTTAACTACACCGATCATAAACTTTAAGGTATCGCAAACATTGCAAATGGCGAAAACAGGCTAAAATTTCCAAAAATGAATTTTGGGGGAAATACTTATTGCCACCTAGATTTTAGTAAATAAATGTATTTAGCTATGGATGTAGTTAATGTTTGCAAGCTCAGTTCAGTCTAATTCGTGTTCTAATTACCAAGCACATACTAAAACAAAAGAAAAAACATTTGCATGAGAACTCTAAAATTCATGAACAATATACCAAAGCAACTCGTACCTGAAATAAGTATATGCTGGTCTACAATGTTTAGTGCCAATTCGTCAAAATAATGTTAGGGTTTTCAAGAAATTCAAGGAAATCTTTCTTCCTGGTTCAAAGTGAAAGTAGATTCTTTGACGAAACTTGTTTTTGTTTTGTACTTCAGGACATATGGTAATTATAATTTAAGCAGAGAGTTCTGGATAAAATGAGATCATAAAATTTAAGGAATTATCCAAATTTGTCTCCTTTCTTCAGTGTTAAAAGGGATTTTGTTTGTAAAACACCATAACGGGTGATTTTTTGTCACTGTTTTCTCTTTTTCAAGTACATATTTTAAATTGCTGTGTTTCGATTTACATCCAAATTATTGTATTTAACGAACGACTTTCACTCGATAGACCAGATTATACACTCATCCGAAGTTCTAATTGGTCATTAATTGTATATGTTTACAATGTATGCTAGTTTCGTTTCTTCCCTTCGTCAAGAGAGGTTGTGGAAAGAACTGTTTTGTCTTGAAATCAATTATCTAATGTCTTTTTAATCTGTATTGATTGTTTTCTTAAATGAATCCAATACCATTAACTTACACCGCAGGGTCAAAATAAGAACAGTCTTTAATCGAAAGGGAGGTAATTTTAAAATTGGATACTTTGAAAGGGGTTTATTTAAACAAATGTGCTATTGATTAATCATGTTTTCTGTTTTTCCTACTAATGAGGGGTCATATTAAAAGGAAACAAGGAATGAAGAGCAAATTTCTGTTTGCTTGACCTTTTTATGCTAAAAATGCATTTTTAGCAAAATTAAGGATAACTCTTGCCAAACTGTTCCAAAATCAATTATTACAAGATTAAAGCTTGAGTTGAAGACTGTTGTTGGCATATGATCATAAATAAAGTGTGAATTCAATGTCTTTCTAATCAAAAATTACGAACAAAAGTGACCAATTAGAACTTTTGTTGAGTGTAGTTCATGTTCAAAAAACTACTTTGCGGGATATAGCGCATATATTCAACAAGATGATGTCTGCTATATGCTAATAACATTTTATATATTTATGATGGACATAAAATACTCATCTCTTTATCAGAAAATTTATTTTGATGATTTCCAGGAAGCAGGAACTTCCATTAAATCGTTATTGATTCCTGATACCCAATTAATTTAACGAGCACCAGAACGTTTGGTTATTAAACAATAAACCCATTTGATATAAGAAGTTTCTCCATTGTTTGTTCTTTCTCGACTATACTATGGTTTGTACTTCGCGTGGCTAGTAAAAAGTCAACTCAAACTAAAAACCTTACGACATGGTGACTCTGACACCGATGGAGTACGTGATCTAACAAGATAGCTGGTGTGTGGCTGGTTTATTCAATTTTCGCATAAAAATATGACAATCGCCTCGACGTCGTATTGCACTTTTCTTTCTTGTTGGGTTGCTGCGTTTTCTGAGTTTGGCTGTTCCTGATGTGCGTATTTCACCAGTCGGTGAATCACATAGAACCTTTTCAAGTCGTTTCAGAATATCGTTTTTAATAGTAAAGAAAGAGTTTTAAATATAAGTAAAATATACAAAGTTATTTTTTTTCAACATACATTTAATAACAATATTGTGTAATGAGAAGATGAATTTATAATTTATAATCATTATTCTAAAAATACAAAATATGATTGCTATCGGCTGTTCTTGTATTTAATGACTAAATTATCTGAACTTTTTTAAATTGTAACACTCACTGATGAACACATTTGACGTCCTATAACTTTCAAATAAAGATAATAATGTCCTAGTTTTAAATTATTTTGCACAAAGTTTGTTTATCTAGGTTACTGAATTTAATTTTAAGAAGCAGGATTTATGCACTTACCTAACTTTCATTAACATTTCGACTAAGACTAGGCAGCGTAATATTTTGCATATATATCCCACTCGTTTAAAAGAAATATTAATGAATATCATTATTGAGTCAAAGACAAGCTTCTATGCATTTTGCGATAAATATAACATATTATTCAAAATTTGAAAAAATGTAAGATGCCCACATTCGTTCGATAGATACCACCTATATAGCAAATAAAAGGGTAAAATAGTTGAAAATGCTTCTGTAATATATTACAGAATGTCAGGGCAGTCCGTACATTTTTGCAACAGAGCTTTTCTCAGCCAGTTTTTATGGAGGTTTTAGTGTCGCCCTTTCGAAGAAACGGCGATATATAGGGATCGCTTTATCCGTCCGTCCGTTCGCCCGTCACAAAATCTTAACGTTGGCTATAACTTTGTTTCTTAATAGTTCCTGTTGGAACTCACAAATTATATTGGTTATGACAACACGGTCATAATAAAGCCTAATTCTTTATGTCAAGGTCACATTTGATGGAGTTATGCCCCTTTTTGTACTTAGATTTTGACATGAAGATTAACGTTTGCTATAACTTTGCCATTTCTTGATATCTGTTAATGAAACTCAAATTTTATCGCTTATGAAAACACGGTCATGATGATGCCGACTTTTTCTAAGTAAACGTCACATTTGATGGAGTTATGCCCCTTTTTGTACTTAGATTTTGACGAAAACTAAACGTTGGCTATAACTTTGCCATTTCTTTATATTTCTTCATCAAACTTTCAAATTATGTTGCTTATGAAAACACGGTGATGATGATCAGATTATTTAGGTCAAGATCACATTTGATGGATTTATGCCCCTTTTTGTACTTCGATTTTTTATTGTGACAAATTACCCGGGGGCGACACAAGTGTTTAAACGAACACCCATCTAGTTTTTAGAGAAATACGCTACATCCGGAAAATACAGCATCCCCACACAGTCAAAAAGTAAAGAGAAATAGAGAGCAAATTTATTAAACATAATCGTCGCTGTACTCCTATAAAGGGGATGATTCTAATTAAACGCCGAACGGTTATTTCTGTTTTGAGTCTGTTAAACCCGTTACTCCATATATACACATTTTTACGCATGTGCGAACATTGAAGATCCAGCTCAGCCGGCACGTCAGTGCCGTCTGATTAGGATCTGCACTGGTTGCATTTTGGTAAGAGATAACCTAACAAATCAAAAAGTGAACAGTTTAGATCCTGATCAGACAGATCTAAACTGTTCACCCTCGCAATTAAGGTGTACCTATGGAGGAATGGGTTAACAAATCAGATAGATTGCATTCGTTAATATTATTAAGATTTTTTCAATCTCTAGGAAAGCGAACAAGCTGTGAAATATATTTTCCGTAAGATGGTGAACATGGGGCATCGCCATACCATCCAGAAGTGGAAAATTTACATTATTTTATATTAATACTCAAATCATCTATTTAATCATATATTGTGGTAGATTTTCAAAGGAAATATTTAGATAAAAAATGTGTTTGCTTGTTTGATGTGTTGGCTCTAGTCAGCTTGAGTTCATTAGGATATAAATCCGATATGTGATTAACCTATCTTCAGTTGATGGTTTCGCCTACCTGTTTAATTTTTCAATTGCACGACAGTGGCAGGAGTTTGAGAGTTGATGAATGTTTCTATGGAAATCTTGAAAATAACCTAGAATATCAATTAGGTGCTTATATTCTTTTTTTTTCGTGTTCTTACTGATTGAACTCCAGGTGCTCTGGTCATAATAAGTTCATCGAGTACCTGTCCATCTGGCATAGCTGTGCCTTTAGCCACATGATTTTGTGTTTGTATTGTTTTGCATACAACATTGTCGGGTAGCGTGCTTGTTGGGGTTAACTTACCACGATAACTTATTAGTGTTTATTCATATGAGAACCTGACGGAGCAAGGCCTGTGCACCATAGAACCTGATTTTGTCCATCAGCAACAATATGTTTTGCCATTAACTGTTCCAATGTGGTATCACCTCTGGTTTTGACATTTTTTTTTATTGTTTGTGGTGTCGTTTGGAAATAATCAAATTATTCCTCTCTACTTTAAACTTTGTCGGAAGAATAAGTTTAGGCGTGCCTATTCCTGAAATGACCTTTTCACTTTTTTGGATTAATTTCTTTATCTTAGATGATGTACAACTATTTTTTATGTAGTACATCGATAAATTTTGCATTTTTTTTTCTCCAAAATTCCTTAGAATAAAAGTTTAGTAAAACTTCAAAGAGCAAATGTCTAAAAACGTCTTAGTCTCAGTATCCATATACCTTAATCCCATAATTTGAATATATAATTGCATAACAGCAATGTGTAGACATTAGTAATTCTTTAGTTTGCGGTGTCTGCTATATTATTTTATATAACTTAATTTTTGGAAGTGATACATGGAAAGTGTATTTATAATATCGTAGGTGACCACTGATAACAATACATGTACTTTCAAATCAACGGATTTTAAGATGTATAGAATCCTGAACAATTCGAATAAATGTAACAGTATAATTTATAACTATTCCAAATGCCTCACGCGTATGTAGGCTCAATTCCAATTAAACGTAAAACCACCGAAAAAGCTATGAATATTTATGATTCGTTAGTTGTTGCTTGTCATGTGAATTCATGTGTATTCATTAAATTGTCAGTGGTGACAACCTATTTGTATGGTTTGATCTAGGAAACATATTATTAGCATCTCGTCTCCAAATTCTTGATATTTGTAAACATAATATTGATTTTTGTTTCTTCAGTTACTACATGTTCGAAACAACATTAGAACACTAGACAATTCTAGTACTACTTTGACCATTTGATTTAAAACGACGGATATTTCAAAATTTTGTGTAAGAAAAACGTAATATAAATTTAAGCAGAGTTTTAATATTAAAAGCAATATCATCTTAAATTATAATTATAACAGATAATTTAATATAATAATAGAGAAATATGCAGGAAAAACACACAGTGTCCCGCAGAAAACACAACCTTCCATGTCCTTAGACACTAAAAATTGAATGATGTTAATTTATTTCTTATTGATGTAAGTTGGTATGTTTTAATGAGAAGAGTTATTTCTTGAAAAGAAAAACAATTTCACACATATTTCGATAGAAGTAAGTAAATAAAGTTGGAACAGTAAATGGCCTGGTTAAAGTCAATATAAATATTGAAGTTCTTATAATAATAATAATAATAATAATAATAATAATAATAATAATAATAATCAAAATAATAATCATAATAATTAACATCACGTACACTTTGCAAACGGTGATCAAATACAATTTATAACGTTGTGAAATCAGAAATTACCCTTATCGTCTTTAAATATTATCTCTCTATGAATTTTATCTCGACACCAGACGAATAGTCTGACAATAATCCCGGTTTCTTGTTCAGATTTGGATTGTAATTAAATTACGTGTAAATCGTTTCAGAAGTTGATTAAATATCGACTTTCACGCGCAAAACTGGTAACAGGTTAATTCCATTAATTCGATTACCTCGTATTTTTGATGTAATTTCATTAAGTTAAAAGTAAATTTACCAGTTCTTTCTATACCTGCTTTATGTTATATCTTTCTATAGAACATCTAGACTACATAATTATTCGACGTTTAAATACATCCTATCAGGGATGAACGTAAATAACACATCATTGTTGTTTTGTGGGTTTTTTCACTCTATTTTCGACGTTTCGGCTTAAGCCTTTTTCAAGATTATATACAGAAAATTTCTACATCTTTCTCATTGTTTTACAGCACCGTCATGAAATAGCAATTTATATCTTCATGAACCGAAGCATAATGAAGATAACAATTTAGAAAATCATTTAAACTTTCCTTATCTAAGTCTCTCCATTTATAATGGTTTCATAACAGCTAAAACATATGACAAAAAAATGAAATATGCATATCAGGAATGGCCACATCCAGAAGACACAGCCTCCCCACAGAGCCAAAAGGTAGAGAGGAAAATAGAGCATGGTTTTACAATAATCAGTTTCAAAATGGACGCCACAAACAATTAACGAAAGTAAGAACCCGAGGGGATACCGCATTGGAACGGTCAGTGGCAAAATAATTTGCCAATGGGGGTTAAATCAGGTTCTAGGGTGCACCAACCTCACACTTGCCCCAACAGGTTCTCGTATCACAAAATAAGTACAAGTTGTCTTGGTGAAATAACTCCAACCCACACATCGGCTAAACAATGTTGCATGCAAAAGCACACAAACATATAAAACTTAAGAAGCTAAAAGCATTGCAAAGCCAAAGGGCGGGTACTCAATGATCGTACCGAGACCAGAGCTGCTGGAGTAAGATCAGCAAGAACACGATGACAGGGATAAAAAGGAATCGAGCTTCTAGGTTCTTTTAAGAAAAGATTTCCCCATAATCCTTCATAAACTCTTAAATCCCTGCTACCGTCGTGCAACCAAAGAGGTAAGCATAATGATCAAAAGAGATGATGGTTATGATTTTTATATTGTAAATTTTCCTCGTTTTTGATGATAATGTCCCAAGTGCAACATCTGATGGGTTAATATTTCACAATTTATTCGTTTTCTACAGCTTATAATATTTTTTAGCGTTCAATGTTCATAATATTTGCATAATAGAATCACTTTTAAACCTTGGGTATCTTAGCACAAAGTAGGATAAGAATTTGCAAATGTTACCGCCGATACTTAGTTAATTCAAAAAAAAAAGCTGCAGTTAAAATCACTACCATAACTGCATCAAGGAATTTTAACAGGTTTTTTATGGAGATTTGGTTTAACTTGATAAATTAAAGAAAAAAAAGGCAAAATGAATTACTCCACGTTATTTTTAAAACCCATTTGTAAATTAATAAGAAATGGCTAACAACCTGATATTCTCCAGAGCTCGGCATGCTCGGTGATTTACTAATCTACAGTTGATCGGTATGCTTACCACTTTGTTTGCATTATGTTGGCAGGGCTTTAAGAAATAAAAAGAGAAGTATGCATATTAGGCATCGCCACACTCACAAAAAAACAGCCTCCCCACGAAACAAAAAAGAAAAGAGGAAAGGAGAGCATGTGTTAAAAGTATTTCCAATTCAAATAAGACAACACAAACAAATAACGAAAATGAGAACCCTTGGGGTTACCGCCTTGAACGGTCAGTGGCGAAATAGTTTGCCACTCGGTAAGAGTAAATGAAAGTTTATAGGGAAATCCTGTGTAAGAACATAGAGTACCACTAGAATGCCACTTCTTTTTATGAAGATTGTTAATTCGTAAAAATACTTTTGAAAACTACCTTGGTCGTTTGTTGTTTTTTTTTTTGTTTCGATTGAATTAAAAAAAAAATTAATTTATTAGAAAATTAGCGGTACATATTTAGGACTGTAATAAGACAAATAAATACCAATCCTACTAGAAATAAAGCTACATAATGGTTCTGACTCTTTATGTGGTGATGTAAATTTTGTAATCATTTGTATAAAATTGGTTAATATTTTTATATAAACATAAGTTTTCTTCTGTTGTTGCTGTTTTTTTCCTTTGTTTTCCGTGTTTACTGGCGATATGCCATCCTTACGCTGATTTATAAAAAAGAAATGTTACTGTTAATCCAGTGGGGTCAAGTATTATTGATGTTCATAGAATACCGAAAAACCAGATCAATCGTGGCTACTTCGGGTATGTATTGTTTACCTGACTTATAACATGCAGGCTAAACAATGTGAGGCAAGGCACAAAAAGAGCGATCATAGAGCTTGTGTCTACTTTAAACAAGAAATATCTTTAAAAAAGATAAACGGCGTTGATGGAAAATATTTATATATACACGTATATAAGAAAGAAAGAAATACAGAGAGGCGAAGCAGACACAGTTTAGTTATTTTATTTTACTTGTTATAGCTGTTGACGAACCCTCCCTGCCTTCTTAGTATGACCTAGAGATTAAGCGACCGAATCATGACAACTCATAAATTCATTGAAAGTGTCTTTCAAAAAAAATGTTCAAGCTGTTGCAACAATTTCATACAGTGATAACAAGTCGATTAAAGAAGCAATGTCTTACATTAAGTCTTGATCTACATTTATTCAGTTTCAATAAAATGCCTCTTGTAGAGTTAGAACTCAAGATGAATAAATGTCCTTGAAATTTAATAAAAATAAATACAAACAGCCTGTTACAAGAGCGAAATCTACCAACTTTTACGTAAACTAACTTTAAAAAAAGTGTCCGTCCTGCGTATTGAACCCGGGGCCTCCGCTTGCGAGGCGAGAGTGTCATCCAATACACTACAATGAACTTGTTTTTTGTACTTGAAATTAACAATCAGTATCAAAGGAACTAGAAAGGAACCAGTTAGAACTAGAAATATCTACACTTCTCTTTCGTTTTACACTGTGTAAACTTGTATGAAAGTGTTTACCTGACACCCAAGAATATTCCATATTAAATTGTATTTAAGCTATCAATATTGACTTAACTGGTTATTTAAATCGTAAATATGTTTTTTTTTCTCCAATACAACACCCACTAACAACCAATCGAAATAATCTATTTGATTTTTCCGCTGCATAATAATAAAAATCCCACTAGATACCTCTCCACCCTGCTAGATGCCTCTCTAGTGTAAATAGCTACCAATCGAAATAGTTTATTTCATTTTCTCTCTGCATAATAAGAGAATACGAGTATTATTTACAACATTTCATTGGTCGAAAAACTAGGTCAAAAGTGAGCTTAGACAGCTAACGCCGAATAACGCCGAAAAAATTATCAGTTAGTTATATTTTAAGCGATTTCTCCAAAATAGCGCAAACTCGTTTTTTGATAGGCGTGTTTTATGCATATTCGCTTTAGTTATTATAACTAACCACGTTGCTTTGTGAAAGAAACACAGAGTTGTACTACGCAGTCTAGTGAAACTGATACCAGTAACAGATACAACTAGCAACTAATAACTATAATATGGCTAGGAAAATCCCAGAATTGATTCATTTTAGCTGTGTTAGTTGAAACTACCATAATCTGCCTTCATACGGCAATCTGTTAAGTTAATTAATTGTCAAGAGGTACCAAACAAATCAATGTCTGGCAAATAATTATCCAAGTTACAAGGGAGATTAATTATGTGTTATCTGTATTACATGGCGATTTTAGTTAATATTCAGTTCTTTTTGTGGTCATTTGACATTTAATTTGTAGAGGTCTGGTCCGACTAATATTTTCAGGGTCAAATTAAATATTTGTCCTAACTTTTCTCTCAAGTGAACAAAGGCTGATAATAAATTGTCATTGAATAATTTCAAATGCATATGATTGCATAATCAAAATATTCATTCTTTTGTAAACACGAGTAAAGCTATTACAATACTTTTACAATAAATTACAAATTGATTAGGAAAACCAAAATTTTAAACTATTATTATTTATCGGATTTGAGTCCAAAATGTTTTTAATAACTCTGATCCATACATCAACTCAACAATGTTGAATGCAAAAGCACACGAACATATAAAATAACGACTGAAGCTAGCAGCATTGTAAAACAAGGGAAGTTACTCAACGACCATACCAAATTCTGAGCCATTGGAGTCAAATCAGCAAGAGCACGATAAAAGAGAAAATGAAAGCAACAGATAGAGCTTCTAGGTTTTTTACAAGATTTTCCTATAAACCTTCAAAAACTCTTAAACCCTGCCACGGTCGTGCAAACAAAGAGGTAAGCAAAGGCACTACACGCAATTAACAAAAAAGAAAACTTGATGGTTTATCGTCTCATAACGATCAATTACAGCACTTGGGGATCAAACCAGGTTCTAGGGTGCACCTTCCCCACAGGTTTTCAGATGAACAAGCAACTTGACAAAAATAGTCAATCCTCATGTAAAAAGTCGATGGACATATATTTCTTTATCTTCCGCGCAGCGACCTGATCGTCTAAAATCCGTGCCATCACAACTGGTACAAAAAGGACAACATGATGATAATATATATAATGTGTCAAATTCAAAAACGATGTGTTTTTCTGTTCTAACAAAATGTTTTGTTTTGACGACTGCATATAATTGTGATTATGTTAAAACGAAATCTAGTGAGACGTTCTTATTAACAAATAGAAGTAAGGATAAAAACGTTCTGTTAAAAGTAGTTCGTGTTATAAGTGTTAATGTAACTTTAAGTGGAAGTAACCGCTATGAGATTTTAATCCTTTATATCGTTTTAATTATTTAATTAATTAATTAAATCACTTACTACGTGTTTGTGATGATTCACTTTCAAGTAAATGTATAAAGCCTCTCATTAGAACGCCAGACAGTAAAAAACTAATTTATCTTCAGCAACTGTTTGTAAACATATTCCTAGATATTCTAAAAGTTCTTACTTGCATTTCGTAACTTACAACCTAAATTAAAGTCTGGTAAACATTAACCTTAGTGCAAACACGGTATTACTCATTCTTATTTCAAATGTATTAAAACTGTTGCAATAACGTGACGAAATATTTCCTTTTTATACAACCTTTAAAAGACCATTTAGTTTTATAATTCAGACATCAGAAAAAAGCAATTAAGTTTGATCATATGTACATAATTTGCATACCTTACGAACGTTAAAATAATGAAACAAAATTATTTCTTGCTGTATACGACGAAAGGGAGTTACTTTTTGTAGGAATTGTCTCTAAACATGAATAAACAAAGCAAATTGTGGTACACCAATTCACATTTTCAATCATTCATTTCGAAATAAACATGTAATGACTGTCATAAAAATAAAAATTCCTTAGATAACAAATCTGTTATATAGGTAAGTTTGTATGATATGATCGAATGACTGAGTAAAAAAACAAGGTCATTGACGGATTTTCAAATGATATTGCCCTTACCTGGGAGCGATTAGCCCTGCAACCAATTGAGCTAACCGGGACAACCACAAAAAAGATTGATAGGATAGCCCCGATATACGTGATAATCACTGCACGACATCGGTTACATGTTATTTTAAAACATGCTATTTAAAAAAAGCACGCTTCTTAATTATTTTTTCACAAATAGTTTTGTATGTTTACAAAATTAAATATTATTAACTGGAAATTCAGAGATAAAAACGATTTACGTTTTAGGGCTTTTTAATAAAATTCGTTTCGCTCTACCTATGCGGATATCTATGACTACGTGCATTCGGTATCAATTATGAAATGCTTTTTGTATACCATTTTACTTGATATGTTGATTTAAGATAATATTAAAAATTTTATTGATTTTACTTAAGTAATTTTTTTTTGAGATTTAATAAGTTCATAACATCGAAGATTTATTTAATTGAACGACAATATTTCTCCAATATGAGCTCATAAAACATAAATAATTCTATCTAGAATAATATGATCCACTAATTAATTATCATCAAAAACATGACATTCGGCTGTGTAGATTCATCCCTCGTTATTCTTTTTGGTGAAGAAGCAAACAGAAAGATAAACAAATTATAACTAGTTGATCTACAGATCGAAGTAAGTGCCTTGAGATTATAATCGTTGTTATATCTGAGATAAAATATTATTCATAAGCAATATGAATTTCTCGCACCTCGGCCTTAACTGCAAATCATAATACATTCTTAAAAACTTCTTAATGATAATAACCCTAATGGGGAGCGAACCCGTACGGCGACAGTGCCTAGCCATGCTGTGCCAATTATTTTACCTATTGAGCTTACCAGGACAACCCCAAAAAAGAAGTATCGGATAACCCCGATAAAGTGTTATCATCACCGCATGCAAAAGGGAAACCGATTAATTACTGATAACAGTACTGACTATACAGGTTACTTTAAAAAAAGGTTTTAATCAATACAATACAAAATATTAACCAAAACATATATATTATACAAATACTTCTGACAGTAGTCATAAACGTTTGAAAAAAAAAATTGTTGAGAATATCTGCTAGCTAATTTGTCTGACTTCAGATATTTTTTTTTCTATTGCTAATTTTGGAATTAAACGAGTCTTGGTTTAAATATTTGTATTTGCCTTTACGTTTTCTTTTAATACGATCTTGTAATATGTACATGTACAGATATATACAAAATCTGTCAATAAAGTATGCGAAGGTTATTCATTGTATATTGTCGGGGTTTGAATCTCGGCAGCATTTTATAAACATGTCGTACGTACGATTTGTCTTCGAGTTACACCCCGTCCAGCGTTATCATTCTAAGACCGCTAGATATGAAAGGTACTTCAGATAGAAAGAATCGGTTACGGCATGCATACCCCTGGTCCCTTTTTGGAGAGAAAGATAACAGAGGCAGGGTCGCTCAGTCTGGAGCATGTAATCGAGGGATCCTTCAATGTATGTTCCAGTCCCAGTCTGGCAGCACATGTTTCTGACCCTGTTTTAAATTGCGCCACACAAGGCACAATGGCTGCATTATTGCCCGTAACTGTATATGATACACAACCTCTAGAAATTAAACAAATAATATAAATAGATCAAAAGGGAACTTTGAAAGCCGCCGACCACTATGAAAATATTTCAGGCTCGGTTTCAATGAGCTTGTTCATTGGAAGTAATGGACATTTTTATTTCTGCCCAGGCCGCCTATCCCAGGGTCGAGCGTAACTCAATATTTACACAACTGAATAGTAAGTCTGCTTCCATCCCCAACAATGGTATGCGGTAAAAATGAACCCCAACAATGGCGGTAAAAATGAACCTTCAGTGCGGTATTTTCAGATTGACACAATTACATGATCAGCGGCTTAAGGTCCCCAGATAAAAGAACGGGGTTGCCCTTTAAATGACAAAGCAATCTGGGGAACTGAATAGAAAAGAATTTTGAAAGGGGATCTGAGAATATTAATCCTGCATATCACAGATAACGCCAAAGGTAAAAATTTAAAACGTGTTACGGGGTGATAGAACAATATCAAAATCTTTATTGGCTGAGATATTGAAACCACCCATTGTTATACTTGCCGAAATATAAAAACAATTTAAGTTATTTTTAGAAGTTCTACACACATACTAAGTATCATGCTCAACAACATTCAAGGGACGTAACTGATAACAACGCTGATTGAATGAAATTGGAGAAAAATGCGTTAGCTAACAAGTTATTGTCTCATGTAAATTCCTGATGACCTCGTAAGCTATTGATATTTTATACAAGACTTATTATAATAATCTGAAAATGTAATTACCTAAATATTTATTAATTAATTAAATGAAACAGTTTTCTGGGAGCGGTAATTGAATAGCAAATATATGATTAGATAATCTCATCTCTCTTTAATGTACAATCCTAACAATCAATAAGCTAACACAATGAAATGACGTGCTTCATGCTGAACTTTAATTATTGTCTGTTTTATATTACTACTGTTTTCTTTTTCAGATTATGTAAGTTTTATACTTTGCTGTGTGCGTTACCTTTTTCAAGTTTTTGAAGATATGTCGTCATGCTGATACGAGTTACGGCAAGGGTGATCGTTTTTTTTTATTAAAACCAAGCTTTCAATGGTAAAGTAAAATAGGTATGGATAATAAAGACATCATATTTATTTGATATTCAGTTTTCAGGCCGTCAGATTGGTAGTCAAATAAAAGATATATAGAGGATATTTGATTTTACCAGTGTGAGATAGAAATATATTTCACCGAGTTTACGAGTGAAATTTATTTCTATCTTTCACTGGTAAAAACAAATTGTCTTTTTATTTTATGCTTTTAGTGCAAAATTAGCGTAAATTTGATAGAAAAGTTGCAAGAAATGACGCCAAAACCGCTTGTTTATGACGTAACGTCATTACGTCAATTATATGCGAGCTCTAGCGAGCGAGCCCCCGAAGGGGGCTCGCGAGCAAGCGAGCTTTTACGGTAATGTGCGTATATGCCCAACTACCATCGCTTTAAAAATTTTTAATCCGAAGCGTTCCGATTGTTCCTCCATGGTCTTGCAAATCCCACGGATACACTCTTCACCGTCATTAGGCTTAAGAGTACCAAATTTTTATTCAATAATTTATTTTTATTCTTATTTTTAATAAGAAGAAAAGTCTACATAATGCATTTGTAACACAAAATATACGATCATTTTCATAGGTTTTGTTTTTTTTTAAATAAAAATATACATATGACGTAACGCGGAGAACTGTCGCGCGCGCAACTGTCAAATCAGACCGAGGCTGTCAAAACACCATCAACCTTTGCGTCCGCGCCAGTAAACTTTCAGCGATTCAGGCTTCAAGACAGATCTCTTTGAAAGGTAGATTTCATTATGTTTTGTACATGTGTTTGTCAAAAATATGCGAAACGTCAACCCATTGTTTTTCACTTTCGGTTCTGCAGTGCATAAGCATTTTGTTTACATGAATAGGCGATTCGCCCCAAAACAATTCACCCCATGCCGAAGTCCTCATCACAAAAGTTTGATTTATTCGATAAAATAACAGACGTCACGAAAGTTGCAAGACCGAATGACCTGACTGTTAAAAATTTGGGTCGGTCTGACATGATTTCTAATGTTATCAGGAATGTAAGACAAACAACTGAACTAGAACTTTGACAATTTTAATAATAATCAATAATATCATTTTCCTCAGACTGAGGTGGCCAAATAAGGCAAAATACAAAAATGAAAAGTGTTGGCAAAACAACTGAACAAAAGATTTTTGCACATAAACAATGAGAATTTTGCTGTTCATGATATTCCAGCAGATGGTGACTTTTTCATATAGATTTCTTAATATTCTCAATAGTATTCCACACCATAATGTCAAAATATTCTTTTAGTTTGACCCAGCTCATTTGTGACAACCTAAAAGAGGCGATTTTTAACAAATCTTAAAACTGATACCTGTTTTGTGAAATACAAAAAAGTCATGTGCTGCGAATTCCTGGATTTTTTTTTCAAACCAATATCCAGCTTAAAATCGCAAAATTTAAATTTCATATGGCATGCTGCCAATGTTTACAGTTACTGTATTGATCTCCATTTTGTTAGGTAACGTGTGACGTCATTGCAATTGAAACGGAGCAGGGAAGTTCTCAAACGTTATTTTGACTGTCAAATTGTGATATCGACTAACATACAAGGCAAAATGCCTAATTTGCTAAAAATTCCAAACTGATAATTGATATTATTATTTAATTTCTCAATCACTCTTGCAAAGCGCAGTACAATCTATTATATTGTTAGATAATTACAGACCAGGGATTCTAAAATCTAGAGCTCGCATTGAGGCAGTGCCTTAGTTCATATTATAATTTATAATTAGCGTAAATGATATAAAAGTTGCAAGAAATGGCGCCAAAGCCGCTTGTTTATGACGTAACGTCATTACGTCAATTATATAATTTGAGCCCGTTTTCTAAACGTTCTCATTTGGTATGTTATGTGCGTTTGGGTACCATCGTGAAAAAATCGGTGAAAATAAAAATGATATTCCACTGTTTGAAAACAGTGAAATACCACTTTTATTTCACCGGGAAAATCCTATACTTCACTGAAAAGCATAAAATAAAAGATTTTTGTTAACTTAAGCAAAACAATATATGGAGGTTTTGAGAAAGTGGTATAAAAAAATAATTGAACATTTAACGTTAAAACAAGATCATTTGTAGGAAAACATGCAAAGTTAACTAAAATGTAATCATTTTCTATATAAAGTAAGGTCATTGGGGGCAGACTTCTTTACTTTCTTTTACAACGTTGATAGCTTCTTATGTTTTTTTTTACGTTTTTTGTGTTTTTAAATGCAAAATTTCTAGTTGATGGGTGTGTTGAAGCTGATACAACAAGAAAACTGGACATCTTTTGCTCACATGAGAACCTGTTTTTAACTCCCATCGGCAAATTGCTTTGTCACTGACCGTCCTAAAGCTGTTACAGGTCTGGTTCTTATTTTCCGTTAATTGTGTTGTTTATTTTAAAATTGATCATTTAACAGCCCATGCTTTCTTTTCCTATTTGTTTTTAAACTGTGTGAGAAGGCTGTGTCTTCCAAATGTGGCCATTAATGATATGCATTTTTTTACCACAGTCATTCAGTTTCAACAGCATCTCAAAAAGCAGCATTACCGCCACATTTACATGATGTTCCTAATAGACACTTTTCCACTTTTAAAGCTGGATGTTTTTCCCATCTATAGTAAGCTGAGTCCAGAGCAAAATTCTGAAATATAGTGATAGTTTTAATAATAAATGATAAAATGTACTCAGAGAGCACCAAGATGGTACAAAATAGGCATTGATTCAAGATAGTGTATGATGTGAATGAATTGCATGTTGATGAAAAAAGCCTAAAAATATATAAAAAATAGAAGATTTCTCTGACACTTATTTAACAATAACTCAAGGTTAAGTAAAAACCCATTAGTCTGAAATTGCTTAAGGTTGTAGCAGCAGGCTTTAATTCCAAAATGGTTTGAAAGAACATTTATCTGAAACATTTCACCAAAAAAGAAAAAGGTATGGAAATTGCAGGAAATGTAGGCGGCTTTAAAGAATATGAAAATATTATATGTCTATAACTGTCTCATAAATATAGGTTTATACAGGAAATACTGAGAATGTCTGACGGCCTAAGTTGTTTATGATGTGAGTTATTCAGCAATTATCTGGAATGTTCGATTCCATCCACGAGCATGCACTGCAAAAGCACTAGCAAATTACAGTTAATGCCATTAGAAAACAACGACGGAACAAAATAGATCCAGCTTAAAAGTACAAGGCTAATTTTGGTGTTTGTTTATTTTAAGACTAATTTAAACACATTTAATAGCACATTTAAACCACTCAATTTAGCAACTTGTTGATGGCGCTGTAAATATTTATCTATTATTTATATTAAAATAATAGGTTTTTATTGATCGCGTAGGTTTGAAAATACCTTTGCTTTTCTGGTTTACATTAAGAGGATATTTATTTGATTCCAGTGCCCAGGATCATAAAACTAAATGTGGAGATCAGTCTCAAATCTCAAGCATCTGATTGGCTGAAATGGCGACCAGTCGCCATTTCAGCCAATCAGATCCTTGAGATTTGAGACTGATCTCAAAACTTAGTTTTATGATCTTGACCCCAGGAAAGCATCTTACGCTAAAATCCTTTCTGCTGTAAATTCTTTAAAAAGTGAAATAAGCGTATCAAGGATAGCAACACGCACAAAACACTGCCTATACACACAGCCGAAAAGTAGAGAGGAAAAGAGAGCAGGAGTTAATAATATGATCACCTTTATTGCTAGGGCGAACAGTTTAGATCCAGATCAGCCGGCACATCCGTGCCGTCTGATCAGGATCTAAACTGTTCGCTTTTTGATTCATTAGGTTATTTTTGACCAAAATGCGACCAGTGCAGATCCTGATCAGACGGCACGGATGTGCCGGCTGATCTGGATCTACACTGGTCGCACATGCGTAAAAATGCGTATATATACAGGAAAGGGTTAAACAGTCAAAAATTCAAAGAAGAAAAGTTCCTACCTGGGGAAGATTGGCGAGCAGTATCGGTCTGGCCTTCAGATACTCAGTTATATCACCGTATGTAACAGACATTAGGACGCGATGCAATATACACTCTTGAGTGAAATAATATATGAAGATGCACAAGCGTGTAGATAAGTTTTAAACGTAATAAAGATAAAACTACACAAACAACTTCCACAAATGAGAACAATAGTCAAAAGCATCGCAAAAATATAGTTACTCTAATCAAAAAAATGTTTGCACTTTGTTTTCGGTGATGTTTCATTAACTGCTTTAAACAATGTTAAAAAACTCTTAATGCATACATATTTTTTATCAAAATTGAGATTAGATCTTTTAAGTTAAAAAGAAAAACTAGCTGCTCTCTTTTTCAAAATAATTTAGGCATTAAAAATCAGTTAATGAAAAATCACTGAAAAATGCATTCTTTCTTTTGGAATAGAGCATATATCACAGTAGACTCCCACTTCTCCCACCTCATGGAGCCTTCAGCTTTATAGTTTGCTTGTTTCATATGATTTATTATTGACAATATAACATTATCTCTTCTATCAACAGATTTCATGAAAAAAAACGAATTTGCAGTTTAATGAAACCGAAATAGGTGTGTATTTGTTGAACTTTTGATGTATGAACCCCATGTTGTATTTCATGTACATGTGTGAACACAAAGTTTTGTTCTGTTCTATTCAGATCATCGTTTTACATTCATTTATACAGTTACTTTAAAAAAACTTCTTATATGGTAGCGGTCTTAAGGAGTTATGAAAACAGTTGCAACCAGTTTTTAAATAGCTATTTCGGTAACGCTGATAACTTGTCCTTCACATCAAACAAGTGTGTTGCTCTTAAATTAATCAGACATAACCGTCTGAAATCTAATTAAACTCCAACGCAAAGAAACAGCTTTACATTATTGGATTATCTAAGACAAGTTGCCAAATACCTAGTAAATGCATCTCTAAAACGGAAATCATTCTCATGATTTATTTGACCGCTTTAAAATCATTTTCAAAATATCTTCGAATATAATCATATTTATAGATTGAGTTTAGTAACAAACTGACCTCTATACATGTAACTGTTGTTTTGTGTTGTTTTTTGTTGTTTTGTGTTGCTTTTGAAAAATAGCCTCTTCAGAATTTAACAGTTGTAGATGTATTATGTACTAGTGAAAAGGCCAAGAAACAGCAAACTGATGTTTAAACAATTTGTTATACACAGTTACTTAAAGCTTGTTGGGTTTTTTTTCGCTGCGCGGGTGTGTGGGAGAAGTTAAAAATCATTATCTTCGTTTGTCTTTATTTTTCATCAACATATAATAATTTATTTTTAGAAAAGAGTAATAGAAGAAAAAATAAAAAAGTTTGAAAGAAATGTCTCTTGAAATCTTAATTAATTCACATCGACTTTCTTGATACCTTTTTTTCATACTAGACGATGTGTAGCATAAACAAAAAGGTCTGACAATAGAAGCTAGTATTTCCTCGGTTTCCACACAGCCGACATTTCACTTATATCACCCTCAGACGATGCCCGTTTGTTTTGAATACTATTCCCTTCATTTAAAAAGTGCACGTGGAAATGTTCCGATCGGTGATTTGGTTCGAATACGACACATTCGGCATTCTCCGGGGAATAAAGGAAGTCACATGACTTAGTTTGTGAGCATTTGCAGTACATAAGAGGTTCCGTCTCAAGATTGAGCGATCTCGCTCCATCAAATGGTAGGTGATTGGTTTTGTGAGCGTTATCAGGAATCTGAAAAGAAAGAAATACTCATGAAACAAATCGTATTTGTTATTATTTTTTATTATAAAATGTCATGTCTAATTAACAAATTTAAAAAATACATAATGCCTTACGGTAGCATTCAAAATTGAAACTGATCTTTACTAGCTTTTATTTAAGTCGATCTTGGCGATTCAACCACAGGGACACATACGCACTCATTTCTCCTGACAGTTTCATTAGCTTCTTATGTTGTTTGATGTGTTTCGAGTTGTCTTTTTGTTTATTTGGGTATCTTTTTTAAAATTTGTCTATTTATTAACTCATGTTATCTTTTCTTCTCTTCTTTTTTGTCTGTGTGGGTATGCTGTGTCTTCTGAATGTGGCTTTTCATGATATGCTTATTAAATGAGGCACGTCACGGGAAAAGGTACCTTCGGTCATTTTTCGTGATATTTTAGTTTTCACTTAATTTAGAGAGAACTTACAACTATAAATCAATTTCTTATGACTAAAATGTGATTTTGTTACATACTTCGACAATAAAATGGTATTTTAACCGCGCAATGAATAATAAATAATGTCGTCTGCTCAAATTTATGACGTCATTTCAAGGATTGACGTCTGCTGTCCGAAGGTACCTTTTCCCGTGACGCGCCCCATTTCACATTTTTTGCTAATGTTCTTATGAGACTGGTGAGCTTTCTGTTATTGGGTTTAAGAAAGTGATGTGTGCCATGTTGAAAAATCATAAATTGACAAAGGTAAAACCTAAAATTGGTTGCTTTCAAACGTCGCCCGAATTAAATAAACTACAATTACATTTTCCTAGTACATGTACAGGAGGCTGTACTACGTCACTTTTAGAATGCCGTGCACACACCGTCACTCGCTTCAGGCAGGGTTTTTTCTTATTTTTTCAGTCATTTATAGACCGATTTTTATCAGATAAAGAGCGCCGTACTCCTGTTATGAAGCATTTTCATCGACTCGGATATCAATCGGCTGCCGTTTTCTCAAACATTAAAAGACACATTTTGTTTCTAAGTCACACGGTCAAGCCATCCTGATGTATTTTCTAAACCGTTTAGCAATACTTAAAAGCGTGCACTTTGAGGCTGCAAGACATGATGTTAAGAGCATGATTGGGATAATAGTTGAATGTAAGCTGGAATTGGTGATTTATATTATTTTGTGCACTTTGGCACCATTTTATAGTAAATACTTTGTCTTTTTTCGTCTTAACACTGATTTAAAATTCTGTAACTTGCAGAGTATTTGGAATAAACGTAAATTACTTAGACAAGGATGACATGACTTGTCTTAGGAAGAGAATTTACCCGTTCATCATATAAGAGATGTTCTTGGTGGGAAGAGGAATCGCTGTCTTGCCGTCTCAGACGACGTCTACTAGAACCTCTGTGAGGCCCAGCTCCCAGGGGCGTGTTTATCTTAAATACCGCGTAATCTTTCAAGCGGCGTCTGTTATCAATAAATATTCATACAAATATATTAACCATTTACAGAGGGGCATGTTAACAAGAAAAAATACACAATTTATTTTTCAAACTATTTTATCTACTTGCGACTTCCATAACCTATCAAATACTTACAAACCAACCGCGCAATTATAAATATTCTAAATCTTTTGAATTCACAGAACTTTGCTTCTCAAGTGTAACGTACAAATTTCAATTGTAATTATTTCAGAAACTATTCAAGGATATGATATAGAAGGCGTTAAATCATATTTCCTCGTGTTTTGCTGTTGCTAACATTCTAGTTTGGTCTTTAAAATACAACTTCGAAACTGTCTAGAATATCGAAACTGGCAAGGTTAATGATGTGAACACTAAAACTGAATGTAGAATTTAGAAGTTATGGTAAAAAAAGTAACACAAAAGTTTTTTAACGAATTTTACTTGAACTACAGTAAATGCTTTTAACGTAAACTATTTATTAAGTACCTCCATATAACAAAGATGAGCACTACAACGACGGTTGCCCACAGGACGACCACGAAACCTCCACCGACGGCGCCTGCAATTTCACTGTGGTCCCAGCTCCTTGGTGCTGGAGCTGGAAATAAAAATAAACGCTTTATTTCATTTTTGACAGCAATCTTCAGAACAATAACCACGTAGCAATTAGTTCATTGATTAATGTCGGAAAGGGTATCCTTGCGGTCTAGTAACAATACAGGTATGAAACATTCTAGTTTCCGACCAAAACAAAGCCTGGCCTAGCCTGATAATTATAAAACTGAGAATAGAAACCAGTCTCAGATCTCAAGCTTCACATCTGGCACTTACCTAACAGTACTCCATTTTAACCAATCGGTTTGCTTAAATATGTAACTGGTCTCCATTCTCGGTTTTGTTAATCTTCGAACTAGAAACGTTTGAACTTAGAGTGATGTTGGCTTGAACGGTATTTCGCGTCATTCGCTTGCTAAATAATTATAAACAGCCCTTTAACCAATACATGTATTCTAATATGACGTTGTCAAAAATAAGGCAATAAAAGTAGCCGTTACAGTAACTTAGACAGTCGCGTGATCATGAACAGAACAGAAAAGTACGTACATTTATTTAACAAAGTCAAACTTTGTATACAAATGTTATAATTTAGAAACTTTTGTTATTCCACTCTGAAAATGGAAGATGGAAAACAGCTTTTGCTATTTTCTTCATGCAAAATATCATGTGATTGTCTAGTTATCCATTACAATGTACCAGTCATACTGAGAAGTTTCTGTCAATAAAATATGATTATTTTCATCGATTAAAACTTTATTTAGTTCTATTAACGCGCTGAATCCCTGCTGGTGCGAGTATTTTAACGGATGTACTTTCCCGAATATCAATAAAATAAATACTTCAGTTTTTCAGTTGACAAACCTGAGACATGGTGAGCATTTTACAATGTTTAAGATTAAATGGCTTTAATACATGTTCTTATCCCTGATTAATTTAATCTTTGACATGGATTGTTAGCAATCGATAGGCACCATAACAAAATATCCGGCACCAAAGGGCACGTTATTGAAATAAACGTTTAGTTGAAGTTTTTATTGAAATAAACATTTATTTCAAGTTTTTTTTTAAATAAACGTTTATTTCAAGTTTTTATTGAAATAAACGTTCAGTTCAAGTTTTTATTGCAATAAACGTTTTGTTCTTAGGCTATTCTTTATTGCAATAAACGTTTAGTTTTTCTACGTGACCACAAGTACCTGAAAACGTTATTTATAATATGTCCCTATAACCTGTGAAAAAATAAGATTATCATAATTATGTTCTTTTTCAATATAGTAACAAAGAAAATGTCAAAAAAATCGCCGATTTCAAATTTCTCCTTGATGTGCACCAAATCAGTTAAGATTTTGTACATGTTTTAATTATATTATTCGTTTTTATATCTTTTTATCATTAATTGGGCTGGTGATTTTGAAATGATCTTAGAAGGATCTTATGATCCGATGTTTACAATTCAATAATCTGATGTTTACAATAACATATTTTCATTTATTCTTTACAGAAAATAATACGTCCTTGCAACTATTTAACTGAGCTGGGAGTATGTGATTCTCACAATTTTCCTCTAGAATGTTAAACATACACAACTTTCCTTTCGGCCTTGTTTATAAATGAATTCCAGACTTCTAACATTCAAGTTGATATCTGTTCGTTACATGTACATGTGGTATACACCAACTCACATTTGCATCTGCTACTCGAAAAGCGCCCCCAACAACAAACTTCACACTTCAATTCCAAACCATCTAAATCTTAATGTGTAATTATTTAAACATTTCAAAATAAAAAACATTGTAAGTTTTTACTTGATTTTGATGAAAGGTCTGATTATTGTTCAACGGGGGAAAACTTGTATTCTGCGTAGAGTAAAGGGCTAAATCGAAGGCTGCTAGAATGGATAATGTTTGTTTGATCTTAATACGATGAGTCGCTAAAGGGTGATTAGCGATTAGCTCAATTGGGGTTTAGAAACCCTAAAATTAGCAGGTGTAATCAACTCACAAAAGCATTGAAGAAGTAGTTTCGCTTAAAATAGAAACGAAAAAGTATAAAAGCTTATTTTAAAAATCCTCACTTAACACAATGTCTAACATAAGAAAAATCACCAACACCGAATTTCGTCAATTTGGCTTCGAACCCGACATCACCAGCTAATTCATTTCCTCGACTCATTATGACACTACATGTAACTCATGTAAATAGAAGTCACTGATCACGGAGATTTCTTTTTTCAGTAGCTTACTACGAATAAAATGTATACTTACAATTGCAGATATCTCCACTGTACCCTTGTATGCATCCTTTCACGCAGGTCCCGTTTGGCATTTTACACAATGATTCCTTACATCCTTCGTTACAAGTATTATTACACCAGTCTCCATAGAAACCTGGTTTACAACCATTCAAACAAAACCCTGAGTATTTATCACAGTTCTCAGCCTTCCTCTCCAAATTCCGACAGTTTTCTGGACACACAAACTCGCACTTGGTCCCGTAAAATCCATAATCACAACCATTTGTACAATATCCGGATGTTGAGTCACATACTTCGCACGTGCAATTTGCGCACGGCACCGCCCGACAATTAGGAAAACATGGAAGGTTACAAGTCGGTCCGTAAAACCCAGAGTGACACTGACTTTGTATACACCCTTTACACTCTGAGCACTTCATATCGATTCCTGTAATAAAAACAAAGAAACTTAGTTCAACATGTATCCGATACGATATTTTCCTACCACTCGAAATAAACAATACATGCAAATAACAATATAATAAAATGCAATTTGGTAGTAGTAAAAGCAAACCAGAAAAAACTATCACTGTTCTCATTTCAGAGAAAAGAACCAAATTGAATGTATTATTCTCACACTATAACTAGAAGGATGAGCAACAAAGTTATTTTGCATGAGTGTATTTCCGAGTTCAGAGCAGTTAAAAAGATTTCAGCCTGCCGTGAGCAGTTAACCGATATTTGTCTTCCTGCGCGTGAAAAATCCCATAAATTATTCATAAAAACGAAAGCTGTTTTCATATGTTACATTTGAATTGTCAATATCGGTGTTGAAAATCTTTTATAAATGCATCGTTCATGAACGTTTATGGTTATATTCAATTAATGAGTAACCTATAATACAGGGAAAAAAACATTGAATAATCGAATTCAATAAATTTAACAGTCAGTAACAATACTAGTTTAAATGTAATTTTAAAAAATACACATGAAAAACGTATCGCCGTGTGATAGAAACGTTCACATTAACGCCAATAAGCTGTTAGTTTTCCACATAAGTAATTGAGTATTCCCAAGGTTTTATCCTAAAAGTTAAGTAGAAACACTATTCCACGTGTCTACGAGATCCGTATGATTTTTATTTCTTTTCTCAGTATTTCCCCTGTCAGTTATCTGGTTTTCACTGGAACGTGATCGCAAAATACGCTGAAGGAAGCAAACTCTATCTCCACAATCTCCTAAGATCGCAGATTTTATGCCTTGCGGCTTTAGTAGACACACAAGTTATACATCTGACATGATATCATCAAACAATACGATAAACAAATTTACACGATAATCAAACAGTGTGGAATTAAATCGTCAATATTGACGTAATTCTTTAAGGCTGGTCTTTCGAAATCGCAGATTGAATTTAATTATATCAACAAACGCCTTCCGTGATCGGATTCGAAGATAAATAAAACGAGTATATAGAGTTCAGTAAAATAATGTCGATGTGATTAATACCATTGAAAAATGTTGGCAATTGGTTCCACGAAACTTTAGAGAAAACAGAAAAAATGAATATGTAACAAAGTATGTCTTCTGGAAAGGTATTTTCCTCGCTGTGTTCGGCTTTTGTGAAAATTACTAAATATCGAAGCTGATCTTTCCCTTATTATGATATCTCGAGAAAATGATTTCTTTCAAGCTGGTAGGACTGTAGAATTTTGAAAGTATTTTACGGTCAGACACGGTTAAACTTTAATTAGCTGTTACAGTACGACACGTCAGTTACATTTTTATTTAATTTGGTTCAAATTATACTTGTAGTTCATCACATTCATAAGTTAATCGAATAAATAGAAAAAAAGTTACTTTAAATTTGTAAACGATAAACTGCTTTTTTCAATTTAAATTTTTTCTATCGTTCCTATAATGTTTCATGTTATTTCTTTAATATTTCTGAAGACGTAAATTGTATTTTTATCTGATATTTTATTTTGATGATTGCTTTATATCCTGAAAAATAAAACTGTTTTGAAAGCTTTATTTATACCAGGATTGTAATGATCTTTTTAATATGTAAACTTTTTTTTTACTATCGTTCCTATAATGCTCCAATTTATTTTCATAATACTTCTGATTGACGTAAAACGTATATTTATCTGATATTTTATTTTGATGATTGTTTTATATCGGGAGCATCGGCGGATAATAAAACTTGTTTTATATCTTTTGTTTATACTAGCATTTTAATGATCTCTTGAGTATGCAATTATAAGAACGTCAACCCCTTTGAAATCAGAAATTTCTCCATTATCTGCTCTTTAATTACTTTCACTTTTTTCCACTTGATTCGGAAAGTAACTAAATATCTTGTGGCATTATGATTCAGATGCCGATCTGGCATGTAATTCAGAAGAAGTAGTTAGAAAACGATACTCAGGCAGATCTTGCAAATACGGATTGTCTCCGTTATGTGTGCTCGTTCATCGAAGTGAAACGGTAATTCGCATCTGGTAAATAAATAGCGATCTTAATTTAAAAGTAACCTTTGTTTCAATTTTGAATCAAAAATACATCTGCAATTTGTAAGAACCTTTACAACCTCAGTACGTTAAGAGCGCTCTTATAAAACAGTTTTTGATATTTCGGCTCAGTTCGTCTAGATGGTTTTAATATCTTATATGTAATGTTCATTCAGCCTTAGAATATGTCTTTACCTTTTGATGTCTGCTATGATTTGCCTGATTTTATTTACACATTCCGCTTTAAAACATTGCTGCTTTGTTCCTTAAATTGTCTTCAAACTAAGAAGAATCTGTGTTTTATTCTGTGTACCATACGTCGATGTTTGTAAAATGATATTCATTAAGAGGTCGCAAACATTGCAACTGGCGAAAACTAGCTAAAATTTCTAAAATGAATTTTGGGGGAATTACTTATTACCACCTAGATTTTAGTAAAGAAATGTATTTAGCTATGGATGTAGTTAATGTTTGCATGCTCAATTTAGTCTAATTCATGTTCTAATTACCAAGCACATACTAAAACAAAAGAAAAACCGTTTGCATGAGAACTCTGAAATTCATGAACAATATACCAAGGCAAATCATACCTGAAATATGTATATGCTGGTTTTCAATGTTTAGTGCCAATTCGTCAAAATAATGTTAGGGTTTTCAAGAAATTCAAGGAAATCTTACTTCCTGGTTCAAAGTGAAAGTAGATTTCTATAGATTTCTACTTTCACTTTGAACCAGGAAGTAAGATTTCCTTGAATTTCTTGAAAATCCTAACATTATTTTAATGAATTGGCACTAAACATTGTAGACCAGCTTATACTTATTTCAGGTATGAGTTGCTTTGATATATTGTTCATGAATTTTAGAGTTCTCATGCAAACGTTTTTCTTTTGTTTTCGTATGTGCTTGGTAATTAGAACACGAATTAGACTAAACTGAGCTTGCAATCATTTACTACATCCATAGCTAAATACATTTATTTACTAAAATCTAGGTGGCAATAAATATTTCCCCCAAAATTCATTTTTTGAAATTTTAGCCTGTTTTCGCCATTTGCAATGTTTGCGATACCTTAAATTGAAAATACCGCATTAACCGTTCCATAAAAACAGTCATATGCACACCATTGTCGGGATAGATCAAACTTTAAACTTATTACTTGGGAATATATTGAGTTGCGCTCAACACAGGCCAGGTGGCTTTCTCACTACTGCCCTTGAACTGGCTCAATCAAACTGAGCCTGCATTTTCTGGACAAATTATGGGTCATAACTTATTAGTACTATTTAACTATTACTTAATGACCTTTACAACATATATCTATCAAAAGTATAATGGGACCGGCTTCAGATAGACGTTTACAGCGAATGTTGAGTACCATGTGGCCCGGCTTCTTATATAGGTTGTTAGCGAACGTTAAGTACCAGCTCAAGGTTATATATAGATGAGATCGATGAGTTTGTGTTTTCTAATAATCAAAATATATGCGAATTGAAAGTTTATTGTTTTAAGCAGAAAAAGTGTACATGTCATTGTTAAGAGTCATTGTTGAGATAGTTATTCTTGGCGGAATATTGAAGATTGTGTTTTGTTTAGTATTTGCGATCACGTGACTTGATTTCGGCGCGTCAGTGTGACCTATATATAATGGTTCTTTGTTTAGAAATGTTTCTGGTGTTTACATTGATGGTTCTACAACGCGTTCCACAACTAATAAACACGCACATCATTCAACGTTCAATACCCTTGCCAATAAAAGACAAAAATATATTATCACTCAATTTTTTCTTTGATCACAAAACAATCCATCACATGCATGAACTCTTACACCCAAAATCAAACTTCTTTAAATGTCGTCCACGTATACCACATTAGTGTTATACTTTTCTTGTTATAATTTGTCGTATTCGGTGGCTTCTTAAGTTGCTTTTATCTATTTGATGAGTATTTGTTATCTATTTGATTTTGATTGTCTACACAAAATATGTTCTCTATGATGTTGAAAAAGAAAAAGATGAAAAAAAAAGCAATTTAAAGGCCACCGAACACGACATATATGAAAATATTGCAGGCTCGGTTTGAGACTCTACAGAAACATGATAAAAAAACTTATTTATAACAGCATATAACAAAACGTTTGAGTAATTCAATAATTAAGCAATGTATCGCAGAGCCGTTTCGGGGAACGACGTTAAGTCAAAAGGTGAACAAATGACCGTGAAAAAATAACATTCTTTACAAATTAAAAAAACTAAATCCGAATCAATTTTGTTTTTCTGTTTAGTTCAAACGAGTCTTCAATATTTTAATGCTTGTAGTCAATAATCTTATTAAACACATCGTCCGTATAATGTACAGTTTTATCTTATTTGACTGAAATAGAAATCCACTGTTGTGTCTATGGGGACAACCATGAGTAACCGTGATTCAGTCATTAATCTGACAAAAGTTCTAAAACAAAACTAACTATTTGCGGCTATAAAATTAGTGTGTCGCCAGAGGTAATGATAATACGTTAAAAGTGTCTGGGAGTTGTAACTAAGGTTATGTTTGAGATGGAATAGATTACTATGTGAACCGCTCATTCATTTATCATCCTAGTATATAATTTAAGTCCATTTTAAAAGCAATTTTGCGCTTTGAAGTTATTCATTAATGTGACATTTAACAAAATGCTTGGAAACAAAAACCCTGTACTCCCACATAAAAGCGACTTGGAAAAGGAATAATTAAACTCAACGTGTTTATATCATTCTAACAGAAAGTCTCTGGATTTGATTCGGCAGCTCTCTCAAATCCAAAATTTTAACAATGTGGACGTTATTTATTTTCTTTTTAATTATGCAAATAATTAATCAATTACAAGTCGGAACTTTAAAAGTCGGAACATTTAAATTGTTCATTAAGTGAATTGGTTGTCTTACCATATGTGCGATTTGTAATATTGTAGGATACCGCGTATTTTTAACACGTTTTATGTGTGTCTTTATAAAACACAATTACTCTTTTAACAGCAAAAAGACCGATCTTGACTGAAATTCGACCAAGTGTAATTTGTTTAAGACATTTATTCGCTTTAGTTATAAAATCAAACGGACTATTTCAAAATACACAAATCATGATATGGGAAATAGGTAGGACAATAACTGTTGTAAATGGATAATGTATATATTTACTCTTACATTATTATTTGAAACAATTAAACTGCCTTATTTCGACGAATTTCATGAAACTAACTTACATGTATGCATGTCTTTATCAGGGTATTGTAAGTGTATGGCTAGGCTTTCAACTATTCAAAAACGGCCCATAAGTCATGTGATTTTAATGACAAGTACAAGTCATGGATAGCAGATGAAAATACTGGTTTTGTGCCTTAACGTGTTCTCGGATGTTGTTGTTAATGGTTTTTGGAACAGATGCTTGCCTTTTTGGTTTTCTTTTTAACTCTTCCTGCAGACAATAAAGATGTATTTGTTTAAGAAATTCTCTTTTGACATCCACAAAAGCTGAGTATCTAATAAGACTGTTGAACATTCCCGACAGTTCCGACATTTGCCCCGTTTTATTATGATGGTTCAATATCCCCAAATCTTATTTGTTATTATTATATCCGTTTCTATGGTCGTATCGTTGCATTATCAACATCGTTTCCACGGTGATTTGACATCTTGTCATGTATTGTAAAGTAGAAGGAATTGCATAAATAAAACTATCGGATTTGTGCAATATAAATATTGAATAATATGAAAAAGCGTACCGATTGCCCTTTGTTATTTATGGAAATATATATTTCTCGTGAAATATATCAAGCAATGTTATTGTCTAAACTCATGACAGATAAGAAACCAAATAGCTTACTTTGTCATCTAATTGGCACATTTAATCAAAACAAATCTATAATTCAGGACGCTCTTTGCTTTAGTTCAGACGTGATGAAGAAAAACTGATTTGTAAATCGTATTTCACGTTTTTTTTCCGAGACGAGAACGAAAAGTTCCAGATTATATTGTATTGATTATTTGTTTTGCAATCTTATCCAAATAATGCTAAAAAAATTGGGAAACTCCAGGTACGCCCTACCATACTTTTAATTTAGTTTCATTACAAAATATTTAAATGAATTATTGCTTGATCAGATCGTATGCTTAAAGCATTTCGATCCTGTAGATGTTGTTGTGGTTGTTGCTGTTGTTGTTGTTGTTTGACTATTGTTCAAAGATTTGATTTACTGAGTTCAAATAAAGATTAGTATTCAATTGAATATATTGTTTCATCCCTGCGTTTTAAGTGCGTTGATTAACTGTTCCAGCCTCACACATATAGCTTAATAATTAGGTAAAAGTTTTATTTATTTATACATGTATATTCAAATAACTGAAATGGCGTACAGATATCTACAATACAGTCAGAATAGTGCGGCTTTCAACAAAGTATTTTCTATAAGGAATACTTACGGTACAGAAATAAATTACAAAGCTTATATGCTAATAATGAGTTACTGTGCACAATGTAAACATATATATTTTTAATCAGCGTATAGAGGATTACCCTAAAATCTTGTAGAAAATAGAAAACAAATACATGTACCCATTTTTTTCTCTCCAAGTTTTATTTTTTATCAACATACATGTAGCAGTAATTATCTATTTCCAATTCATTCTAGTTCGCATATTCTATGGTTAGTGTGGTTTTTCGGTAGGAGTAAACCCTTAGGTTAACATTTTGTTTGATCTGACCAGTGAAATTAAACACCTGATAAAAAATCATTATGTTAAAGACATCTGTAAAGAAACAGCTTATAATATACATGGGCTTGTCTCTTGATTTCTGCAGCCTGTTTTACACAAGGACTATAATAACTAATTTTGTGAGGTCATAAAAGTATTATTTATTGATAATGGGCTTTGGAAACAGTTGATTACGTTATTCAGTAACAAGTACTGTTTCAGGATTTTATTTACCATTTACATTTAAATATTGAATATAAGCACTGTGTACAAATAAAATCAACGTATAGACCGAGTTTATTTCTAGAACATATTCTTCACATGTGTATATTTTCTATCGAAGGAAAACGTGAAACAGTCAAAAAAAGGCAATGAATATTAATGACTCCTTAGCTGGTCTTTGTCATTTGTTGTCATTAAATTGTCAAAAGCGACAACTGTGATGTCTTTCTGAAGTAACAGTCACAATGTAGAAACTGTTCGTTAGCGTCTGCAGAATATGTATGTATCGAAAATAATTTTGTGTGGCGTAAAATATACATTAATTTAGTAAAATAACCCGTTACCGATGTCATGCAGTATATCAGGGCTATCCCATCAACCTTTTTGGGGGTTAACCCGGTTAGCTCAGTTGGTTGCGTCGCAGGAATTTCAGGGCTAGGTGCTGTCGCCGTGACGGTGCGAGTTCGCTCCCAGCTAGAGACACTATCATTCTCTAGGCAGTAAATAAAGAGGTTGGTTGAGCTGGAGACAGCTTCATGCAATAAATAAAACAGGTTGGTAGAGATACATTGTATATTTAATATAATACGTATAAGAAACATACATCTTCTGTTCGCTGCAAAAAAAAAACGTAGACAGAGATTCAGATGTACAGATGTATTTCAAACATAAACAAACAATGTTCTAGGGAGAACTTGAAGAGTTACCAATTTGGTACGTTCAACGGTAAAAATGTATGCAGGAATGCAAAACATGCATACTAAAAATACTAAAAATTAAGTAAAGCTTTGGGGTTTATTCACTAGTTTTACCATCGTCAGATTTTCATAAGAACATAAATACTAAAACCCTTCATTACGAACACCTCGAAATTAAGACCCCATCGATATATTAAAACCACAACTTCACATTGTGCCATTTACTTTTCCATCCCGTAATAAAGACGAAACCACTATTCAGACCACTTTGCCCAAGATCATAAAACTAAATCAGTCTCAAATCTCAAGCATCTGATTTGCTGAAATTGCGACCTTGAGATTTGAGACTGGTTTCCAATCTCAGCTTTATAACCTTCAGACCTGGACTGGTCGTAATAGAGACGCTTCACTGTAATATTATATAAAAGATGCCTTATTGAATTTCTTTAAAACGCCCTGAGAGTGGCACACATGCAATAGACGAAATAGTTGTTGCAAACACAGTTGGAAGGTAGATGTCCGAAGTCATAATAATTGTATCTCGTATCCCGTCAAACATATTTTCAAAATAAAGCTAATAAGAATATTATAATTTATCACTGACGTGGTTTGAAAGAAGTAAGAAAAAAAAAAAAGAAATCACAACGCAAAAGCAATAAGCAATTCTTTTAATGCTTTTTGTTTCCCAACATCTGGTGATATGTTCGTGTATGGTTGTCTTCCAAGTTCAAATTTGGATTGTAATCAAATCCCGTGTAAATTGTTTTAGACGCTGATTAAATATCGACTTTCACCCGAAAACCTTGTGACAGATAAATTTTCTTCGAATCTTTATATTGCCTTCGTGTGTTTTTATCACTTTCATTAAATAAAAGACATGCTACCAGTACCCAAGGTTATAAAACTGAGCATGGAAACCAGTCCCAAATCTCAAGCATCTGATTGGCTGAAATGGCGACCAGTCGCCATTTCAGCCAATCAGATGCTTGAGATTTGAGACTGGTTTCCAATCTCAGCTTTATAACCTTCAACCCAGCTCTTTCTATTTCTGCTTAATCTAATACAGTCTGGCAGCAATTCCTTAATGACTAATACCATCCTTCTAATGAATGTTAACCTGTTACAAAAGACATTCTATCATCAATTATGTTCTCATGTGCTGTCGTTATAAACATTTGAGCATGATTGACATCACGTAGGAAGTGTAATTTTGAAGGTAACCGAAATCGAAATTAGAATATTGCATGAATTTATTTATTTATTTTCTCGTTTTCTTTTATTTGGAAGGTTCCATGTTCATCGCCATATGCATACCATTGTTTGGGATGGATCGAAATTGTACTGTTTATTGGTGTAAATATTGAGTTGCGCTCAATCCGGGGCTAGGCGGCGTGGGCAGTAAAATGCATTTCCATTACTACCCATGAACAAGCTCAATCAAACCGAGCCTGCAATATTTTCATATTGGTTCGGGGGCTTTCAAACTTCCCTTTTCATCTATGCATAGTTTAATTTGGCCTGTTCATGAACATTTTGGTACTAAATGGTACTGTCCACTCCAAGCGCAACTCGATACTTACACAAAACGATGGTTTGCATAAAATAATGATAATAGACTGGGTAACCGCGGCGTATTTAATGTTTGAAGAAATTGCACAAAAGAAAAAAAAACAATCGAAATGACCTCGCATCTGCTACCATACATCATTTTTATTATTCCATGTAATGGTGAGGTGGATGACAAAACGATTTTTTCCTTAAGTAAAATTAAAATATTTGCTTGGTCTTAAGGAAAGATTTGTTACTATTGCATGTATTGATATATGTGGTCTTGCAAAAGGAATTTATGTCAAATGTCTCAGTGTTACGCCTTTGTTTTGATGTGCATACAGTGAGCATATGGTAACCTTTAATAAGAATCAAACCTTTAATAAGAATATGTGTATTTATACCATGCCATATACAGCGACGTAAGGTCGCAGATGACAGGATCAACTTTTTCGAAACCTGAAACCAATGAGCGGAACTAAACACAATACAATTTTACATGGTATATGCTAATATATCCTGCGTATAAAGGAATATGTCGAAGAAAAAAAACTAACATGTAAGAGGGACATCCCGAGAAATACACAAATCTATACTTAGTTTTCTGGGATATTTTATACTACACTCACAAAACAAAGTGTTGAAATGAAATTGTTTTATAGAAGTATTATTGATAAATATAAAATCAAAGACCTTTTTAGGACGTTATTTATATTTTAATAGATGAAAATGGAACTTTGAGACTCTCCGAACACGAAAAATATGGAAATATTGCAAGCTCGGTTCGACTGTGTCTGTTCATTTTTAGTAATGGAAATACATATTATTGTTTCTCGCCTGCCCCGGATCGAGCGCAAGTTAATGTTTACAACAGTAATCGATGCAATTTTGCCTCATTAAAAATCACTTATCTCTACACAAGCACACAGTCATCTTAAAAGTAAATTACTATTAAAAGCAGTCTAAAACAAGTGTACGTGTTTTTGCGGAAAATGATTATTATTTCGATTGATGTATTCTATAAACTTACGACGCATTTTGCAATTTGAATTAATTTTCAGTTATTTCTTCTCTTTTTGGCATTTATTGTCTCTTTATTAATGTACCAAGCAGTCTGATATGTCTAATATATCCAACGTCTAGGCGTATTTTTGCATTTTGGTTTTCTTCTGCGAGAAGTATTAACTGAAGTAGAGTGTCAGTAATCGCTCAGTTAGTTAATTGTCTCATAAATACGATTAAATAGTCAGGATATTTAATCCTATGTGTCGTAGAAAACTAGAAACTATCCCACAATTCATGTCAGCACGACATTCAACAAAACACACATTTTAAGTGGTATATGTAATAAATTAGGAATATCACATGGTTAACTCATACATTTATTAATACTAAAGCCTTTTTCTATTTTCTTTAATTGAAATAATAATTAAATTTATTGATTTAAGTAATAAGTAGGTACATGTATGATCTGAACTGGATTAAGTAATAACTTTTTTTTCGAAACTAGTAAGTTAAATTCAAAGTAAAGATGCTTCCACGAACTTACTTCTGTTTCATTTTTTTTAGTTGTTGTTACATGCTATCAAGCACATTTTTAGTAAAAATGCGACGTACTTAATATCTGAAATGTTAATAAATTCACTGTTTTTTCACTGGTACATTTAATTGTCGAACTGTAAGGCTTTAACCTCAGTATGCAGAGCGCTTTAGAGAATATTGTTGGTGCCCTTTCTCTATGGTTCTAACGAATTACAAAAACTGTATCGTGTAAATGTTAATGAAATTTCTTCCAACAACAAATCGACTTTAAACATTGAACTAGCATTTTTAACGTCAATCGTTACAGTTTCAAAACTCCAAATGTTTACCCTTTAAGATTTTCATGAAATTTGCTGGTTGTTAGATACATACCCAAAGTATATAACACACAGTCATTTTATCATCATCGTATTTTGAGTAAGTCTGTTTGCTTAACATAATTAAAAATGTTTGGTCTAAAATCACTTCAAACTTCATAAAGGGTTCATTAAAAGTAATAAAACAAACTCACCTTAGTAAAAACCATATTTAAAATGACAATGAGTGCCATGCAATGTAGGAGGAAACCGAACATATCAGTTAAGAAAATCAAACAGATCCCGTAAACTGATTAAATATCGACATTCTATTGTATTTTCCCCGATAAAAGCCTCGTTTTCACATTTTTTACTTCTGCTGGTTTCGCTTGTGAGCATTATTCAATCCTGCATTTTAAAAAGCCATTTGTTTTTAAACATCCTATAAATTATTTACATTTCCCGTCATTTCTAGAAGCAAAGAATTCTCATGTGCAAGTTTATAATCGAAATTAAATTGTGTTTCTAAATTGAATGAATTCTGTTTGAAAAAAATATGATCGCATCCGATAAAATCCTGTCTCGGCATTTAAATTAAAAATTCCATTAGCAGCAAGCAAGGGAATAAACATTTTATCTTGTAAGTTACTAATATTGAATATACGAGTATAATTTGTGTGAGAAGACTTAAAGAACGTGTCATTTATTTGGCGTCATAATGTTTTGAAGAACTTTTCTTTAACAGACAGCGATATTTCCTAAATCGATCAAGTTGCCATTTAGTCCACTATATATTTCTTCAATAGAAATAAATTATATTAACTCATATTGCAGTGATGAATACGTATATCAGGACTATCCGATCAACCTTTTCGGATTTGTCCCGGTTAGCTTAGATAGCGTAATTGGACTTGCACGGATAGGTGCAGTCGCCGTATGGGTTCGTTCACCAGTAGAGGCAATATCATAAAATATTTTGGGCCTAACAGAGTGTGGCAATGGTGCCATGCTCTATGTGTCTTTTCGTTTAAAAATGAAACTGGAAATAATTTTACGTATCATTTGAAATTCACAGTAGCGCTATTTGTGCAGTATGGTCGCCATAAAAAGTCTCCGCGTACATATAGTCAGTATTGTTATCAGTAAAAACCTGTTTCCCGTGTCATGCAGTGATAATAACGTATAGCAGGTTATCTAATCAACCTTTTGGGGGTTTGTCCAGTTAAGCTCAATTGGTGTTGAATTGTTAGGAGCTGACGCCGTACGGGTTCGCTACCCAGTAGGGGCAATATCATAAAATATTTTGGGCCTACCAGGAGTGTTGCAATGGTGCCATGCTCTATGTGTCTTTTCGTTTAAAAATGAAACTGGAAATAATTTTCGAATTAGAGCAAAACATTGTGACCGTGAAACTGTTACTGTGTATTTGCAATAAATAGAAAAAGTGAAATTCTCACATTTCTTAAAACTCTGACAATATTTTGGCAAAATGCTGCAAGATATTGTTGATTAGTATTTATGTCGAATTTTAGTTCACAGTTCAGCTGCAAACGTTGCTTTTTTTTACTTTTGTTTAAATGAGTGCCTTTAAACTTGGAGAATATTTTGACTGAACGCATAATAATTAACACATTTAAAATTATTTAAAACAAATAAAAGAAAATGCAAACTGCACTTTTGTTTGATTGTATGGCCTAATACTTAAAAAGATCTAGAAAAAAAGTCAAATTACAAATAATTCATGATTCCCATGAAAACGTCGGACGTGAGAAACCCGAGACTATCAAGTAGGTCAGACTAAACAATACTCTCGTATTGTGAAACAAACATTAATTAGAAAGGAAAACATTAAAAGTGAAATATTACACCACTGGCTTAACTAGCGCGCAGGTGGTGTTAAAGGGCATTCACATTGTAAAATATGTATAAGCAACTATTAGTGGCGGGTGTCGTGTTGTAGTTGTTTTTGTTCTTGTGATTTATGGAGATCTGATTCATAAATTAAGGAAAATAAAAGGTAATATTAACTTCTCCACGTTTTTTGTGAAACCCATCTATAAATTCAAACAAAAATTAATCAATTTATATTCTGCTGCGTTCCGCAGGCTTGGTTTAGCCATGTGCAGTTGAGACTACATCAATTTTGCACGACGATGGCAGGAGTTTAAGTTTTTATTTAGGTTTATAGAGAAATATTGAAAAAGAACCTCGACGCTCAATCAGTTTCTTTTTTTATATTCATGCCATCATTCTGCTGAGAAACTCCAGGTTCTCCTGTCTCTGTAAATAACTCATTCAGGGATGGCGATAGTGATTAAAGGGCCGTCTTCAGTCGTAAATGCACTGACAGCGGTAAAAATAACAAGATCAAAAACTATGTAACGGCCAACTCAAGTTCAATGAAACTTGCCCAAATAATCGTCGTTAGTTTATTTTCATTTTACATAAATTAGGAAAAGTTAGAGCAGTAAAAAAACCAGTTAAACCTAAAAATTCCATTAAATTCTAATTACATAAATTAATAAACACAAAGCAACACAAAACATTATTTCCAATGCCCACGTGAGTATAATGATCAAGACTAGAAAAGAACTTTGAATTAAGAAGAGAGAAATCAACGTTTCTCATCCATTTTCGCGAGCAGGAAGCGACCAGGAAATTGAAGGTCGAACACACTTTTACAAATATCTCATATTTTATATACATGAAAGTCAAGAGGACACAAGATTTTGTTGTAAGTATCATATAACAAGTGTTCAACGTTTCTACTTTCGCTGGTTCAGTAATATCTATGTCTTATAACTCATCTAGATTATTGAAAAGAATCTTTTGTTTTCTCTCGGCAAAATACCGGCCAATTTCTTTCAGGTAAAGGACATTAAAGGTTGCTAATGGCTCAATTTGTCATCCCATTTGACATATGTTATCAAAACAAGTCCGGGATTGAATATGTTCAGTGGAATTGCTTGCACAGACGAAAGTCAACATTTATAATAAATATCCTATTTTGTTTCTAAAAAAGTGAATATATTTTACAAGAATAAAACATATACTGTAATATATGAAAAGGTTGTTTGAAAGCCACCGAATACGACATCATGAGCAGTAATGGAAATGCATATTACTGTTTACACAGCCAAATCCAGGGTTGAGCGCACCCTAGAACCTGGTTTAAACCCCAATTGGAAATTTGTTTTGCCACTGACCGTTCCAAGGCGGTAGCCCCAAAAGTTCTCTTTTTCGTTAATTGTTTGTGGTGTCTTATTTGAATTGTAATACTTATAACAACATGCTCTCTTTTCATCTTTTTCGCTGCGTGGGGGGCTGTGTTTTGTGAGTGTGGCGATTCCTGATATGCATATTTCGCTTTTTGCATTTTTTTCAATATTAACACAAGAGAACAGTACAATCAGTGCACGAAAGGCTAACTTGTAACATAGGTAAGCGTGAAGCCATTCAAGTGCTCATACAGGACTATGTTGAGGATAAATTATTACCTTCAAATTTGAAAGAAAATGTATTTTGTGAAACCCAGCCAGCAATCGACAAGATTGGATGCCAAAAATACACAAAATTTAAGCAGCTTAATTAGTGACACAAACTGCATATCAGATTGTGTGATATGATTTGATAGTAAAAATTCGTAGGTCATTTTTAAATTCAGAAAAAAATCTTAAGGAAAGATGAAATGACCTGCCACACATTATTTCATTCCCGTATCTATAATGAAATAAAAGCTGTATTCAACTCGAGGACCTCAAACATGACCAATTTCGAAAAGCAAAGAGATTCCTTGTAAATTGTTCTAGACACTGATTAGATATTGACGTCTTCTTGAATTTTCTCTGATAAAATCTTCGTAATCAGCGAATTCTTTTTCCTGATCATTGAGAGCATAATACATTTTGCACTTAATAAAACAATAACTTTTGTGTTTTGAATCTACTGTATTGGCAATATTTTCTAGAAGCATAGAATATTATGCATATACTAGTATACAAATGACAATATATTTAATAAAAGTTTCTTATTGTTTTCAGACTGCACGGGGAAAAAGCAAAAAGACAGGACAATGTAATTTTTAATAAAGTATTGAACATTGTTGTTAACAATGTTAAAATATTTTTTAATAATATAACATCCTAAATTGTCCGTTTTCATTTATTATCATACTTGCAACATTTTTTTTTCAGCTGGATTTTCCAACAGATCATTGTGTCTTTGTGAAATGATAAATTTCATATTATATACCTCTTATATTTAACGAAAAAGAAAACCAGAGGGTCTACCGCCCTGGAATCAACGGTTTTAATTGGGTTCTATGGTCCACCAACCTTACACTCATGAACAAACAAAAACAATTTGTCTTAGTGAAATAGCTTGTTTGTCTTCGTGAAATATCCCAACAATGAACTCGGAAATCTTGCAGGCAAAAACACCTATAAAACATAAAAAGCTAATAGCATTGTCAAGCAAAAACGTTGATACATGTATTCAATGACCTTACCGAGACCAGAGCCCCTGGCTTTCTTATTTTCAAACTTTAACCTTGAAAAAAATAAGTCAAAGCAAACAACAAAAGTTGCATATCTCATACTATACAACATTCTGTAAATATTGGACATTTCTGTAAGGGGGGAAAACGAGAAGAAATTACCTTTTAAGTTACAACTAAATATATAACATTTCTCTGGAAATATGGACTTCAACTTTGAAATTACTTGTATTAAATGAAACAAAATCTAGACAGTAAATTGGCATGACGACGCCAGAAGTACTGTGACATTTAAAACATTTTACAAGAGAAGCAAAACAAACTATTATTATTACTTCCATTAAACAATCTCTGTATTTGTTTAAAAAAACTGAAATTTGACTGTTAAAATGGTATATAAACATTATTAAATTATTTGTAATTATACTTTAATTCGTTTTTCGTTGCATAAAATATATAAACCTAATACGCATACGCAAAAAGTCATGTACGTGTAGTACCCTGTTTTTAGAGAGAAAAAAAGAAATCTTGCAATCGCACTAATTGTATTTTATTTGTTTTGAACTTATCATTTAATTGCGAAGCTAATTATTAAATTGTGATAATTTTATTATGAAAAAATAAAATAATTATAGTTGAAGTAGAAAATCTTTTCAGCAATTACGATAATTGTTAATGCAAATTCAACATTTGAACCAAACGACATGCTATGCATTTAATTTATCAAAAATAATAATTTAATTCGTAAACTAAAATGTTCTGTTCGGACCACAGTTTGAAATAGGTACTACAAAAACTCTCGTTTCCCTTATATAATTACTTAGTTACAGGTCATGTAACCTCAAATTGCAAATACAACATATAATTTGCTTCTTCATTTGTTTTATATAAGCATGTACTCTTGGCACCGTATTAATTAGATACTATTATTTTAGGAAATTAGGTTTTATTTATCTGTTGAAAGAAGTTGTGAAATGAAAAGTAAATCACGATTATCATAAATTTCAGTCCGATTATTACTTTGTTGAATGTCCTATGCGAAACTGTTTTATCCCTGACTACTAATGATCTAAACAGTCTTGTTCTGTGTTTATTTGATCTTTCGATACCATTGTCGTTATTACGAGTATTAATTAAGCAATATCGAGCAGAGTAAACCAGAAAATAGCAAGAACATTACTTATTATTATTTGGTCATCCTATAAAAACTTACTAAGGAATTGTGTAACTTCTCACAGAAACGCCACAGCTACTTCTATTTTCAATAGCCTCAGAAACCATTCAACATTAGTATACATTAATCAGTTATTTAAGGTTGTTGTGTTGGCATTTGTTAAACGGGAAAAAAACTTTCTGTCTGCAAAAATATCGGTCAATTTCTTCTCTGGAATCTTGAAATGAACGATTACAAATGACTCCATTTGTCATCATATTTGACACTTGTAATCAAAACAATTCTGCGGCTCAATATGCGTGTCATCAAACATTGCTAGATAGAGGAGAAATTATGACCTAGAATGAACTGAACTTTCTGAAATTCAGAGACCAAACCCATCTTAGTTTTCAGTTATTTTAAAAAAGACATTATTGCAGACAAACTTCAAAGGTTTCATTGTCAACGTGAAGTGTTTCTTTGCTAATTATGAGTTATTGTAACATTTTTATTTTGTACTTTTTAAATAGAGAGAAACTTAGAGTTTAGTTAAGTCAGCAACTCATGTAGTTTTAATTTTTTCTAGAAACGGGTGCCGTGCCGAGGTAGTATAGTCGATTTTCTGTAGTCTTGAATGTACATTTTTTGTTCCATGTCTTAAAACATTAATTTGCTGGTTTATTGTATTTTCCATTAGATGATTTTACAAAAGATATTGGCAATCCATTCAAATATATGTACACTTCAACTTCATTCTCTACGATGAAGTCTTATTCATCTAACGAATCATAATATCTCATGGTAAACAGTGTGACGTATTACTTTAAAAGGCGTGGCTACAGTAGAGCTGTTTACAATTTTTTGGACGTTGCAAGATGTTTTGACGTGTGACGTCGTCGAGCACGCACGTTTTGCCACGAGTTGCTGCGAAAAAGCGTGCCGTCATTCACTTTGTCGTCAACGTAGATATTCCAACAGTCATTCGAAAAAGCCGTAATATCACGAATTCTTCTAGTTTTTTCTGTATTAATGAGATTATTTATGAGTGTAAATATAAGGATTGAATCGATATTTGATAGTTTCCATTTGGGTATGAAAAACAGTTGGATTGTTTAAAGTACGCGTGAAGCCCTTCGGGCTTCACACACTTTAAACAACCCAACTGTTTTCCATACCCAAATGGAAACCATCAACTATCGATTCAATCCTTAAGTAAAAAAAGTAAAGCTGGCGGGTGATAAGTCTCCATTTCTTCCAATCAGCTTCATGAGATTTGAGACTCGTCTCCATCTTAAGTTTAAAAATCATGGGCCAATGTGGTTGCGTAGCGAGTAACTAAATGTTTTTGGTCTGTATAGTTATTTTCGTTACATCGATTTAATATTGAAATAAAATGTATAGATTTTTAAAATATTTCAACAATATTTGCGAAAAGTAAATGAGATAATTTAATTAACTGTGCATATTTAAACAGCCTCAGAATCTAAAATGAATTGCCGCTGTTAAATGAAATATAAAAACTGTTTAACGGGCAATTCATTTGTCAGTAGACCGAGAAAATATGAAATATCCGTTTCCTGTAATTCCGAGTGCTTTAATAGTTTTCATTTATTTCTGTAATTTCCACTGTTACATTTGGTATGCCTAATAGAAACATTTTCATACTATGAACAAATCGGTGACTGACTGGTCTAATTATTTCTTGATAAAATAAAAAAAAATATTGTCATTGTTAAATCCATGGACAATTTTTTTTGAAATATAAGAGTCAGAACTTACCTTTTACTTCATTATTTTACTCCCGTTTCTAAAATGAAAGCTGACAATGTATGCGCGACGTATTCAACATAGGAACAACAGAACATGTCAAATGCACTGGTCGAAAACAAACTGACGATGTAAACGTGATGTGTTCAACCTAGGAATAACAGAACAACGGAACATGTCCCATGAATGCCATGTCGAAGACCAATCAGAGTCTGTGTAAATTGTTCTAGACACTGATTATATATTGACGAGTTCTCGCATTTTCTCTGATAAAAGCATCGCAATCAGCGATTTCTTTTTTTTTCTGCGAGCACTGTACATTTGACACTTAGCAAAATTATGATTACCTTCTTGAATACCACCTAGGTAATATTTCTTGAAACATAAAACATTAAGCAGGTTTATGATTTAAATTGAATTTCCAAATCTGTCTTGGAATTATGTAAACATTTCGTATTGTAAAATTGATTAAAATGCGAGGCACTTAATAAGTTTTATGAAGTTTATAGCACACATATTATTTCAACACATGCTTTTAAATATTTTTCTTGGCCTTTCTCTTATTAATAATTTATTACAAAATCTTAGACGAATGATATTCAGATGGTGTTAAAGGGTACTTTTTTAAGATATCCAATGATAATGGTAAGCACTTTTCAGAAACACGAGGACATACTACTAAGTGCTACTAAAGCCAATGCATTACTATTATATGGATGCTTCATAATTGCTTCGGGTTTTCACCATTAAAACAAATGTCTCTTGGCAAAAGTATCAGTCGATTTCTTTCCTGAATCTTGACATAAACTTTTGTTATTAGCTCTATTTGTCATCCTGTTTGACACTTGTAATCACAACAACACCCTAGTTCAATGTCTGGTGTCATTGCTTATATGAACTATAGTCAAACTATTTTCTTCCAATACACACGGGGGCAACTTTGAATATGATTCTAGTTTTTTCCAGTTTCACATTTTCCCTGGGAGACATTGTTTGATATTCGATACAGTACCAAGTAAGTATAATCTAGAGAGTTCGTTGGCAGATTTTCATTGTGTTTTATCAATGTATTCTGAAGATAGTGCAAAAATACCACCCTGCATTTCTTTATCTCTTAATGAACAGGCTCAATCAAACCGAGCCTGCAATAGTTTCATATTTATCGTGTTCGATGGCTTTCAAAGTTCCCTTTTCATCTATTTAAGTATACATGCAGTTGTTTCTTAAATATTTCTATTAATATATATATATATAATATTTTTAAATCCGGAAAGTTGACAAGATACACGTTTATCATGGTATTGCCCCTACTGGGGAGCGAATCCGTACGGCGATAGCGCCTAGCCATGCAATGTTTATTACGCACCCCATTGAGCTAACCCGGACAAGTTTTAAAAATTATCTGTAGACTTATATGTTAACTTGGATTTCATAAATGTAGGAACTAACAAAATAATAAAAAAACAAAGTGTTTTAAGGTATCGCAAACATTGCAAATGGCGAAGACAGGCTAAAATTTCAAAAAATGAATTTTGGGGGAAATACTTATTGCCACCTGGATTTTAGTAAATAAATGGATTAAGCTATTGATGTAGTAAATGTTTGCAACTCATACCTGAAATAAGTATATGCTGGTCTACAATGTTTAGTGCCAATTCTTCAAAATAATGTTAGGGGTTTCAAGAAATTCAAGGAAAACTTCTTCCTACTTTCACTTTCACTTTCACTTTGAACCAGGAAGTAGGTTTTCCTTGAATTTCTTGAAACCCCTAACATTATTTTGATGAATTGGCACTAAACATTGTAGAACAGCATATACCTTTTTCAGGTATAATTTGCTTTGGTATATTGTTCATGAATTTCAGAGTTCTCATGCAAACGGTTTTTCTTTTGTTTTAGTATGTGCTTGGTAATTAGAACATGAATTAGACTAAATTGAGCTTGCAAACATTTACAACATCCATAGCTAAATACATTTCTTTACTAAAATGTAGGTGGCAATAAGTATTTCCCCCAAAATTCATTTTTGAAATTTTAGCCGGTCTTCGCCATTTGCAATGTTTGCGACCTCTTAACAAATAATTATTTAGCAATGCGAGAAATTACACCGCCGTTAGCAAGTACAACCTACAATAATTATGGAAATCTTATCTTAGTTATAAAAAACACTTTAGCAATGTTTGAAACAGATGTCGACATTTGTATAAATTGTATTTAAAATAAAAACAATGAAATATGTATATTTGCTTAGTATATCTGTTTACAGATTAATTTTGTTACATACAAGACAATAAATCATTGGAATAGGTCTCGTGAAGCACCGCAATCTTTTCTGGAGACGACAGACGACACCGCACTTACCGTAAATCCTTCATTCGGCTATTCTCCCAGAAAAAAACATGATACAGTGTTTATAATAAACTCACCGAAATTAAATCATTCGTCCAGACCATTTAATGCAACTCGAAAGTGAGACAAAACGTAAAGTCTCAAAAATATCATGTTAAAATAATTAAACTTGTTGAAAGAACATGTACTGACATTGAAAACATTACAATAAAGGAATCAAACACGACAAATATAAAAAAAATATTGCAGGCTCCCTTTAATGAGCATGCTCGTGATAATTCAGTTAACTGCGTACGCCTTCTAGATCCGGGTTGAATCTTGTAGTGTTATTTTAGTTTGATTCAACGACAACTCTTAGCATTTGCCGCAATGACAATATTGTTTGAAATGTATAGACAACCCCATAGCCAAGCAAATACCGCAGAAACGCCTAGCCTGCCATACGACAAAGTACAAAGTACATACCACATACCACATGTATCCCCAAAACAGAGTTTCAAATGCATATAAAAATTTAATATATTTGAATAAGTATTTGAATAAAATTGTTTTGGATTGGAAATTATATTGCCTCTACCAGGGAGTGATCCCCAACCGTCACGGCGACAGGGCCTAGCCTTGCAATTCCGACAACGCAACCAATTGAGCTAGCCGGGACAATCCTAAAAATCAGATAGCCCTAATATACGTTATCATCACTGCAATACATCGGTAACGGGTTATCTTACTGTTAACAGTACTGACTACATGTATATGTATGGAAAGGGTGTTTTGAACAAGATTATGTTGTTGAGTTGTTCTAGCAGACTGTACTTTGTGTAGGACAAATCATTAAAGGCCCCATAAAAGTTCGTAAAAAGGGTCTAATCAAAGACCTATATTATACAGCTGATTTCTTTTCATGGGATGATGACTTAGACTTGGATGAAATTCTGGATGATTATACTGCTGATGAGTCCGAAAATGATAATTGTAGCAAAGCAATAGATTCGAATGCCTATCAATGCCCAGAGGGCAAGAAAGAATATAAAAGTATTTCTGGATTCAGGGGCCATGTTTTGAAGAAGCATGAAAAAAATCTTCGAGGTATGCATAAAGACTGCTCTTGTAGGGCATTGTTGGACATTTCTTGAGAGTGTAGATTCGAACCCAACTGGATTTGTTTCTGCATTTTCCCCATTCCAATTTGGCGAAATTACTAGGTTCCAATCCAGGAAGCAGCCATTTTGCGTGATTATTATAATTATAGGATTAATATATGTTGGAAAAGCTTGTTTCATAATTGATGTGAAATAAACAAATTTAACCCTTTCCTCCATATATATGCCATTATGGCATGAGTGAACAGTGTAGATCCAGATCAGCAGGCACATTTGAGCTGTCTGATCAGGATCCACACTGTTTGGTTTTTAATGTCTTTGGTTATTGCTGACCGAAAGCTGCAGCAATGCAGATCCTGATCATATGGCCGAGAGGTGTCGGCTGATCTGGATCTACACTGTTCACTCGTGCGTAAAAAGACATATATATAGAGTGAATGTCTAACTGGTCTGGAATAAAAGCATTCTTTTTTAAATAAACACAAACAATCATTTCACTTTGAACATTTTAATAATCCTTAAATATATACATTTATTCATACTCTTGAAAGAAAAATTAAATTAAATAAAAAAAAATTCAAACTTTGACAATAAACATTAACTACTACAATAAAATCATGGTGCAAGTTTTAGTATATCTTCAACTTTACAATTAATCAAGAAATTCTGATTTAAATAAACAAGCTATGTTTGAAAACACATAATCACCAATTTAAAAATTTTTATTCTTAGCTGCTGACTACAAGAAAGGACCAGAGAACATTCAACAGGCTACAAGAACAGAGCAATATCCTGAGGAGATTGAAAAAATTCATACAGTATATTCTCCTGCTTATCAAAAGAGTCTTAAAAATTTACTATAAGTATCATGCATGAGTGTGAGGTGAAGATGGAAAAATCTGTCACCGAGGGTTAACTGTTTTGCGGGAACGAGGCTCTGCCGAGTTCCCGCCAAAACAGTTCACACGAGGTGACAGATTTTTCTATCTTTACCGAATGTCTCATGCAAGATACTTTTTCTTGCATATCTTTTATTATTTATAACATTTCTATGCATGTATACAAACTTTTTTATTTTCCTTATGCTGAAATATTGACATTAACGCTAACCGTTTTTATAAATGACGTCAATAACTTGAATATATGACGTCACTCACGTGACTCATTCTACACGGGGGGGTGTAGAATCATAATTTTCTACACGGGTGAAATCACCGGATGACCTGATCTGGTATGCAAGAAAGCATGATCCAATGTACAATATATTTGGAAACTCCAAACTTCCAATCATCAAGCAAAGTTGTGAAAATAATGAGCCAGTTTCGCAGTATTTCAAATCTGTGATAGAAAAAATGTTTAAATGAAACCGAATTTCAACAAATGAAGAAAGGAAACTGTTCTTTAAAACCTTGCACCAGACTAGGATAAACAAAGAAATTATTGAAAAAGGAATTACCATACTGCAGAGCTCAACCTGATATCACAGATTTAACAACAATGGACATTAACAATTTTATTCAAGATTTCATTTTGGATCTCGTTGGGGAAGTTTTTAATCATAGGGCAAAGTTAGAAATAAAAAATTCGGAGCAACAAAACACATTATTAACAGAAACGGACAATAAAATGTTGTTTTACATTTCTGGATATATAATTCGTGCCCTTGAAAAAAAGTACTTCAAAATTAAAAACAGATGTATTCGTGATCAAAAAATGGAATCGATAAAGTTACTTGTTGAATGCTCTAGTGAAAAACATTTACAGAAAAATATGCAACATGGTATGACAAAAAGAACCGTGGAGGTTTGAAAAAACCATGTGACACATTTTTTTCTTGGTAAGAGAATTTGAAAATGTTGTACGGAAAAATGAACAGAATTGTGTAGAGAACATTCCAAAATCCGAATTATCAGAAAAATTAATGGAATCTTTTATGGTGTCGCACTATCAAGGAAACTTATTTTATAGCCAGTGTGAAAATAAAGAAAATGAAATTCAGCAGAACTCTTCTATTATTGAGGACTTGATAAACATTTTTTTAACTGTTCGAGGTTATGCTAAAGCAAAATATATCCAAAAAATATCAAGAAAAGTGAACAAAGTCAGTACAGTAGAAAAACATCGGCAAGCTTGCGAGCATCTTTAAAACACTATCGGCCAACGCAAAAGTGTCAAAGTAAAAAAAAATCTCAGCATTTAGTAAAGTAAAAGTTTATAGTGATTATTGACAGTATAATTTGACAAACAATTAACAGTGCAATTGACAAGTCTTAAATGGGATGGGATAGTGTGCACAGCCGATGGTCCCTTGTAATCGATAAAGTGTTCGCTGCAGAGAAGTTTGTGCTCGTTCCATTTAAATGTTTTCATCACAGTTTCGCACCTTTGAATCCACCCTTCTTTCAAACGTTTGGTTTGAGGAAACCTGTGCAGCGAGATAGTCCTGCCATTCAATACTTGACCACGATAAACTCCGCTACACACACAACAATATTTCAATGAGTTTTTCTTCTTTTCGCTTTGTGGCAACATTATAATTATATTCTAATTGCTCGTATTCCTGTAAATATCGTTTATCGAACGACGTCCCCGAAAGACGTCCCCGGAACGGAAACATAATTTTCTGGCATGCACACTTCGTCAAAGGGCAAGTAATTTTCAAGGGAAACAACCTAAAAAGTAACGCTTGGTCACGTGACGAGATTCTCGTCGAATCCACGTCAAAAAACGAGATTTCTTATATCAGTAATAGAGAGATGCGAATCTATTTATATATATATATATATATAGGTCTCTGGTCTAATGTCTTCTTTCAGCCTTCTTTGAAACTTTAACAAAACCCATAGCAAAATCAATGACAATTATTATCAGATTATCTATGTTGTCAGTTTATGGCTCTGCTCATTTTGGAGAAAAGATCGTGGACAAATTAGATACGCAGTGTATCACGTGACCTATTTCTGTGGAATGACTAAATAATCTTTGGAAACACCTAGTATCGAGTTTGATTATTTAACTCGCTGTCTAGTGATCGAGAGTTTTACAGGGTATGCAATTTAGAATTTGTCAGTTTGATCCTAACTCAAGTCCAGATGCCTGGTATTATGTATACATGCATTATATTGTTGGTAACATGTCCATGTCGAAAGGCAATCACAACAGCTGTTAATTATTTTAGAAGCTGTTTAATGATCGACACTCCATCACAAAAGCATGTAAACATATTGATTCATTTCGTTAAACTCTTCGTGCTTGTTTTCAATATCATTGGATAAAAATCGCACGTCCTATACTGTTTTGTCAAACACATTTATAGTTGACTAACGTAAGACTATCTCATAAATAGCATTGTGCAAACCAAAATTAGCTTTTTGGATTTTAATATGCTTATAAGTATCCGATATCGACAAAAATACGGACAAGTATTTGCTGTAAGTTTCCCATTTTATTTATGTAATTTTCAATTTTGATTACTTTCAACAAACCGAAGCATTCAAATAAGCCATGGAACATGTTAACATTTTGCTAACGTTTTCATTTTCACCTCTACTGACAAATTCCTTGCAATTTCGGCTTTCTAGTTTTCAATTGTATCACTGTTACGTGATTAACAATAGATGTTATTCAGTACATTAAACTTTGCCATATTAAGGTTTTTTTGTGAAAGAAAAATATACTCTATTAATCCTAAAATGGCTTGTATTAGCAGTTAGTTTGTATTAATCAGTCTGGTGAGTCTAATACTACACCATTATTGTCTTCGGTTTTCAATCAAGGAAAATATTTATTGAAACAAAGTGTCAGGAGATATTTATATTCTGAGCCATCTGCCAAATGCAAATGGAAGAATGTCTGATATTTAATCCTATTATTGAAATTAATTAAAACATCCCACATTTCAAGCTTAACGTTGGGGATAACGTTTTAGGTACTGCTTAAAAAATCAACCGACACACATTATTCTTGTTTCGAAATATTTTTTAAATGTAAGTTTTGTGCACCCTAGATCCTGGTTTTAATCCCCAGTGCCAAATTGTTTTGCCACTGACCGCTCCAATGTAGTAACCCATCGGGTTCTTTATTTCGTTAATTGTTTGTTGTGTTTTTAGCATTGATCTTTCTATAAACCTTGCTCTCTTTCTTCGTCTTCCTTTTGGCTGTAAAAGGAGGCTGTGTCTTCTGAGAGTGGCTATTCCTGATGTGCGTATTGCACATTTTTACAAGTACATAGTTATGATAAATCAACCATATTTTATGTTTGTCTTAGTATGTGATTTTGTCTTATATAACTGGTTAAAGAAAGGCAAATGCGTTTTAGAGTTGTGTTGGAAGTGTTCTATGTAGGCCTTGTACATTCACTTCGTATAATGCGACCTTAAAAAATGATTTGTTTGCTGTACATTTAATTCCTTAACTGATCATTAATTACCTTTTGAATAAATGTATAACAAAATAACTAACATAGTCAAAAACTTAATACCCCTCGAGTTTCTTCACAGTTTCTTAATTTATTATCTTTCTAATCTTTCCTAAGATTCTTTATAACGTGCCTGAAGCAAACGATCAATGGACTTTACAATATGAACAAACTGTATATACATGTAGATGGTCTCCCCGCCGTTATATTAAATTGTCAAACTTGAAGACATCATTGTATGGTTTGAACTTCCGACATCTGTCTTAAAGCGGATATTACAGTGTCTGTGTCTAGGAAATAAAGAAAAACCTAACATGTAGTAGACATAAAAACATTTGAAAGAAATGATTTAAAACTGATTTATTTATAGCTATAATCACTCAATAGATTGAGGTACTCGCAAATGTCCAGACATAGCTTTTTGCTTCTTCCAAAACAAAATTAATAATTAAGCAAGGACTAAAATTTAGTTTAAGTATTTTTAATTTTCTATAATAAAAATAATAATTTGATAATAAAGTTTTGAAAACAGTTAACATGTTCATTTGTCGTTTTGGGTTCTAAATTTGCGCTTCATTACGAAATCTTGTCTATTCGGTGATTTTATGACATTTAAATTATTCCTCATTTTGGAAGAAACAACCATCCAATCTCCATCGCAGAGTTGTCGTTCCTTACACTCACTTAACATCTCTGCGAAAGGCCCAATGTCAAGATTTTTTACAAAACTCGACAGCCTTATTTTATACAGTCATAATTATGAATTTGAAAGCTTGAGGTAAAACAAACGACAGAAATCTTCACTATCTTTCATTAAAACCGAAGAAACCCACGCTATTGTAAATGTAATCAGTGAACTATTTCTTTGAGTTAAAGTAAAAGTAGTTAAGACTAGTCCTAGCCTATAACAGAGGTGAATGTAATGAGCCGATAGTGCAAGAGAGTGACAACCATAATCAACCGTTTCTTTATTTAAATAAGAATTTGTTATAAACTTTGACTAAATTATATTTATCTTTCAGCATTGCGTTTGTAACAAACTTCAGGATAATTTTATTTAGCATTAAGTTTGTTACAAACTTCGATTATATTTGTCTAACAGCAAAATGCTATATAAATAATTTCGGCTGCTTTATTTCATGACGTCATTTCAAGGAATGAAGAAATGAAGTCAACAGCCCGTGGCAATTCGCATTTTCTCTTTTTTCATCGTTCGTGATGTCTCATTTCTTGAGTTGGTCATATTATTATAAACTTTTGCTTATTTTCTGAAATGTGTTTAGTACGTTGATCTCAAAAGTATGTTTAAATGTGTGACAATGATTGGATGTAACTTCTAATTCTTGTCTAAAACGAAATTTATATTTTATTATTAATGCCCAAACGTTCTTATATTTGGGAATGTGCATTAATACAGAAATCAAAGCACTGAAAGTACACATGGGTGGCGTTTTAGAGTGATTGTCATGTCACATCATCTATAGATTGTGTGGAGTTTCCTATTGGAGGAGTATGAAGGAACTTTTGGATGTCAGAGCAAAAGTTTGCATGCCCGGCTTCTGCTTTATCAAGTTTTTATCTACCACGGATATTCGGGCGGATGCTAATATCCAAGACTGAGGTCATATTGTGCCAGGAAAAATAAATAATAAGTCAACCTTTGATTTGAACTTTTAATTGACAAGAAAGAAGTGAAACACATGGAAAAATAAAAAATACTTTAACTATGATGTAGCTGCTATTTGCACTATGATTTAAAACAATACTTATTGACTAGAAGGAAATAAAAGATATGCAAAAATAAAAATAATGTGACTATAAAGCAATTTAAAAAAAATAAGTCAGAGCACTGCATCAAGTCTAATTAAATTGAAACGCTTTAAACACTTTAAAGTTTCGTCTAAAGTTTACACTTCAAAGCCGTAGTTTTGTTAGAATGTCATGCTAATTACCGACTAGCTTTTTGGAAACTAAAACTTGTTTGAAAACGTACCGTGTGCAAAAAAGTTGCATCATGGTTTATTGATGATTTTATTTTTTTTTGTTCTTTTCGAATAATATGACTACATGCAAAAAGAAAAATAATATGACTATAAAGCAATTTTATAAAAATGAGTCAGAGCACTGCATCAAATTTAATTGAAGGTTTAAACGCTTTAAAGTTTAAACGCTTTAAATTTTCGCCACTAGATGGCGCTGGGGCAGGTTTTCATGGTATTTTGACATGCTTCACATCTAAGGGCCCTTTTTCAAATAGTACAATAACCAAGAAGTATTTTCCCTAAAACCTCTTTATATAACTTCTTTGCAACATTTCAAATGAAATGGCAAAGGAAAGTTTATGACAAAATGCATTTTATTGTAATTTTTGAGAGAAAAAATATGTAAACTGTCAAAATTTGAAAATCCCGGGGATGAGATTCTGGGGTCATGAACTGCAGATAGTAAACAAATACACCTGGCAGTGTAGCTTGAAATACTACTCTTGGCAACTGTGGGAAGCTGATCAGTAATAATACAGTTAAACAGCAGTCATTTGAACAATATATTTCATTAATATCCATGCTTATTGTATAATCAAATTTCCCTCCAAATTCTGCATGAATGAAATGCCACACCAAGTTTAAGATAAGCTATCATCACCCCATAATTATTCTTGCTATTATCACTGGTAAATGTCCGAATGTCCCGTGAATAATCTATATTTATTATTGTTCCTATCTTGGCTTATCAGTACTAATTACAAGCAAAGCCCTCTGTTGAAAGCTGATCAGTGTATTGCAATTTGTAAACACATAAGCTGTTGCGAGATAACCTGTTTACCTATTACCACGTGATCGCTTGATGATACAGCACCGTCTACCGTCTCATAAATTCATAAAAACCTACATATAGTGTATACGTTATTCCAGGGAACTAATCCAGTGGAGGTAAAATGATCGAATTTCACAAAATGGTACCTGGTGGTACCTGGTTCGACTATTAGAAGTAGAAAGAGACCGATCACCCAAATGGTATACCATTGTGTGGCTACGCCATCCAAGAAAGCAATTATTATTGGAAATAGAGGCCATGTTTAAAAGAATTCGGATCTCAATTGGTTGCGTCGCAGGAATTGCAGGGCTAGGCGCTGTCGCCGTGACGGTGCGGGTTCGCTGCCAGCTAGAGGCACTATCATTTGAAATTCACAGTAGCGCTATTTGTGCAGTGTGGCGGCAGTAAAAAGTCTCCCCGTACATAAAGTCAGTACTGTTATCAGTAAAATAACCCGTAACCGATGTAATGCAGTGATTGTTACGTATATCAGGGCTATCCGATCAACCTTTTTTGGGGGTTGTCCCGGTTAGCTCAATTGGTTGCGTCGCAGAAATTGCAGGGCTAGGCGCTGTCGCCGTGACGGTGCGGGATCGCTCACAGCTAGAGGCACTATCATTTGAAATTCACAGAAGCGCTATTTGTGCAGTGTGGCGGCCGTAAAAAGTCTCCCGTACATATAGTCAGTACTGTTATCAGTAAAATAACCCGTTACCGATGTCATGCAGTGATTGTTACTTATATCAGGGCTATTCGATCAACCTTTTTTGGGGTTGTCCCGGTTAGCTCAATTGGTTGCGTTGCAGGAATTGCAGGGCTATGCGCTGTCGCCGTGACGGTTAGGGTTCGCTCCCAGCTAGAGGCACTATCATTTGAAATTCACAGTAGCACTATTTGTGCAGTGTGGCGGCCGTAAAAAGTTTCCCCGTACATATAGTCAGTACTGTTATCAGTAAAATAACCCGTTACCGATGTCATGCAGTGATTGTTACGTATATCAGGGCTATCCGATCAACCTTTTTGGGGGGTTTTCCCGGTTAGCTCAATTGGTTGCGTCGCAGGAATTGCAGGGCTAGGCGCTGTCGCCGTGACGGTGCGGGTTCGCTGCCAGCTAGAGGCACTATCATTTGAAATTCACAGTAGCGCTATTTGTGCATTGTGGCGGCCGTAAAAAGTTTCCCCGTACATATAGTCAGTACTGTTATCAGTAAAATAACCCCGTTACCGATGTCATGCAGTGATTGTAACGTATATCAGGGCTATCCGATCAACCTTTTTTGGGGTTGTCCCGGTTAGCTCAATTGGTTGCGTCGCAGGAATGTCTCCGCGTCGCAGGAAAGTCTCCCCGTACATATAGTCAGTACTGTTATCAGTAAAATAACCCGTTACCGATGTCATGCAGTGATTGTAACGTATATCAGGGCTATCCGATCAACCTTTTTTGTTGTCCCGGTTAGCTCAATTGGTTGCGTCGCAGGAATTGCAGGGCTAGGCGCTGTCGCCGTAACGGTGCGGGTTCGCTCCCAGCTAGGGGCACTATCATTTCTCATAAACTGACAGCTACATGTTCGAGAATAATGCAAGAAATACGAACAGGAATTACAAATTTATAGATCAAGAAAATGTTCACAGCTCATTCGGATAAACTAACGGATTGTATCGATATATTTATGCACATGTTCTATCGCATTCGTAAACAATGATTTACTACAAGAATTTCCTTGCTTTATCTAAAAGTCCAGCAGGTGTTAGCCCTGTTTTTCTATTTAGAAACAAGTTATATCCATTGTTGTCTAATCTTTCTATCTATTTACCATGAACAATGTACTTTTGTTGCTGATCATGAAATATTGGTCTCTTCAATATCATGACAGGTAACTAGTCGGAAAAATATAGATCGCTAATTAGCTGCAATCAGCCATTTTTGTTTTGCCAAATTTAATTATTTTTACCAAATAGTGTGCGCTCTTTACGGCCTTTGAGACATTGTATTGAAAAAGGAAAATGTTTTTTTAAGTGATTGTGTTTCCGTGCACTCACTATAATGTTCATGATTAAAACAAATACTATAACAACTTCAAAAGTAGATCTAATTATAAGAGAAAATATCACGCTTTCGCATGTTATGCAGAAAGAAAACATAATATAATTCAAAATTAATGTGCTTTCAAAAGCTTGATATTTTCCAGATACAAAGTTGAGAAATCGAGTTTTAGCCGGAATCAGTAACATGGTAACAAAACATTTAAGGAGCTTTTCTAAATACGGAGCACGACATGCTACATGTATCTTTTTAAACAAGTATTTTTGATATTAACCTACGATTGAGCCCACCTTAGTTCATAATAATAATAAATTATTATATAACATTACTTGATTTTTTCTATGCTTTTTAATGTTCATTCACAAAGAACAAAATAACAATAAAGAAGCCTAAAAAGCCTAAGAAATTCAAGTACTGTAATATCATAATTTATTATTGTGTGTTATTGCATTTTGTAGACTTGTAATCACGGTGCTTGTATTAATCAGTCTGGTTTATCTAATTAATACCATTATTGTCTCCTATCAAGGAAAACTTACTGTTAATATTTTTTACTTAATCGTCTGACGGAAACAATTGCAAATTGTCTAATATGTGATCCGATTTATAACAGTTCATTAAAAAAATCAGTAGGTAATTTGTTGGCCTGAAGTACTGGATCTCCACCTATAATCTATATGTAATTTTCAAATTTTATTCTGAATGAGGAATGCTGCCCCAGTCGGTAGGTACTCTAGATAAGTCACGGACCTACCGCTTATTTTGCTGATTACCTCCAAAGCAGGAAATACTGAATAGGCATATGGCTGGCATTCAATGATTTTAACGACAAAGCCAGCGCTCCCTTTAAACATCATTTATAAGCCCGACTATTAACAATGGGTTACAATTTTGCAAGCATGGCTTTTCCGATTATTTAGAAAATGTTTTATTTTAAAGCGTTGACGTTTGACTTTCTAATCTTAAAACAAATATTTATTATCAATACTTTGCTATGTAACCCTTAGATTTGACCCAGTCCGTTTGCCAAGCTTACAGACACATAAGGTATAGTTTACACTTATGTGTTGAACAAGAAACTTATCTCATATGTCTTTAGTCATTAGTTTTGCATGCGAACATTAACGAGAAGATGGCTGGTTTTAAGTTAATGTATTTCGGTATACTCGAACTCTGTATTATCGACGCATCTCTATTACCGACTTAAATAAGTTATGTAGTCATGCGTTTCCATATTTGATAGCTTTGATCTTGATATGCCGATCTCTCTCATTTCTTGGTAAATATTACGATGATAAGTTACTTATTTGCTCCAAAATACAGAAGTAATGAACTAATATTGAACTGCAGAAGAATCATTGTAAAATTTAACAAGTATGTCGATAATACAGGATCCCATGCAAACTTGTGTTGTATGAAAACCTGACGGGGCAAGTGCGAGGCTAATACATGTAGAACCTTAAAACTGATTTAAAACCCTTTGGTAAATATGTTTGCCACTTTCTAATATACGCGTTCTCTTATTTTACTGTTTGTAGTCGTATAACGTAAATAAGTGTATCAGATATAGGTTTTAATTGTATGGAAGCATATTTGTGCCACAACTTAACCACATAAAATAACGTGAAAATAATGGAGGATTTCGCAAAAAAAGTTTTTTTTCGCGAAAACATCCATATTTTCACGACAAAAAAAGTTATGTTAACACGAATTTATTCCTGTTAGTGCTCTAAACTGCCACAACATAAAGATAAGTTTTCATGTAAATAATTGAGGATTTCACGAAAACAACATAACTTTTCTCGAAACCTTAAAAAATTTCACGAAAGATTTTTTTGCATGAAAATAATGGAAGATTTCACGAAATCAGATTTCGTGAAACGAAAAACAGATAACTCTTCATGAAAGCGTAACAATTTCACGAAAGATGCCTGTTATCTAACAATTATGGAAGCATATTTGTGCCACAACTTAACCACATAAAATAACGTGAAAATAATTGATGTTTTCGCGAAAACAAAGTTATCTGTTTTCGCGAAAACAAAGTTATCTGTTTTCGCGAAAAAAAATCTGTTTTCGTGAAATCCTCCATTATTTTCATGGATACTATATCTTTATGTTGAGGCAATTTAGAGCATTATCAGGAATAAATTCGTGTTAATTTCTTTCGTGTGTAATTTATCTGTTTTCGGAAAAAAAAATTGCGAAATCCTCCATTTTTTTCACGTTATTTTATATGGTTAAGTTGTGGCACAAATATGCTTCCGTATCATTGCCATAAGGGGAGGATGTTTTTATCTTGGTATTGCTTTACTGATACCGGATATGAATAATAAAAAAATATTAATTTAAACGTCCTCATATACGTAAAAGATAAAAACCTGTACAGCAATCATTTATTTTAGTAGAAAACACGTATACAATAGTAATTTAATTAAAGTAAATGAAAAACAATGATAATACAGTTTCAATATTCAGAATCTCACTTCATAAAGAGTAATGTCATAACCTGGAATCTGGCAGTAAACTTAGAATCACTTAATAGTGTATATGTCAGCCTTGTCTGACCTTCTTTCTGTCAGAATGACAAGTGATCCTTCCTCTCGATTGGATATATGGATATGCTGTGGGCGTGTCAATCCTAAATCACGTGACAGGATTGTCATTACCGAAGCTCCACCTTCGGATAACAGGAGAACGTTCGCGGACCGTATAGCGGTGATAAAAACGTTGTCTTCGGCGTCAACGGCAGTGCTATATGGGCGGTCTAATTCCTTGTGAGTGAACACGTACAATACGTCACCACGAGTTGACATGCGCACGAGTGAGCCTTTGGTTCCCGACTGTCCCTCGCAACATATGTACAGCACGTGATCAGTCTTGGCACAGGTAACCGACACTGGCCTCAGTATATTTGGATTTTCTCTGGAAGCAAAGTTTATTGCTTGTAATTCTCGACCATTGTCATCAAGGAATACGATCATATTGCCGTCATCTTTTGTGGTGGTGACAAGCTTTCCGTCGACCACTGCAACGCCCCAGCATTCGCGACGCGTGACGATACATCGTTGTGTGCTCATTGACGTCCCCGAAACACGGATGATATGAATCGTTTTTTCAAGAGGAACAGTCACTGCGATATCTGTACCAGACAGGTGCGCGACATTCCAGGGTTCCTTCGTCATGTCTAAGTGACAAATGGAAGCAAACTCAGCGCTAAACAATTTGACGCGGCTGTTATTACAGTCCACAAGAATAAGACGTTTGTCCGGTAGTTCTACAGAGCCTGTTATTGTACATTCACGAGTGTCTCCGTCAACTTTGATTGCAATACTTCTCAGTTTCGTGCATTGCTTGGGAGCTATATGGCTGTTTGTCAAGGGTTCGAATGTAAGAGTTCTGGGGTTAGTTCTAACCTGAGCTGCACTAGAAGGGTAGGCAGAGGTGTTCTCGTAGACCGGTGACATCATTGATTCGTCAGTCTGGAGGGCCATCTGAAACGTGCGAGTAGCTTCCGAGATCGCTGTCTCATTAGAAACGACTCTTGTATCAGGGCTGGCACTAGACGCTGATGAAGAGCGATTGCGGAATAGATACCTGAGATTATTATTTCCTTCGGAGGTTTCGCTGCCATCAGATATTCGCCTGTTGTTTGATACAGGAATATCTCCGACCCCTGACACAACGTTCACGTAGTGCCAAACGCGGTGTTTGGGTTTCTCGCTTGTTGGTGGTTTTGTAGACACGCTGACCGAAGGTTGTGGGACATTCTCTGCCCCTGTTCCATTACACGGTGATGTGTTTTCAGTCTTTGTTGGGCTCTGAGCTTCATTATTAATGTCAGAAAAAACTGACCCTTCATCGTCACTATGATCATTTGAGGCATCTTTCAAATTTAAATGTAATTCGTGTTTGCTGGTAGTTGTAGCTGGCACGCAATCGGAGTCTCTGACCGGGCTAGAGCATGATCGTGGCAAGAAATGTCGAATCCCCTGAACATCGGGGCGTTCGGGGCGTGGACGCACAACCGGAGTTGGTGCTGTTGACTCTATTGGCACGGTTTTCGGTCTCTTTGGTTCCTTGTGGGGTCGTTGAGATCTTGGTTCAGTGTTTGTGGCTGTCGGTACGGTCGGTAACTCGCTGACAGGTGGTCGGGCAATGAGCACGACTCGCGGCGAAACGTGACGTATTGGAGATCGGGAAGGGAGATCATCCCCTGAAACATCTCTGTTTGAAGGAATAAACGCTTCATGAGTACTTCCTCTTGAAAGTAACTCTGGTGGCTCGTGCAGATTTGATTCAAAATGGTTGCTATTTACTATGCCAAGCTTACTAAAAGTGCTTATGAATGTAAGAAGCTGATTTTCGACGACAAACTCTAATTTTGTTACTTTGATATTAGAGTGGCATCCGTGTATAAAAGACGACTGACTCTTAATGTCGTTCTCAATATTCCCAATAGCATCAATAGACTGAGAGGACACCGGAAGATCGTTTAGAGATTTGGACGCTGCTTCTATTTCTGCCTTGATGCGTTCATACTTCTCGCATTGAGATGTCAGTGCTAGAACTTCCTCGTCGTGCTGTACGCTCACCTGATTCTTTACGTCGGTCTCAAACGAATTCAGCAGAGCTTCAACTTTACCACGAAATTCCATGACGTCACCCATTATCGCTCCCTTCTCAGTCGATAACTGTTCTATGTTTGTTTTAATATGCAAAATAGTGTCGTTTAGGTAGGCAAGAAGATTATCTACGTCTGTTTTAACAACGGTGAATCTGGACGTAAATTCCGAATGTTCTTCGATGTCGAGCACGTCGCACTGACGATGGGCGTTCTTGAAACATTTACTGCAAAGTTTAGTGTTATGTTCTACACAGAAAAACTCGATGATCTTGCCAGTGTGGTCCGAGCAGCGGTCCGCTGACGAAGCATGCGTCTCACGTTTCTCGAGCATTTCGTGGAAGCTGGAGTCGAGGAGGGATACGAGAAGGTGATTTAGAGGAAATAGACTGGACCATGTGTCAATACGCGTGAAAGCACGAGGTGCTGGTGTACTGGCTCGGCAAACCGGACAGGGGAAGTCTGATACAAGAACTCGCTCACGTGACTTGTTGACTATGTAGGAGTGAAGACAGGATTCGCACAGTGTGTGTTGACAGGGCAACATGCGTGGAGTCTTGTACACGTCCATACAGATTGGGCAGCACAGAATGTTGTCCTGTGGTGACTGACTCGACTTTGTGGAGGCCATCTTGAAATCACAAGTAGATGCACTTTAGATAATCAGCTCTTTTCTGTAACATCAATAATGGTAAAATAATATATATCGTCACATTAGTGCAAAAACGCTTTAACCTGTTAACTTCTACCTAATTCAATGGAACTTACACCGTTTTTGCACTAAGATGATGAATTACAAGACAATGAGAAATAAAAGATATAAAAGCTGTTTAAAGAAATATGAATTTCAAACAATTGTTTTCCCTATACACAATAGTGTCGTGTATCTAAGGCGCTTTGACACAGTTATTAATTTGTCTCTTTTACCAAATCTGATGAAATCGATAACAAATACAGTAAAAAGACAATCTATTATAAACCTCATAAATAAATATATTTTATTACAATACATTCTATTATTATATATCTAATAAATGTAACCAATCGACAATCTGCATTTGTACCACGTGACCGTCCAATATATTCCCGTATTGGATCCAAAAAATATATATTAATTTCATATTGGACGGTTGGGTACATGTGCACTAAACAATCTGCATTTGTACCACGTGACCGTCCAATATATTTCCGTATTGGATCCAAAAAATATGTATTTATTTCATATTGGACGGTTGGGTACATGTGCACTAAAGATATATAATAATAAGGTTATTATATATATATACATTTGACTGTACATGTACAATACGGGAATATATTTGGACGAGTACACAGCTTGAAAAGTCATATTGGACGAGCCGATAAGGACGAGTACACAGCTTGAAAAGTCATATTGGACGAGCCTATGACTTTTCAAGCTGTGTACTCGTCCAAATATATTCCCGTATTGTACAGTCAAATGTATAATAACCTATAAGTATAAACATAATAAATGAATATTTTTAACGCAAATTTGTTTAAGAGTTAAAACAGCCTTTTATATCATTATTAGTATCGTATATCCAAATAGCACAATGTACGAAAAGGAAGCACAGGTAACTAAGTGTATTGAAGTATCATTAAACAATACAGACACCGGTGTACCATCGATTCTTTCATTCAGTAATTTAATCGACCGCCGGTTTTAACATTTAAAAAAAATATCGGAGGAATAATTAGTCATTCGTTGAAATAAATTAATATGTCACGTGCTGAAATAATAGTCTCAATTATAAAATGCAAACTTTCTTTTAAAAGTTTAATATCATCAGCCAAAAAGTATTATTTCAAAATTTTACAAATGAGATTAAATGTGAAAATGCATCAAGTTGTAAATGTTAAATCACACTTACCAATGTTTCGGTGCGAAATTAGTTTCTCGTCGTGTGTGAAGCGCGCACGAGATTCTGCGAGCCTCTGCAATACGGGAACATATCGCCTTTGTCTGCCAGTTCGTTTAAGGAGAAAAACCCTGAAATCCAATAATTTGCATTAAAAATCTTCATCAAATTACGCAAGCGAGTGGATGAGTCACTTATTAAAGCTATCATGAGAAATGGAGAAAATGAGTTCAGCATGAAAACAGATGCACGTCAGCTCTATTTATAGCTTAGGATCAGAGTGTTCTGTCGATACTTAGAAGCTTGTTACCATGCGAGACTACAATCGCTTCTGATTAAGAGGCATATGACAGTTTCAGCTTTTTACGTTGCAATTATTGCATACATAAAAAACATTCGTTCATGTCGCGCGACGGGAATCCTCTATCGACTCATTGAGCTAACATTGAAAACGCTGCTACAGTATCAAACTGCGCAATATAAAGCGGACTGGGTCATTTGGGTTTTTGTTGTTTGTTTGTTTGTTATTTGTTGTGTTTGTTTTTTTGCTTGTTTGTTTGTTGTTGTTTTTTAATTTGTTTTTTATTTGTTTTGTATTTTTATTTGTTTGTATTTTGTTGGGTTTTTTGTGGGGGTGTAATTAATATAAATAATAACCTGGACTGGGTATTATCATATATGTTTATTTGATTTTTCGGGGGATGTCTATACAATTTTTAGCCAGCGGTTTACCGTTGGCTATAGAAATGAAGATCCGAAATCACAGACCTTTCAGCAGGTGCGCTAAAATGAAAAAGTCGAAGTACAGCTTCCAGTAGACGTCAGAAAAGAGTTCCAAAAGCAATCATAGAAAATCAGTTGTTAACGATCATTTAAATTGATTGCTTTTAAAGAATAATCAATAAAACGCTTACTCAATGAAAGCAACAAAGGCGTACTGATATTATCGATATAAAATTATGATCAAATAAACTGCGTATGTGTAACACAATCACAATGACGTCAAATGGCGGGTGAACAGAATTACCGAAAACGACCGAAAACACCGACTATGACCGAAAACAACCGAAAACACCGAAAAAGACCGAAAAGTGAACCAAAACCATTATTTTTGTATCAAATACCACTTTTAAAATAAATGCCAATGTATAGTTTATGTATAAATTCAATTTTTAATCACATTCGGTCCATTTTTCGGTCTTATTCGGTCTTTTTCGGTTATTCGTTTGTTTTTGGGGATTCTATGCACCGTCAAATGGCATTATTCTCATATTCTGACGCGTTCAACGCATAATCTGAACGCAGACACGATGCAAGAAAGTATTTCAGTATTTTGAGGGGTGTATTTTTGCTTTATTCAAAGTATAACGTGTCGATTTACGTTTTGTTACGTAACACGTACGGGGTTTAGCCCAAGCTACACACACCTCCAGTGATCTCCCCTCGATTGTGTTTACCTAAAACATTGAACATTTTCGAAGATTTTGTTTCAACAAATAGAGCGCCCTATAGGCTGTCTAGCTAATATTTTGTGCGAATTTTAATTGTGAAAATCATGAAAAATGATGCCAAATGTGTTTGTACGAATTAGCATGGGAGATAGTGCGCGAAATCCTGGAAGGATTACAAATTAACACAGACATGGACAAAATTTTTATTACAGACACTGTGTAATTTCCGAAAGGTCAGGATGAGTTTTAAAACTGCTTCAACTGTATCCCAAAAAGTGCATGTGTGCAGTCATTGTATGCATAAATGTGCAATCAACTTTACTTTAAAAGTTTGGCATATTTTGCATTTGATGATTAATTTGTATAAATCAGCTGCATGAACAGATAAACACACATCTGATTATTGTTTACATTTTCTGGTGAGGATGTAAAGATAGACACTTCGACTTAAAGCACTTTGGAAAACAAAGTTCTGTATCACACCGGCAGTTACACCACCCAGGTTTACAGGTCTTTACAAGGTAAACAGTTGTAATTGTTTGCAAGAAAAGCTGAAATTAGCTTCCTAAGTTTCAATGATATACAGACGATATGGCCAGGTGATTTGGCCCAGATTAATGAACTAAACAGACAGGGCATGCAAACTATAAGGCCTGCAGTCAGAGACAACCGGCCAAACTTAAGACCGCCCAGATATATTTATATTTAGCAGGTCCTAGATATGAAATCAAATAATGCAGCATCTTTAATTTTGGAAAAGCTTTTGTTGCTCAAAAATTGTAAAAATTTATTTGATTTATCAAAGACCACATAGGGTAACCGGTATTTTTAATTTTTAAATTACCTAGTTTTCGCTAGGTAACAATCTCAGTTACAAGAAAAATTTATGACAATCAGTGTAGAATAAACTTGCAAATCAACCACTGACTTGATTTCCCACCTCAGGGGTTTCAAATATCAATAGATCTGTATGCAAATTTTTGCATTTTGATGTAAGCAAGTAAGTTTTTTTCCAAATTTGACCCCACCTTATTCTGAGCTTGGGATCATTTTGATTCATGAGAATCTTGGAGACATGGTCAAATTTTGCAAGAATAAAGATAAATACAATGTATTGTGTCTACTGCATTTTAATTATGAAGTTTATAAACTTTATACTTATTTGACCTCTGAACATAATTATATTTAAATGAAGTAAAAGCACTTTTATAAGTAGTTTAAGTTCAATCAAAACAAGATACGACTAGAAACTATTTGATTATGACCCCTTAAAAAATCTCAACAGGGGTCAAACAACCCCTGGTTTTCAAAAGCTATTGAAATCCCTGCTTAAAAGACTCTTAACAAGCAAAGAACAGTCGCCGGCTCATTGGTTGTGATAAATTTGTGAAGAAAAAACATATTTAAAAGAAAATATAATTCTTAACCAGGGGTTCCTCTATGTGCTAAATCTGAAAATTTTAGTGGATTCACAATCAGCCAAAAGTAAAGGGTTAAAATGCAATAGACATGTGCACAATATTAATCACTATTATTGCAAAAATTGACCACTTTTCTAAATTCTCCAACATCAATGACCACACACTCAAAATGGTGGTGGTTGGGGGGGGGGGGGGGGGTAAATTTGAAAAAAAAAATGCTTGCATCAAAATGCAAGAAATCTGCATCTAGTGTTCCTGAATTATATCTTCTAATACAATAATGTTTGAGTTAAATGGCATATAAGTGTTAATATTTCTGACTAGGAATACATTATCTGCATTAACTTAGTAACTGAAACAGCTTTATGAAGTAGAGTAATTTCTGAAATAGATTTTAGTTGAAGATGATAATATTCATTAAGAAAGATTGTTCATGTCATTCTAAGAGCATAACTAAAAATGATTGATATAGAGCCCCTTTCTGCAATATATAAGCCTTTTATCGCATGCGCATCTAGTGTAGATCCGGATCAGACTAAATATTTGTGGCATCTGATCAGGACTTACATTGGTCACATCTTGTTTAGAAATAACCTTATGAATCTAAAATTGAACAGTGCAGATCCTGACCAAACAGCACAGAGATGCAGGGTGATCCAATTCTACACTGCCCATTCCATAAACTTGAGGTGCATATTATATGGAGTTAAGAGTTAAAATTATAAATGGATTTTCTGTGCAAAACACAAGTATTTCATGTTTTATGTCTACTTTTTCCATGTAAGTAGACATAAATTATTATGCATAAGTCAGTATTAAGGGGCCTACATGGATACAGCTGTTATTCCATGTGTGACAAGGTTAGACCATATCAACTTGCATATCAGTGGAGGCAGGTCAGAGTCTGTTCATGTTTAGATCTTTTAGATACATGTACTTTCTGATCAAGCAGGGATTTCAGTTGCTTTTGAAAACCAGGGGTCATTTGACCCCTGTTGAGAATTTTCAATGGGTCAAAACCTGATCTTCACAAGTCATATCTTGTATTAAGTGATACTTACACATGTATTACTTATAATTATTTTGCAAGAGTTAAGTAAGTGTTAACTTCATATTAAAAATGCAATTTCCTCAATACTTATCCTCATTCTTGCAAAAGTAAACCACTTTTTAAAAATTTTTGTGCATCAAAATGACCACAAGCTCAAAATTAGGGGGGAGTCAAAAGTGGAAAAAAATCACATTTGTTTGCATTAAGATGCAAGAATCTGTATCAATTGAAATCACTGGATCAAGATTCAGTGTGTGGATTCAGGTCAGATGGATGCCTTACATGCATTAAAAAAGTCTAAATAGAGTTGACATATAACGGTGGGGGAAAGAGTGTCTGTTAAGGGCTGTACTAATGAAATGAATATAAAGAGCCCCTTTATATGATTTATTAGGTTGGGCACTTCATTAAAATATGATTACATTAACATAATGCTGACTCCCTGTTACACATTGTTATACATAAAACCAAGATCAAATAGCCTTTCACAGGGTCCCTGTGTAATTACTTTGAAAGTGGAATTAATAAAGAAAAGAAATAAGTTATAATAATATAAGAAATAAATATAATTTTGCTAACCCAACAATTTTCATACTTTAATTGACACAAAACATTTGTTGTGCCTCTTTCATTTTACTAAATAAAATTTATAAGGCATGAACATCTACAATGGCTGGAATAAAACCTTAAGTCCTGTTACATTGTACATTATTGGGTTGTTTTATTTTGATTACGTTTACGCTCCGCTGGCTTCCAGCACTTTCAGTGCTTTGATATCTTTTGTATTTCCTCTTCAATGAAAACTATTCTGTTGCAACATTTTAACTCACTAAAAGCGAGGCTGATTATTTCATTGTGATATCAATGTTAATTAAATATAAATTAATTAGGCTTACTGAAAAAAAAAACCAAAAATTATTATTTACTACAACACTAGTTAGTTAGTATGTTGTTTGCGTCATGTTCTAAAGATATGTCAGCTGTTTAAGACAGTGTCTAATATAAAATTGCTGGTTAAGTTTCTTTAATTATTGGAATATTTTATCAAACGTATTCACGTGCTGGGAAAGAAACAAAGAAACAAATCTGTTAAAAAATAAGGATATTGCTTTGAGAAACATACGCTGGGTAACCGTTCGATTTAAATTGAATCTTGATATTAAAATTGAAGATAGCGTTGGATTATATTATTTTGATGAAAGACACTCAAGTGCAAATATGAGCATGCTCGCCAGTATGTCCAGATCAATATCGGTATCTGTATTTTATCGTATTAGGGGATTTGTTTTAGCTCATGCAGACGAATGCCAATCAAAATTCTGTCATCGGAAGTGAGCCATTAAAAGGATCTGAATAAATAAACCAGGCCAATGCAATTGACAGACAGTTAATTAACTGAAAAACATAACATATCAATAAGTATGTAAGACAGCTGTACGCAAATAAATGGAGCCTTTTCGAGTATTTAACATTGTCATCATGACGGTGTCAACTTCGTGCATTATATTATTATTTTGTAGTAAAAATTAAGAATTTAGTTTTAAGTTTTGATTTCCTGAAACATCTCTATCAGATCAATTGATTAAATCATTTCAAAGATCTTTTGCTGATTGCAGAAATAATTTCAATTCAGATACTGACACTTTGACACAATCATTTTCTACTATGATTGTTATTTATTTCCTTCTTTTCTTAAATGTGTTAATGATTTCCTTTCTGATAAGCAATTAATATTTTATCTTATGCCTCAACCGGTATATAACATGCATTTTATTTTATTGAGATGATATATACAACATTCACATACAGTTAACAGACAACTTAGTGACATTTCAACTTAATGACTAGTTAATTCTCTTGTAAGCTAGGATACATGTAACTGCTTACTGTGATAACTTAGTGATTCTTAGTGTTTCTTACTCAGTGATTATTTATAACTCTTTGTGAACTTTCTGTTTTTATTACATCACATTAAATAGAAGTGCGAGACTAGCAACGGAGTGGATTAATTTATTTAGCTCTACCACTAAACACATTATATCATATACCCTATGAATTTAAAGCATTCTGATTGGTCGATAGCTCCGTACTCGCGAGTCCGAAAAAAGTGATAACTACCCCGGGAATTAATAACTACCTTTGCTATCATCATCATCATCATCATCATCATCAGAATGCTTTAAATTCATAGGGTATATGATATAACAAGTAAATACTAATGTTGAGGTCGATATGTAGTTTTGCGGACCTGGGTAGTGTGATATCGACCTCGGACTTCGTCCTCGGTCAATATCACACTACCCAGGTCCGCAAAACTACATATCGACCTCAACATTAGTATTTATTTGTATAATATTCACCCGACGACAAAACTTTCTTTATATTAATATTGCAAAACAACATTACATTTAATATATAATCATTTATACTTAATAATTTAAACTGCATAGAAAATTTTGTTTCATTTCTCAGTTTGAAATCGAAGTATACTCTTCAAACTTCAAATGCAATAAATATTATGATGCATCGTGTTTATGAAATCAACAATATAATTCCCTACATGTCTGTGGAATTCATTGATATTTAATGAAGGTACTCGGTAGGGGGTGAAAAAGAGTCACAAACTTGTGAGTAGGGGATATGTTTTCCTTTGACGCAGATAGAGGTCTCCTTATTTCCTTATTTTGATAAAGACTCTAAACTTATTTTTGAACAATTCTTTTTAGTTCTGAAATTATGTTATTGTATATCTGCTATATAAATGATGAGTCGGTGAATTATGCCGGTTTTGATATACCCGCCTCACAAATCCACTGTCGAATTTGTTACTGTTGGATTTACCCCTCTCTTGATTAAATGTCATTGTTTTACTTAGGCATAAGAGATTTTTAATGGCAATTTCTTTAGGAAAAGTAGAAATGATATATCTAATGATGTTTCGGTTTGAAGGGTGTACTCTAATTCCATGCAGAGAAATTAAAATTATATTATTGTCATAGTTAGAACACTGGTTATTATAATAAGTGTATGTGCATGTATTTGAAAAACAAATCATTAATGCACATTACTAATGTCACATTTATACAATTATAATAGTAAAAATGTGTTAAGTTATGGCGTACGAAAAGGCTCAAAAGGTAACAAGTGATGGTGGACTTTAAAGTTTAAAGTTATGCGTTGGTCGTATAAATTTACCGATGGTTAATGGTGGTCAACCGGTATTTTATACGTGCACCTGTAATTTTATTGGTCCGTCGCGTAAATTTATACATGTATATGTGCACCGATTATTTTGTATGTAGGTGCACCTTCGATTTACTTTTGAGCCTTTTCGTGTGCCATATTACGTACGAATTGTAAAAACAACGACAAATAATGTGCTAATTCAACAGAATATATGTACAGTTTAAAGTTATAGTATATATCTTATAGCTTTCAAATATTATAAAACTGTTTACATTTAAGCAGACTTTTGAAATATGATTAATATGAATAGAATGTATATTAAAAACTTACCGCGTGTCTTTGTTATTAATAATTTTGCATAATCGTCAAAAATCCTGCATTGTAACGGCTTAAATATATTTTCCTACAACCTTGGCTAGTTAATGAATTACAACCGAAACGTAGGTATTGATTGGTGTGACCCAATATCTGATAAAACGAAACAAGAAAAGACAAAATACTTATTTACCTAAATCAAAGCGATAGACCAGAAAAACAAATATAAACAAATACAAAAGGTGACTTTAAAACACCTAGGTCTAAATTTGCTCTTACAAAGGAAATCTAATCAATCAATTAAGTAAGCATTTGGCGTTTTGTTTAGAGTAACAGACTGTGGCACATTGTAAAGAGCAGCTCGCTCGCAAATGATAGAATATTTATAATATTTATCTAGGCTCAAATTTTGTGCAAACAACAATGTAGATAAAAGATATCCGAAACTCAACTTAAAATAGAATAAATTTGTATAACCTCTTAAAAATGCATATCTTCATTTCAAAGTGGGTTGTTCTGTTGCTTTAGGCCCTGCAATACCTCCAAAGGTTGCGTATTTTCGGCGTTCTTTCTGAAGTTTCCGGGCCCAGCGCCCATCCTTACACTTTTGAGATCGAATGGAGTGCGCACCTGTATAAATGGTACTGACCTTCTGCGCTTTTTTTAATGGAAGATCGCGACTCGGAACATTTTTCCCCGAGATTATTTACATATATCTGGAGACCAGTATCAAAATTTTATCTCAAACATCTGATTGGCTGAAATATCGATTTCAGCAAATCGCATGCTTGAGCTTTGAGACTGGTCTCCAATCTCAGCTTTATGATCTTAGGCGTGCGTGCTGCATATTATTAAAGAAAGAGATTGATGAAGGTGCTAATATAAAATGAAAGTGCCTGTAAATGGGAGCGAACCCGTACCGTCACGGCGACAGCGCCTAGTCCTGCAATTCCGGCGAAGCAACCAACTGAGCTAGCCGGAACAACCCCAAAAAAGGTTAAAAGCTAAACAGACAATTAACTGGTTGCCCACATAACGTATATTTACCAATGTTACACACCGGTGGCTTCATCGGAGGAAAACACCAACGTTTGATGTGGGTTTTTTTATCGAATACAAACTTTAGTCTACCTACACTTCACGGCGCAAAGCATAACATATGCCGATTTCGCCTGCACACCCCCCCCCCCCTCCGCCCCCCTTGCAGTGAAATTGTTAAAATGTATACCCCAATATTTCCCAACTGGAAAATAAGTGTGTTTTTTTTTCAAAAGCCACCAAGACACACAAATATATTTTAACTTGAAAAATGAAAAAAACACACTATTATTAAAGACATGCATGTTACGCATTTGGAATCCCTGGCAAAATTCGTATTATTAGATAGACATAAATAACCAAAAGCGATCCGTAAGTGCAGTTGGAAGACGGTCACCACATAGACTTCAACAACTGACCGAAGGAACAAACCACCTTATACAGCCTGTGTTATCTTATTCAATAAGCATAAGGTTTAACGGGGTTTGCCTGCCCAACAGTTTACCTGGTAGCACCATGACCTACCATATGTATTGGGTTAACCTGTTCCCGAGATTCTTGTATTGACCAATGAGATAACGTGTTTGCGGAGCATGCGTAAATAATTCCAGTGGCCATTTTCTATTGACAGCTGTTAAGCTGGACCTACGCTGGATGCTTTGAGTTTAGCATTTTGACGGGGGGGGGGGGGGGGGGCGGAGGGGGGGGAATCGCGCACAACCGTTACCGCTGGTGAAGCGAGAAAATTGTTCTGCAAGCATCCGGTCACGGTACTGCAGATTTTTATTTTGACCCGGAAAGGTAGGTAGTCAGGTTTGACTAGTTTTTATCAAATATTAAGCAATTCTTTGAAAAACGGGGAACGTGATTCGATGCGTGTTGGATATATCTGCACGCTTGTATCATATGAGACCAAACATGGTTGAGTTATGACGATCATTCCGCCTCTTAAATGAGCAAAGTTTAATGTGAGGTGAAGCTTTTTCTCAGTCAATCAGTGTTCTTATGCACAACCGTAAATCAGTAGCGCAACCGCTACCGTTAAATTTTGGCCAACATTTTCCTTTAAAAAGCATACAAATTTAAACAAGTCACAGGGAATACAAAACAGAAGAATACTTTGTTCTTGCAGTGATACAGGACGACAATACAACTAAATATTGCTCGAAAATCAAAAAAAGTTTCACCTCACATTATATTATGCTCATTTCAGAGGCGGAATGATCGTCATAACCCAACCATGTTTGCGTATATTGATCTCATATTATACAAGCGTGTAGATAAATCCAACTCGCATCGAATCACGTTCCCCGTTTTTCAAAGAATTGCCGCGGCTTAATATTTTGATAAAAACGAGTCAAAGCTGACCACCTACCTTTTCGGGTCAAAATAAAAATCTGCAGTACCGTGACCGGATGCTTGCAGAACAATTTTCTCGCTTCACCAGCGGTAACGGTTGTGCCCCCCCCCCCCCCCCCCCCCTGATTTTTATACTGGCGCACATGCGCCAGTATTAACTAACGATGCTGTGAACTCTGCGACGCGCAGTCCTTAACTTCGGGTGTATCATTGCGACCACGAGAGCGTATCAAGTAAGTGGTCACCGCGAGAGCAGGCCGAAATGTTCTGCACAAGTGTGAAGCACAATGCAGCACACCATTCCACGAATTCTGAGCGATTGATAGTAAGTTTCCGTGTAATTTTGGAGCATCCATGCCAAAAATTCCATCGAACAATGTAGAGTGAAATCATGACCAGCTACGGCAGTGAACAAGCAACTGGATATGAATGAGTAGTTTAGTTACGCCTGAAAGATTTCGTAGTTGTGTGGCATAAAAAGTAGTGCATTTTAAGAAAATACAAATATTTCGAGAAGTAATGCGAACTTTGAAAGATAATTCTACAAATAAAAACAAGAAAACAATTTAATGTTGTGATTCGAACAACTATGAAAGGATATTAAAAGAACGATTAAAAACAAATCAGTCACGTGACAAGCGGGAGATAGCGTGGGCTGCCATTTTGGTTAGGTTGGAGCAGTTGTGGATCGAGATTTTGCTCGGCTAACAAGGACCGGGCCGGGTCCCAGTGTTCTCCCCAGACAACCGTTAACAAGCTTTGATCTGTTTCCAACAAGTGTTAAATTCGCCGACATCCGTTTATTCAAAATCGACATGTCATAATTTTCTATTTCTTGCATTGTAAACACAGGTCGCTTTTCAATACACACCTCATTCAAGGTTAAGCAATGGGCGATTTGACCAATCACAATCGATTTCTTTACTATCAGCTGGATAACTCCGCCTCTCCACGTGGTGAATTCGCAAGTCTGTCGGTGTCGTTTGATCGTATTTTGGCTCTGTTGACTCTTGATATTCTCAATTAATAGCGGAACCCGGTGTGTTTAACATAATGTTCAATGATTTTAATGAGATGCGATCATGAGTAATTATTTGGTTATTCTTAGTTCTGTGATTAGAAGACAAACACTTCGAAAATTGTACTGTATACATGTATGAAAATAATTGTGCGATAATGGATTTGTTTTAAACAAATCTATTGGCAAGTTGCATTTAGAACTTAAATTGCAAAAGAAATACATTCTGTGGCATTTTACTGCGCTATCATCGTAACGATTAGTTCATTTTCGTCGGACACATTTTCAAGTATGCATGCGCGAAAGAACGACGACTCGTCAATTCTATCTTATTTCAAGAGAAACCGGCCTTGTGAGGCTGATGCCAACTCCATCGGGCATTCTGAACTTCAAAATTCTAGAAATGAGATCGAGATCATTTCCGGATAGCCCTTCAAGAGCGACTCTTACGACGCCAAGTACCCCTTCACGTCGTGAAATTACTCCGACGCCGGACGCGGTACCCCAACATGCCGAGACACTGAATCAACGCCGGCTATCTCGAACAGCCAGTTCGATCCAGTCAGGTGTCGATCCTAAGTGGAAGAAAGTCTACTTCTGGTTGCAAGAAGTTGGCAATGTTTTTTTATATATATTTACTTAGCCTTGTGACTTGCATTAATTAAATAAAATAACTCAATTTCATGCTACTATATATAAAAAGGGAAATATGCATATCAGGAATCGCCACACTCATAAAACACAGCCTCCCCTGCAGCAAAAAGAAGAGAGGAAAATAAATGATTTGTTTGTTGATTGTTTGACAAAAAAAGGGGAACCGTATGGGTTAGCGCCTTGGAACAGTCAGTAGCAAAATAATTTGCTACTAGGGGTTTAAACCAGGTTCTTGGGGTGCACTACATAATTTATTATACCTGTTTGTGTTAACTGAATACCTATTATGATATTATTTTTATATATGTGAAGCTATCTTTATGTTTACTGGTATCGTAAATTAATTTAATTTCAGATTGTGAGTGGGGTTTTCCACCTTATCAAGAGTGAAGACTAAGCTTAGAAGCAGGCTTAACAATTCAACATTAAATTCATTGTTAATGATATCCATGGAAGGTCCTGATGTACTGAAGTTTGATTATAATAAGGCAGTCAGCGCTTGGGCCCAAGAAAAAAAGAGGCTTCTGAAAGTTTAATCCTAATTCTGTCAGTTGTAATGAAACACTGAGTTTGATATGTGTGAGATATCTTGGACAATGAAGGTGAAAAACTAACTATACAGAGTATATAGTTGACATTGTAACTTGATGAGATCAGATCAGTTTATGTTATTAAAACACATGTTAACATACTGTTTACACATTGTTTCACATTATTTATGTTTTTTAACTTTGTACCTTTCTTGGCTCTAAAGAGATAAAAAAAAAACATCTATGTACTATATACAGTTTTTGCAGTAAACTTTGGTACAAATATAAAATTGTATAAAATGATAGTTAAAAAATAAAGTTTCGCGAGCTTATATCCACGAAATATCCAGCGACAACCCTTCCAAAAATCCTGGGAGACCGTTAGTAAGTTGGCGAATATTTTTGTTAATGCATTGTTGCGATCGACGTAAAAATTAAGATTGTAACTGTTTCAGTCTCTTAAGGTACGTGAGCCTTGTGCATTTCATTGTTGACAATACTCAGTTGTGGCGGAGCCTGATCATCGTTATTCTAGCAAAATTTAACCACTAATCATACGCTTCTGCATCAAAAAGACCCCCGCCTAAGATTCAGGTGAAAAAAAAGTGGAAAACCTAATTTCCTTGCATCAAAATACAAGTACTTGCATCTATTGAAATCCCTGAATATACAGAATTATTTGCTAATGTTGATGATAGTAACTGTCACAAAGTTTAACGAAAAAATCACACATAGTTTCATATGTTTACAGTAATGATATCTGTGCAGGGCATGTTCGATTCAACCAGCGCGCCAGTATTTCAACGCTTTCAGCGCTTTGATTGTTGAGGAAGTTAAACTAACTTACTAAACATGTACAGACGAATGCATTATTTCAAGAAACCTCCAACGGTAAAAAGAATCGTACAGTATATCATGGAAATCGTCGTAAAATCGAGTATGTGAGGAGATCCTATTTACCCGCTCTTCTGCAGCAAGAGCGGAACCAGAGATTAGCAAATTTGAATGCTGACAATGCGGGTGCGCCTGGTCGTAGTGGGTCACGTGGGACTGAAGGAACTTCTTCCTTTTGTAATCCAGGTAATAGTGATATAAGCATTATCTTCAAATTTACTGAGATAATGAATATAAGTCTCCCGAATAAATGCATTTTCGGGAAACTTAAGATTTTGCATAAACACGACTTTATTTCTGGTTCCGGATTTTAATATGCCACTTGCATGTACAGAGTTACCTCCCTTGTTAAAGAAAACGCCATGAGTATCAAAACATACAGGGTATAATGGGTGATCAAACAGGTAATTTTTGTAAGATAATCACTACACGTATTTTCCTCATTTCGTGTAGAAGCAGACCTACAACTTTTCTGTACATTTTGATCATGAGTAAAAAATTAACCTACTTTGGTGCTACAACACAATTATCAACAGATACTAATTTTCCTGGGAGTAATCCAGTTCTTGTTGGGTGGAAAACACAATGAGTATTTCAGAAAATTTCAGTTTCTCGTTCAGGTTTCAAACCCATAATCTCTGGATTGGTAGATCAGCATGTTATCACAAATCTGGGTACAAAATGTACATGTTTGCTCTATCAACACCAAATTATCATATTGAATTTCAGTAGTGTTAACCCTTTATATATCAAGATACATATTTTTTTGCTTGGGTGAACAAGATATGGATGTTACCTTTTGTTACTTGAGCAATGTACGTTTGTTACTGGTTACAAAAATAATATGATATGTAAAATTACTCAGAAATAAGCCATATATGGGGTGAACAGTGTAGATCCAGATCAGCTTGCACGCTGGTGCCATCTGATTAGGATCTTCACTGTTTGCTTTTTTATTTATTAGGTTATTTCTGACCAAAAAATTAATAGTGCAGATCCTGATCAGATCACTCGGATTTCCTGGCCGACCTGGCTATCCATTGTTGTACATGCAATAAAATGTGTACTGGTATATACGGAGTAAAGCTTCATTCATTGATATTGTTAAATTGGACATTCACTTCCTTACCATTATTGATGACTTGATAGTTGATACACATTTGCCAGTTTATTTCTTCATTTTTTTTCTGATTAACAAGTTTTTATTATATTTTCAGCTAAAGGAGAAGAAGCTTCTTCTCCAAGCCTTCTTACAGAGTTAAAGAATTTCAACAGGAAAGCTCTTACAAAAACAGGTAGTTGCTGCTATAAAATATTAATTTAAACAGTGTGTATTTTCTAAAGTATTTTCATCTGGAAACATACCGTATAATTGGTTATTTTCGCAAGCATAATATTTTCGCTATTTTCTCGATCGTCGTGAATTCGCTAAAATAATAAACGCCAAAAATTCCCAACTTTAATTTCCCGAAGTGCACTATATTGCTAGACTGTACAGTACACTTGATAAAAGCTGCCGTTGCTAATCCTTAATGTTCTGGGTTAATCCAGTACAGCCCATAGCGCACAAAATTTAGTAATATTCGGGCAGATTAGATAATTACTGATACAATTAATGGTTCGGGAGTCGAAATCATTGGTAGTGATGACAAGCGTCAAATCATGGGTATAGATTATTTCAAAAGTTGCTGCATATAGTATGCTTAACAAACAATGCAGATGACTTAATAAGCTCTTTAAAAAAGCTTTATAATCGTTCCAGCCAGCGGGCTTAATGTTTATTATCCCTTCAGAAAGTCTCTGTTAATTATGCTACGGGCAATTTGATTTTTTTACAGTTTGATAATAATAAATTTATTTCAAGAATGTCGTCTACTTGTAAGAAAAGAGTTTAAAATTTAGCAAAATATATTAATGAATGTAATAATTTGAGAAATGAAACCCTTGAAGAAAGCAAACTTTGTAGATCCTGATTAGATGGCACAGATGTTCTGTCTAATCTAGATCTAGACTGTTTGCCCATCAGAGAACAGCTATATCTCATGAAGCTAATAGAGGATATTTGTTTTTACCAGTGTAAGATAGAAATATATTTCACCGAGTGAGCTCAGGAATTCATATTTTCACGAGTGGCGAAGCCACGAGTGAAAATACATAATTCCGGAGTTCACGAGTGAAATACATTTCTATCTTTCACTGGTAAAAACAAATTTTCTTTTTATTTTATGTTTTTAGAGCAAAATTTTCTTGAATTTGACAGAAAAGTTGCAAGAAATGGCGCCAAAACCGCTTGCTTATGATGTGACGTCATGGCGTCAAATATACAAATTTGAGCCCGTTTTCTAAACGTTCTCATTTGGTATGTTATATGCGTTTGGGTACCAATGTGAAAAATCAGTGAAAATAAAAATGATATTCCACTGTTTGAAAACAGTGAAATACCACTTTTATTTCACCGGGAAAATTCTATAATTCACTGAAAAGCATAAAATAAATAGTCATATCCCATGGAGTAAAGGGTTTAATGTTTTTGTTCTGTAGTAAATTGTTTTAAAATTTGTTATCCATTTTTTACATTAGAAACCAGAATTCACACTGAGGATGGCAAGATTTTGGTTGAGAGTCGTGATGCCTCTGGCAATTATAAGACAGTGCTAGAAAACAAGGACGAGTATGGCTTTGTTCCGGATATGGTGTTAGATTTACAAGTTGGTGAAATAAAGGATTATCTTATATTTGGTAAGACATTACTTTTGTAGGCTTTCTTTTCAACCTACTCCATGGATATCACTTTATGGCGTTGGTGAATAGTGTAAATCCAAATTAGCCTGCACAACTGTGATGTCAGTTCAGGATCTACACTATTTTCCACCAAGAGGTTAACAGTGCAGATGCAGATCAGAGGTGCCAGCTGATCTGGATTAACACTTGTTGACTGTGTGAAAGAAGTCATGTCTATGGATTGAAGGGTTAAATTTACACTAGGGAGACAGATCGGCAGCAAGTTTTAAAGTGATCGAGATCCTTAACCCTTTCCTCCATATATACGCATTTTTGCACATATGCGACCAGTGTAGATCCAGATCAGCCGGCACATTCGTGCCGTCTGATCAGGATCTGCACTGGTCGCATTTTGTACAGAAATTACCCAACGAATTGAAATGCAAACAGTTTAGATCCTGATCAGACGGCATGGATGTGCCGGCTGATCTGGATCTAAATTGTTTGCCCTCACAATTAAGGTGTATCTATGGAGGAAAGGGTTAAGTGTCAAAACTTCACTTGACCCTTTACTCATTATATATGCCTTTACGGGCGAACAATTTAGATCCTGATCAGCCAGCATATCTGTGCGATCTTAATATCAGGATCTACACTGTTTGCTTTTTTATTCATTAGGTTTTTTGTGACCAAAAAGCAAGCAGTGTAGATACTAACGGCATGGATGTGTTGGCTGATCTGGATCTAAACTGGTCACACATGCTGTAAAATGCATACGAGGGTTGTTTGATAAATTCGCGGACAGCGGTCGTAAAAACAGAAAAAGACAAAATACATGTATAAAATTTATATGTGCATGATCTGTAATTCAAGTCGAATACAATACAACAACTGGTAATAGTTTTACATTAACATATGGTATATGGAGTAAAGAATGGCTGGTGGAAACACAGTATCAGCTACAGAGCAAATAATGGCCACTGGTGGCAAAACATGCAAAATTCAAAGTATTGTCCATAATGCAATAAACTTTGAGTGACTTATTTGTAGCGGCTAAGCCATGACTTGTAGCAAATATAACAAAGAACATTGCATCAAAGTGCAAGATAATTTAGTGTGAATATTAAGTTAAATAAACTAAAAAATAACACTTTCACTTTTTATTTTAAATTTAAACTTATTTATTTTACATCAGTTATGAAATATATTATTTTAACTAATTATAATAAAGCTTGATGAAGAGTCTGCGCTCTATCCCTAGACCAATGTTTCTTCACAAATGTTACAAACTGTTACAAAACTGTTAACCCTTCCCTCCATAGTTACACCTTAATTGCAAGGGCGAATAGTTTAGATCCAGATCAGCCGGCACATTTGTGCCGTCTGATCAGGATCTAAACCTTCCGCTTTTTTATTTTTAAAAAAAGGTGAAATATGCATATTAGGAATCGCCACATTCAGAAAAAACAGCCTCCCCACACAGTCAAGAAGAAGAGAGGGGGAGAGAGCATGGTTAATAAAATAATCAGTTTAAGGTTATCTCTGATTAAAATGTAACCAGTGCAGATCCTGATCAGATGGCACAGATGTGGCAGCTGATCTGGATCTACACTGGTCGCACATGCATAAAATGCGTACATATGGAGAAAAGTGTTAAAGTTTGTTTGTATATGGTTTACAGGTTCTCAGGATGTAGCAGCGGAAAAGACTTTACTGGATAAATACAACGTCACCCACATCATCAATCTAGGGACTTACGTAAAGAACTATTTCCCCGATAAATTCAAATACAAAAACATTAAAATAAATGACACAATAGATACTAAGATTGTACAGCACTTTGATTTGGCTTTCGCGTTCATAGACGAGGCTCATCAGCAGGGCGGCTGTTGCTTTATTCACTGTAATGCTGGGGTCAGCAGGGCCTCTTCCTTTGTTATCGGATATTTGATGAAAACTGACAGTTTGACTTTCAATGAGGCATTCTCTTTTGTAAAGAGTAAACGTCAAAGAGCCTGTCCGAATTCTGGGTTTATGCTTCAGCTATGTGAGTATGAAAAACAATTAGGACTTGGAAAAAATCAACTTTAACCTGGGAAGAAGCCTATATATTAAAAGCCTGCACTCAATATTAGTGGTTAATGGAAAGGAATTTTTCAAATTAATTGATCTTCGGATTCATAACATAGAACAATGCAGGGGTTCCATTTGACCCGGGAGATGACCCTTGAAATTTCCAAAAAAAAACCCAACTTATTTTGACCCTCAGTATTTCAGCTGAAGCGTCATTTTTCCCTAAATTAGGGGTAGTTTTTGCTTATAATTGAGAGAATCACTTAAAATGGATAAAATGACCCTTGAGATTTAGCAGCTAATGGATCCCCTGCATTGGTTAAGAGAAGAACAAACCTTGCTACATTCTGTTTTATGCATGCCAACTTTCATATGTTTGTCGACAAGTCGATGTGTGCAATTTTCTTTTGTTGGCTACATGTGTTTGTTAAAATGGCATTTTATACAAGAGACTGATATTACCTTTTTATGATCGATAATGCTAATGTATGAGTAATAAATAACTGTGATAGAAAACAATATTTTGTTTTGTTTGAGGCCCTTGCTTGGATGCAAAACAGTCATAACTCTGCCACATATTTCTGTGTCGCCTGCGATAGCAGGTAGACGCATAGGGATCCTATTGTCCGCTGTCGGCGGCGGCGTCATCCGGTAGTCCCAAACTTTCACATGAAATTTAATGTTGCCTATAACTTTGAAAGTACTTGTTCTATTCACCAGAACAAATGTTTCTACTAGACAATACATCGGATTTGTCGCCCAGGGAATTAAAACTTCTCAGGTAATCAAAAAGTAAAGATTTTACTTGAACAGTAATTTATTTCGTTACATTTAAAATAAAATATTATCACTATATGGGCTTCGACAACAAGTGAATTAATTGCATGTAGAATTAATGTTGCCAAAGCTTACGCTAAGATTTTCAAGGTCATCTCCAAATCTCAATTTCCCTAGCGACAACTTCTGCACGGTTGCCAAGACAATCTTCTTTAAAGCAAGGCGCACGTCAGCAATGAAGAATAGACAAAACGGCATGGTGTACATCGATTGCACGTGTATCATGATCATAAAGACTAGCCACGTATAATGCTCTGGACCGTTGATTACCGAATTGAAATGTACTATCGTCATAGCAACGGTCCTAACAATGAGAACACTGTTGAGGAATACGGCACACCTCACCCACTGCGGCTCGTCTCCGCTACCGTCTGTCCGGACCTCCTTCAACTGGCCAGACATCGTGACAAACGAGATTCTCGAACGTTTACAAATGTAGGTCACTATCAGTAGGATTATGAAAAAGAAGCAAAGAATGGCTGGTATTAAACTTCTAAGTACCACCCTTACAGTTTTAACAGTTGCGTCATTTATGTATAAGCAATAAAATTCACGCCGTCCATCATTGTTGTTGATTACCACATGGGCAACAAGCAAGCAGACGACCAGCCAACCAGTTAATATCGAGACCAGAAACCTGCAGAATTGGTTCGATTCCCACCTTGGTAGAGTAAGCACCTTTGTGAAGTATATCTCTGCATTGATAAGCAAGACGTTCATACTGGTACCAAAGAAAGCATACTCGGCACAGTACATGACGAAAAAGCAGAACTGTCTGTTCTCGATAACCAGTCCAGCGTGAGTGGTGGCGTGGAGAACCAGTCCGGTAAAAACACTTATAGCGGTCATGTGATACATGTACCACATCTGTGACTTCTGACGTAAGTTCCGGTCTACTATGGTGAGGAAGAGGACCAATCCTATTAGTGATTGGACGATTGCCATAGAAATGTTAAGATCATACAGTACCTGAAAAAGGAAACAAACAGCTTTATAATGTGCGCAGTATAAAAGATGATAATGGTCCAACAACTATAAGTAATATAATCTACACCCGTCAACCGGCAGATCCAGGAACAGGCGGCAGATCCAGGAGCAGACGCGGTATGTTTTTTAAAGTTTGACAGCGGTGTCCCTAATTTTCATTTTTGCCAATTTTGATTAACAATTGGACAGAAATATTGACTGACTTTAAATGCTAAATGAATTATTCACCTATCTGTTGATTCATGGAGTCGTAGAAGGGATAATAAACATTTTATCGCGAGTTGACAGATGAGTAATCAATGATTAGTGAGAGAATATTATCCCGGTGTCGACCGGCTAATGTGAAATACCTTTTTAATATATTGACGACTTAGCTAAACCAGAAAACTTTCTGGACTTGTTCGCGGTGTGCGTGAAAGCTTCTTTTGATCCCGTGATTTTTCTAGAGTTGCGTCAATCTATCTGTACATGCGAGAAAGCTCCAACTAGCTCGTGAAAGACATGTGATTCTAACGAGGTGCTCATACTTGACTAATGTAACATTATGCCTGCAGGTATGCCTCCCTTTATCAACTAATGTGTGAATTTCATATTATATTAACAGGTGGGATAGAACTACAAATGATACCATAATTTAGACTGTCCCATGTCTGCACCAGTATTGACCAACTTTCTGGCCCAGTCCTATTTCTGCACCGGTATTAACCGGCTTTCCGACACTGTTCGATTTTTGCATCAGTATTAAACGCTTAAACCCGTGTACGAGCTTTCTGACCCTGATCCTTCATTTTTATCGGTACTAACCGCTTAACCACCAAGCTTTCTTACGCTGTCCTATTTCTGCACCAGTATTAACTACAATGTACTTACGTGTACAAGCGATCTGACTTTGTCCCATTTCTGGTTTTCTGCAAACTCGTCTTGATCGTCTAGTATCATCGGCCCAGACCTCACAGTAGATATACCGCTAGTGTTCGTTGCATTTGTAGTCTGGAATAATAGCAAATAACATTAAAACGCAAATATGTTCATTAAATTTACTCAAAGGTATACTTTTAGCTTGAATTTCCTTGTGAAATCTACTTGAAGACCGTCCAACTAGGTATAGAGACCTTTAAGTCAAGATTAGTCCCACATTTTGAATAAATCGCTAGGACGGATGCTTTGGCTTTGGCTTGTCATAGGGACACACCAATGACCTTGATTGCCGCTTCGGCGGACCTGTGACCTGATTTGCCACTAATAGGACGAGTCATTAAGCGCAGAGACAAACAGATGCTGTATGTTCTTCACAAAGTATAAATAAACAGAAGTTATTTGTTCCACTTGCGGAGATCTTTAGCAGAAAAAGAAGTGGATATTGTTGAACAATGCCAGACTTGGAATGCATGCGGCGTCTAATGCTTTACCAAACACAGAATACAAACATGGATAATTACAGCAGTCGTAATTATGTAAAAGATGTACTTACCTGGGCTATTCTCTTAGTTGTAACTAATGGTAACACACTAGTTGTTACCAGTCGTCCGTCTTTTCCAACAACCTGTAACAGTAAAAGTGCAGCACTTGCGTTAGAGCATCATAAACACGAAGTAATGACACTTTTAAGTACCAGGTAATTTTGTCAAAATACAGACCTAGGGCCCAAGATAATAAACAAAGTTTTGAGATCAGTCTCAAATCTCAAGAATCTGATTGGCTGAAATGGCGACTGGTCGCCATTTCAGCCAATCAGATGCTTGACATCTGAGACTGATCTCCATATTTAGTTTTATGATCTTGGACACTAGATTAGAGACCAAATCTCAAAAATCTGATTGGCTCAAGTCTCCATTTAGGCCAATCATATGCTTGAGATATGAGACTGGTCTCCAGTTTAAGTTTTATGAGTTTAGGCTCCAAGTTTTAAAATACTCAGTTTATAAAACCTTCAATGAACTTAAGTTTCCCATTGGGTTATTTTGACACTGTTAAATTTCAGCCAATCAGATTGCTGAGATCCGAGACTGGTCTCCGATCTTCATTTTATCTTCTTAGAACCATACAAATGAAGCTTTAACATTCAACAGTCCGCGCATATTAATTTGTTTATTTATTACCGGTTCCTTGAGGAAAGAGCCGTTGAAACTGGGCTCAAAAATAGGGGGCGTAAAAGAATTATTCTGTAAATAGAAAAGCTCGTAACCGAGTCCGCTTTGAAGAGATCCTCATATCGCCAAGATCATTACAATTCTATTAAATATGAGAAAATAGTAAAATAAGAAGCAATAGCATTATCGTTACATCATAGCAAAAAACTATAGATTTAAATTATATAAAACTCTTACCGTCATAGCTGACTATATAGCCTTTATAAAGAAACAATCACATTCGAGAAAGTATTCTGGTTCTACGGTAACATACCTCGGCCGAATTTAGGACGTAAATTAATTAGGAAACACAGTCAGGTTCTATTCATGATATCCAGCCCAAAGGTTATAAAACTGAGAATGGAAACCAGTCTCAAATCTCAAGCATCTGATTGGCTGAAATGACGACAGTCGTCATTTCAGCCAACCAGAAGCTTCAGATTTGAGATTGGTTTCCATTCTCAGTGTTATAATCATATCCTATCTGCAGTATTTTGCAGTGAGTGACGTAAGTGCAGTTACATTGTTGGCGTTTGAAATCGTTTGTCGGCAGTCCAAGGTGCCTGTCACATATCAGGAGGAAAATATTTAGTGTTTTCAAATATCAAAGTTCATATTATAAACTGTAGAAGACCTGTGAACAACGCAAATGTTATGCAATATCCTTACATGTACATAGTCAACGTACAAGTGTATATATTCAACGTTGTTGTAGTCTTAATATGGCAGTAAAATTCACTCACAACACATCTTAAAATAAACTGTGCTCAAGGTTATAAAACTGAGCATGGAAACCAGTCTCAAATCTCAAGGATCTGATTGGCTGAAATGGCGACCAGTCGCCATTTCAGCCAATCAGATGCTTGAGATTTGAGACTGGTTTCCAAACTCAGCTTTATAACCTTCAGCCCTGATTCATTCAAAATTTCGACTTTTGCTCCTTTTCAGTAATTTCTAGGCATACACTTAAGTCACTCGGATATCCGAAGCTTGCCGGAGATCGCCGAGTTGATACGATTGACACTTAAGTATTCCACCTGAACTTTGAATAGATCAAAAGTCAGGGTTGAGTACTGTATTGTTCTGCCGGTCCCAGTTTTCTATCTTAATCAAATTTTGTAATATATGAAATAAGAGTTTAAAATTACAAAAACTGTATTTTCACTGAAGATTCAATTAAATCAAGATTTTAAAAGGTGGAAAGCAGTAAACCTTTTTTTAAGCAACTTAAATTTGATAGATCTGTTGTATAGTTTTCGGTATGTTTATAACAAATAGATAAAAAAAGAAATTTGAAATCCACCGAACACGACAAATATATAAATATTGCAGGCTAGGTTTTACTTAGCCTGTTCATTGACAGTAATGGAAATGCATATTCCGGTCCACGTCGCTTAGCTCGGGTTGAGCGCAACTGGGTATTTTTACAAATTTAAATATTATGCATAACGGCCATCAAAGAGCATAAATGATTTGGCAGCTCTGGTTTTGATTTCGGAAGAGAACAGAATTCTTGAACTGGAAGTAGAAATTCAAGATCTTGTATCATGCAGTGTTAAAGAACCTTAACTAATAACTCTAAGTAATTGTTCTATAATTGTTTATCAATCGTTCTATTAATTAACTAACTAGGAATGGATAAACTCATTTGAAATATCTGATAAAGTCGTTAACACTATTTGTTAATCGAAATATGGACAGAGAATTGTAAACTGTGAGCTTATCAAACAAATACTGTAACCTGTGACCATAGCATAGAAAATACTTACACTCTTCATTAAAGCTCTTCGAGGAAGAAAAATATTGAGACTATTTTTGGATGAAAACCATTTCAAGTTTTATTGCAATACATTAGTTCATAACTTAAAGAGTGATATACCCTTATCCCAAGTTTTACAGTACATGGTGGGGGTACTAGTTTTTAGTGATGTAACGATTATCGATTAAAATCGCTTAATCGTCTATGAATGCCTTTTCGATTTGATAATCGATGTCATTCCCTCATAATCGATTTATATTGATGTTTACCACTGTCAGTTAAGTACAGCAAAATAAGGCATATTGTAGTCATTTATTTGTACAAGTCATAAATTTTGTTGACCTTGTAGGTATTTTTTCCATTTACAACCTGTTTTGGGGGTTGCAGGGATTCAAATAGGTGCAGATTTTTGCATTTTGATGCACACAAATTTTATTTGTTCCAGTTTTGACTGGATATATTTTTGCAAAGCATTTTTCTTTCATCCTATTTTCATTCAATGTTTACTACATGAAAAAAAAATAATTGAAAGATGTTATATTTTTTATCTTTAAAACTCTAAATTTTATGTTAAAAGTGGCAGCAAGCACACAACAGTAAGGGGTAATTTTGTAAGCTACTACCATTTTGTGAATGATACACTAAGCTGTTTCATAAATTGGTTCTTATCAATGAAATCCCATTGGAAGTGGCAAATGATTCCAGCCAATGATTGTTCATGATTTGCAACCAATATCACAATACTATGATTGTGTCTGAAATTGTTAGCAAATAAAGGTTCAAGTTAAAGGGTGTAGTTGTCTCTTAAATAGTGATTATTTAAAATACTTTACTACCAAATGGGATTACATCTGTATGTGATGCTATCATAATTTACAAATGCATTAACAATTGAACATGTTCAGTCATCAATCCAAGATCATGTTGATGCACTTTCATACTGAATTCTATTAGAATTCTGCTTCAACTTTGAAACAAAACTAGCATGGAAATTTTACCAGCAGAATTTAAAGTACTTAGTTTATGTATTTTTGTTCTTGATTTCTCGCAGAAAAAAGAACTGTATTATTTTGCTCATACTTTTCAATGCCTTTGAAATTGCAGCTTGCTGCTTAAGGTCACAGTATATTTGTAGTCCTTTACATAATTAGTTTTTGAGAAAACTAACCCCAAAAATAGGGCAAAGCATTCATGTCACACAACATAGCACCCAGACTAACCTTCTGTAGATTTTCAAGTTAACATTATATCTGTACAAGAATGTAGGTTCTGTTATTTACATAATGACTGTATAGTGTTTAATTGAATTGATTCTCTCAATTGTCTTATTTACATTTAAAGTAGCTAGTTTATAGAACATAATTAAACATTAAAGGTGCATAGCAAAACACGAACATTAACCTTCAAAGCCTGTGTCAAAGTTTTCGATTATTTTCCGGTTTAAATCGATTTCTTCTAGGAATTTCGATTCGATAATCGATTATCATATTTGTCCGATTCTGCAACACTACTAGTTTTATCTGGGGTGTAAATAGATGTTCATTCTACATCTACATCTACATCTACATCTACATCTACATTTGACGACCCAACAATCGATCACCGATTATGACTGGTCGGCGCTGTCAGAGAGACAGTTGTTATAGAAAAGGATCTTATCATTCTGATAAGGATCTACACTGCTTTTAGATTTATAAGGTTTTTTCTGACCAAGAAACACACAGTTTAGATCCAGAGAGACTGCAATGCAAGATGGTAACTGTATTATAAGATTTTAGGATTTGTAATTGCAGCTAAAAATTTCTGGAAATAACTGCAAACAAACACAATTTGTTTCATGTTCATTTTAATTAATTTTAATAGCTCTTCACCAATGTTGCTCTGTTGTAACGGTCAACAATAAAATTTAAACTGAACTGAAGTAATATACAATCTCTTTTCAAATAAATCTCTGAACATGCATATCATATTTAAAGCATCTGAGAGTAAAGTAGATTTTTAATACATCTTCGTTACAAATCAAGTCGTATTTTAGAAAGCTAATAGATGTATCAAAATTTCAGCAATGATGATTTCATGTTTATCCACAACAAAAAAGAACAATCAAATGACTTTAATCCAGAAATGATAAACTGACAAAACAACATCTGAAAAAAAAATTCAGTCATAAATATAAACCAGAATTCAGTCATGACCTATCACAGTGTTAGTTAGTGAGTATTCCATGATTCTAACTGAACCCTCTGTTGTTTATAAATCTGTCTATCATGTCGAAGCTGCGGGCCGGCTGGTCATAGGGAAGAATATGTCCTCCACCCCGAACTATCACCTGTTATATGAAAAATAACGGACATTTGAAAATCTCTTTTTAAGTACAGTACAGCTTAAAATACATTTAAATATATATAATATGTAAATTAACAATGTTTTTTTTGGAAAATGTACCTTCAGTGTTGTTTTCATAGTTTCGAGAAAAAAACATTGTGAAGATTCAGACATCAATAATTAAGAGTAACTTATGTCTTTGTAGAACGGAATTTTTGTCTATACATAATATTTTCAAAGGGAAACAACTCTTACAGTCATGTAGAGCTTGAAAAAAACTAACACAATAGTAACAAACACATTTATGTCCCAATGGAATTAAGGCGACACTATGGCTCCTGACCATGAACCTGCCAGTGAGGTCCCACATTCTTATGAGACTAAGTCCATTCATAATGCTTTCTTATGCCCCTGTACATGGTATTTACTAGCACTGACTATAACTGTAAATTGTTACATCACAAACCACCTTTCCTTCATAAATACAGTCCTTCATGTCGATGTCGTCGGCAAACAGTGCAGAACCTGGATCTGCAATATTTGATTTTTGATTCATTACGTTATTTGTAACCAAAAAGTGAACAGTGCAGATCCAGATTAGATGGTACAGATGTGCCACCTGATCTGAATCAACACTGGTCATACAAGCGATAACATTTGTGTATATATGGAGTAAAGGGTTAATTATACAGTGCCCAAGGTTATAAAGCTGAGTTTGGAAACCAGTCTCAAATCTCAAGCATCTGATTGGCTGAAATGGCTTGAGATTTGAGACTGGTTTCCATGCTCAGTTTTATAACCTTGGGCACAGACCTGGAAGAAGTTGTCGACTTGTCTCACATAACCTGCCACTTCCTTATCACTGGGGTTTATCTTCCACACCATTCTGTCTGCCATCTTGTACCTGTCCAGTCCCGTCCATGGTACGGTCATCAAGAAAGCTTCTGTTAGCGGTATAGCTACAATGATATCTAACTGTCCTGTGTACATCATAACCTGAAAACAGTAGACACAATGTTCTGTTTGTTTTATTATTACATTTCAAGAACAATTACCAATACAAACAATCAATTATGATCGGAACGTTTTGACCTATCTGTTAGATATTGCCCGAGATACACAACTGTGTATTCGGGGTGTTAAGACAAATTCCTCATGAAAGCATTTTTGTACCGTTTTTCTTAATTTTTGTTGATTCAGGGGGATTTTTTTCTTCTGCCTAGAGACCAGGGAATTGCTAGAAATTCTGGGGGATTTTCCATCTGGCAGGTATGGTGACCCATGGTATAATTGACACTTACCTTATAATTATTCATGAGAACAGTGACCCAAGGTTTGACTGTATCCATGACATCATTAATGAGATGTTTCTCTACTGCTTCACCTGAGTTATATGTGAGGTTTCCTACATGTATTGCCTTTCTAATTACAGGATCAGCTAGGGCTGTTCCATAATAGTCAAAATCTGCTGGTTCCTGTAAGAGACAGACAAAACTGAGTAATTTTCTGGTTCCCTGCATGAACAGCATTTCTAATAACAGGATCAGCTAATGTTGTTCCATAGTGGTTAAAATCTGCTGGTTCCTGTTACAGACAAAACAACAGTGAAGTAAATTGTCTTTTTTCCTAATTGTATCTACAAAGAAAATAATATTGCACAAACAAACAACCATTAAATCTTGAGTATTAAAAATCTTAACTATTTTCAGAGGAAACATGTACAAATCTATACTGCCACGAGGCATTTACTTAATGCACACCAAATCATGAATGTTAATTATTGCCTATTCCTGCTAATTATTATATCTATATAGGTACAAAATGTAATAAACAATACTAACTTAAATTGTGCATTGATTCTATTTAAATTTAAATCTAATACCAAGTATGTTTTCCTGCTACCAAATTAATGAAGCGAAAATTTAAACATTCAATTTTTATACAAAATGATTCTGACATCATTACTCTGCAAAAAAAATCTGAATTTCTGTTGAAATTATTCAAAAGGTTTGCATGTTCCCATTATGGGAAAAAAAGACCTATATGTACCAACATTATAACCATATAAAATTTATATGAAATAAACTTGTATGAAAATATTACCTCAGTGAGCAGGAAGTTGTAGTAATTGTTAGTGTTGGTCACATTGTAGAAATAGGGCTTGTATGGGTAAAGATCACCATTAAGCAGATAATCAAAAACCTGAAAGCAAACAAAGGGCAGAGCATTCTTATTACAAACACGTACCTCAGTACGGAGAATGTTATAGTAATCTTCCGTCTGTGTCACATTCCCAAAATAGCTCCCAGGACCACCTAATATCAACATGTAAAACAACTGAAATAGAAAGTCCAACAGCTAATACCCGAAGTGCATATTACAGCGACTAATCCAACAACAAGAAAATTTTCTTTGCATACAGAATGTGAAGAAAACAAGACAAATTTACATACACACTGAAATGAACATTTGAAGAAGTTTGAAGTAACTGTTGAAGTTTACATGTAATTTATGTTGCCATGGTCTCAACATAAAACTGAGGCAGGAAGATGGGCTAAAGATCACAACGCTGAGATTGCAGGCCTGTCTTAAAAATCTTTCAGCTGATCATATGTGCCATCTGTGCCCAAGGTTATAAAACTGAGCATGGAAACCAGTCTCAAATCTCAAGCATCTGATTGGCTGAAATGGCAACCTGACTGGTTTCCAATCTCAGCTTTATAACCTTGGGACCTGATGAGAATCTACACTGGTTGCATCTTGGTTGGAAATAATCCCATGAATCTAAGCAAACACTGTAGATCCTAATCAGATGGCATGGAAGTGCTGATCTAAATCTACAATGTTTGCCCATGCAATAAAGTTCTATTTACAGAGTTAAGGGTAAACTTTTGTCAAAACATTTTGATTTCTTTTCAATGAGACATGTATCAAGCAGCTTACCATAAAGGCATCTTTAAACTGTTTATTTCGTATATTTTCCACAGCCTTGAGAGCATAACCCTGGAAGTGATCCCTCTGTAGTTCATCTAACATACCTATGTTGTACATAAAGTCTGCATATTGTGGCATCATCTACAACACAGTGAAAATACGTCACAATATTAGTTAATGGAATAAAAACATTAATTTTGTTGTTAATCAAAATATAATATGAAATCCAAATACAAAATTATTACCTAAAATTTTCATTCTTTTTTGTTTACGCAAAATGTAACCCGAAGACATCTTTTTGTTATTTCATATTTTGAAAATTTAAACATCTGGCAATAACATGTTAAAAATAACGATAGTTGACGGTCTGATTTCTTGCTTATTTTAGGGGTACTGTAAATACGTTGCCAAAAATGCTCGCATTACATAGTTTAGTAAGATTTTTCAAGTACATTTAACTTCTTCATTCAAAGAAATTTACTAATGTCATATTATACTTGTACCAGTGCATGTTCAAGTCAAATTTCGTATCATATTGGTGTAAACTACATAGTATACATGTAATCAGACAGTTTAGGGGAAAATGGAGGAAATCAGGATGCCTTCATAGATTGCATTGTTTTTCAATAACCGTCATTGGCAAGTGGAAATATATTGCATGCTTCAATAAAGCGATCCATCTACTTTATTCTGACCAAATTTCATAAGATCTGGACAATATTTAATTTTCGACATATAACTCAACAAAAAAAGAAACCTGACACTGTAACTTTGAATAAGTATGAGGTGCATATTCAAAATCTATATATTTTTGCACCATCCAAAAGAAAATAACCACTGAATCACTTGTTTCATGCACCAAAAATATCAAAATGCATAATTAAGTTCAAAACATGCACAATTTTTATTACATACCACAATTCAATTAGCTTTAAAATTTATCTGATTCCAGGAAAATACACCAAATATAAAGTGTCAGGTTTCTATTTTTGTTGAGTATAAAAATTTTAGAGAGCAACGTATCCATCTACCTTAAATTATATTCTCATGTAATTATATACATACAGTTTCTGGGTCACACAGCCCGTCACCTATAGCTAGCCCCTGCAGGTTGATGCGCACTTTAGGAAAAGGTTGTAAGTTCTCTTCATGTATCTTGTAGCTGATAGCTGGTACATACTTCCCAGCATACGACTGTAAAAACAATTGTCAAGTGTGAACAGTTTTCTTTAAAATTATCTTTCAAGTAATCATGATTATTTTTTTTACAAACATATATTGAAATGGTGCATGTACATGTAAAAGCATACATTGTATTTTGGAAAGTTAATGGCATTCCTTGAAAAACAAAGTTAAGCAGATGAAATTACTTATTATTCATTTATCTTGTATATTGAAATGATAGGCTTAGGCTGTGAGAAAAGGGAGAAGTTTTGCCAATTTTAGGGAGAAGTTTTAAACTTTTTATAAGAAACATATAGGTAAAAACTTCTCCCTTGGCTCAGTGGGGGAGAACTTTATGAAACTTGTGAGACTATTTCTTCCAAGTCTCCCTCTAAGCCATTCCCTGACATGATCAGTTTGTTCAAAATTGGACTGCTAAGCTTACCTTCTGAGCATTTGGGGCTAGAGTGAAGTTGGTGCACCATAGAACCTGGTTTAACCTGCAGTGCATTGTTTTGCCACTGACCATTCCAAGGTAGTAACCTCTCAGTTTCTTATTTTTATTTTTTTTGCATATTTTTTTAAATTGATAATTTTATAAGCCATGCTCTCTTTTCCTCTTTACTTTTTGGCTGTGTGGGAAGACTGTGTCTTCTATATTTGGCATTTCCTTCTATGCATATTTCACTTTTACTTGAACTTTTTAAGCAAGATGGAGAAAAATATACTAGCTGCTAAGTTTTTTTTTAATTTGTTTAGCTGCACTTAAAGTGTTAGGTATGCAAAGTGGCCAATTGGTGAAGACTGTAATCATGTAAAAACAAGATTTTAAAACCCATTCTCTCAAGTGGTTTCACTAATATGCAGAGATCATAAACTGGATTTCATCACATTAAAATACTATACACCATTAACAGTCATCAATAAAACATTGTCATGCAACATGAGTTGACTTTATAAGTCAGCTCAATTTTAACTCATGACAGATGAGACACTTTACTGAAATTCATAACCACAAACCATCCTTTCCAAGACCCTTTACTCCATTCATGTATACTGGTATATGAGTTTAATCGCAGGGGCAAACAGTGTAGATCCAAGTCAGCCAGTACATCCTTGCCATCTGGTCAGGATCTACACTGTTCTCTTTTAGATTCATAATGTTTGCACATGCCATTAAAAACACAAATATATGAAGTATAGGAGAATGTTCAAGCATTCTTGTGAAGCAAAGAATGTTCTTAAGTCATTCCACCCCCACTTAGTCATGCCTCAAAAATACAAATCTCTACAATATGATTGGTTAAATTTAAGCACAGTCTATGAACTGAACAATGCAAAGCTTGAGATCCAAGACTGGAGACCATTTGGTCAAACAACACTTCAATCACCTTTCAATTTTTCAAAGTTAAAATATACTGAGTGTCAAAAAAGTCAAATAAAACTATGCAGTTATTTAAATAAACTTTTATACATTCAAAAAATATTTATAGCATTTGGTTTCTTTATTGACAAAACCAGAAAAAATATTTTTACCTAGCAAATCAAATTTTCATGCTTATCTTAATGTTTTATTATTTTACCAACTTAAGTGCTACGATAGGCCACAGCCTTGTCATGGCACTGCTTAACAGACCAGGTCTGAAGATTATAAAACTGAAATTGGAAACCAGTCTCAAATCTCAAGCATCTGATTGGCTGAAATGGTTATTATTCGCCATTTCAGCCAATCAGATGCTTGAGATTTGAGACTGGTTTCCATTCTCTGTTTTATAACATTGGGCACAGCTTGTACATACCTCTCCAGTCACATAGAAAGCATTGTTCTGTAATTCAGAAAACACCTGGAAGAACTGTGTGAGGCAGCTGTGAAATAAAAACAAACACATTTATTTTTATTTTAGAAGCAAAGAAAGCATCAGTCTTCCTGTGACTGTATTTTCAAACAACAAATTAAACAATTTTATGACAGTAGTATAAACTCCTATATTTGACAAAAAAAATTAAGGCAAAGCCGTATTCATCATATGTACATGGGTTTATACAATGTTGGAGTGTTGGAATAAAACTTTGAATCTTAAAGTGAAATATTCTGGTCTTCACTAAAAAGTTTTTTATGGATATAATGATCTGCCTGTAGCTTAAATTGAGTAACACAGACCATATGACCCTTAGTAAGTTTTGCTGAATGCACATGTATGATTAAAAGAATTCTAGCCTTAAATAAAAATTGATAAACATAGTAGGTAAATAATGGTAGGATACACTACAAAGTACATTATTGGAAATGCATTGGATTTTTTCTCAGGAAAACCCAAAATTTAGTTTTCATACAAATAGTTGAAAATTAAGTGTGAAACCCATGTAAAGTGCAGGAAACAATCACAAACAAAACTAGAATGTGTCCTCTGACACAGATGCCCTCACTGCTGCAACAACATTTGTAATAACTAAGGGCCATTACTCTGGTAAAAATGACAGCAGGAAAAACTCCTTTCTTTACAATCATCTAAACATCCTGCTTGATCATCTGTGCAAGCTTAAAAGGAAGCTGCCTGATAGTTTAGGAGGTGTTGATGCCACAAGATTTGGAGGACATACATACGGACATATGGACGGACAGATTAGTGCAACTATATATGCCTCCCACTTTGTGGGGGCATAAAAAACAAAGCTTTTTACCTGTACAAATCTCTGGCTACATCTACTTCATTGGTAGCAAATCCCTCATCCATGTCTGTGAAGCTGAACCCTGTTCCCACTGGGTTATCTATGTACAGCATCGAGTATTTACTATTCCATGTAATGTCTCGCTTTACAACTGTAAATATGAGAAACAAAATGTCTTCATAAAAACTTGAATTAATAACAAACAGTCAAACACAGCGAGTGCTGACAATGTATGTATACTAAAAAAATTTCATTTCTCTGGTATCATTAAATTTTCCAGGGAATTTTCATTTCTCTGGTATCATTAAATTTTCCAGGGAATTTTCATTTCTCTGGTATCATTAAATTTTCCAGGGAATTTTCATTTCTCTGGTATCATTTAATTTTCAAGGGAATTTTCATTTCTCTGGTATCATTTAATTTTCCAGGGATAAAATTTGTTGCATGACATCAAAGACATTTTTTCAAAGGCATAAACATGATAAATCCAACCATTTTTTATACCTGGGGTTTGTGCCCGACACTCTGTCTCACTGAGGTTAACATTCATGCAAATTTGAAAGATTTCTCAATGTATGTAAAAGTTATAGTCTGGATAAATCCCGACTGACACATGCACTAACGGATTGACAGACATGCACTGAATCGCCAATCTGTCAACTTAGCTGATCTCATCTCAAGCAGGCTCAATAAAATTTTGTTTGGAATGCAATATATGCCATTGTTTGTGGGGAGGGGGTAGGAAGTTACTGAAATTTAGCATTTGAGAGTATTTATGTTTATTGTTTGTGATGTTAACCCTGTACTCCATATATATTATGGTTTATTCCCATGTGTGACCATTGTAGATCCAAGCACATTTGTGCCATCTGATCAGGATCTACATGTTTTTGCTCTTAGAAATAACCTAATGAATCTAAAACCAAACTGTTTAGATCATATCAGATGACACCGTTGAGCCATCTGGCCTGAAGTTTAAAAAACTGAGATTGGAAACCATTCTCAAATCTCAAGCCATTTCAGCCAATCAGATGCTTGACAGGGATCGGCTTAGAGGGCGAGATGGGCGTCTTCTTCGCCCTCGAGCACCAAACTTCGCCTTAATTGTGCATCAAAGCGCAAATCAAGTCGCCGACATTTTCCGAAAATCGGCAGTACAATGACCTAAATTCATCCCTTCATACCTGCTGTTTACTCCTCTTCTCCTTACCAAACCGATTTCAATTATCCTTAATTGATAATTGACGAGTATATCCTGTCATAAAACACTCTCACAGATAAGTGTAACTATCTTGGTGATTAACACCCCGGATTAGCAGCGCTTGATTGCCTCGGGCAGAAAACCTTTGACAGTTTGTCAAACATGACAGTGTATTGAAGGGGGAGTTAATAGGATCAAGTTAAATGTCACAAATGTCATTATGTTGTTATTTGAAGTCAGAGGTTTGCCTCTCGCAAAATAAAAAAGCCAAAGTACAGAAATGAATCATTAAAAACCTTACAAAATCGGCAAAAATATAAGCGCAACTAAATAAAGGGAGGTAATAAAAAAGAAACAGCATCAAACCATTTAACAAAGGGACAAACTTACTTAAGTGGTGAAGTGAAATTTCTTAAAATGTCAACAAAGCAATTATCCAAAAGCATTTCTTTTATTTTTTCTTTATGAAGGCCAACCTAAAATATTTTCTAAATATGTTTTATATATTTTTATTTAATGACGGCAAAATATACATGTAAGCGAAACTAAGTATAGGGAGGTAATAAAAACCCAACAGCATTGAGCCATTTAACAAAGGGACAAACTTACTTAAGTGTTAAGTAATAATCTTTCAAAACATCAACAAAGCAATAATTGTTCTAAGGCCTTCTTTTAATTTTTTCTTTATGAAGGCCAACCTAAAATATTTTCTTAATATGTTACAAAATATATTTAATAATCGCCCATAGCCCTTTGAATTCATATCACAATGTACTTCATAATGCTGTAGCTCAGCAACTTCTGAAAAGATGATGAATATGCTGAGCAGTTGTCTGTTAAACGCAAAAAGTTGGAAGTAATGCTGTTTTCATGTTACATATGCTACTTATCAGAAATTTGTTTGCTCACAAAGAAAATGTCTAATTTCAGAAATTTATTTGATCACAAAGAAATTGTGAACAAATTGACTGTTTTTTATGCGACTTAAAAAAGTCTCCCAGAAGTCTCCCTATTCTCTGCTCACTTCTCCCTAATTCTCTATCAGGGAGAAGTCACTTCTCCCTAAAATTTTGTTCTAGGCCGATTCATGCTTGAGATCAGATGCTTGAGATTTGAGACTGGTTTCCATGCTCAGTTTTATAACCTTGGGCACTGATCTGGATCTAAACTGCTAGCCCATGAATAGCAGCCACATCTCATGGATTAAATAATGTTTAAATAAGTCTATCTTTATCTTTTATTTATATAACTTACATTTGATATCTTTGTTGACAAAGATTGGTCCATTTTCAATGAACAAACCAAACAGTGAAGAGCCACCAGGTCCTCCCTGTAACCATAGCAACACCGGATCTGTGTCAGGGTTACTCTGAAATACCACTGCAAAACTGAGCATTCATTGCAAAACATATGGCAGATCATTATATTATTATCAAATGGTTGAACAATGCCTTCTCAATTTATTATCTTTTACTTAACGGATATGTTGGAAATCATACTGGTGACCAGCGTACATGCAGATCAGCCTGACAGACGTGACTTTACCCTTTCCTCCATAGACACACCTTTACATGTACTACGTGGACAAACAGTGTAGATCCAGATCAGCCAGCACATCTGTGCCGTCTGATCAGGATCTGCACTCGTCATATTTTGGTCAGAGACAATCTAAAGAATCTAAAGAAAAGTTTAGAACCTGATCAGAAGGCCGGATGTGCCGGCTGATCGGGATCTAAACTGTTCGCCTATGCAATAAAGGTGTGTCTATGGAGGAAAGGGTTAAGGGTTAATGGACTTTTTTGATAGAAATTTACCCAGTCAATGAATCTGTTATAAACAGGTGTCAAAGACACTAAAATTATTGACCATGTAACAAACATTGTACTTGGGAAGACAGAAAATGCAAAGATGCAGAAACACAATGGTAAAAAAATCAAAATCCAACATTGATAACTTTTTAAGACATTGAATATAAATGTGTTGTAGTACTTGAACATCTACATAAAGCTCACCTGTGATGGGAAGAACCAGAAGTACATGTTACTGTTGGTGCTGGCGTTAACTGTCATAAACCCAGCATAACTTGCTTGATCTACCCCATCAATAGGTCCAACCTTGCTAGCTTCACGAGCTGAAAAACAGTAGTCTCAACTTTATTAATTGTGCTTAACCCTTTTATTCCATGGGATATGGCTGTTATTCCATGGGCAAACAGTGTAGATCCAGATCAGCCAGCACTTGCACTCTGTAAATATAAACACTTTATTGAACATAAAATGTATACAGGTCATAAGTGTAGAAATTGTTTAGGACCTACTAGCCCTGCAGGTCGAGTTAATGAGTAAGTGCACTCGCCCTAACAAAAAGTACACATGCCCTTACATTATAAATAAAATAGTTTTTCTGTTGCAATTTTTGTTTTTTTCTATTCATTCTATTTCTTACTGTCTCGCATGCTCTTTCCCTTTTCATCATCACCCCTACCTTGTGTAAAAAACATTATCTTCATTTGTTTCGACATTTTGACTTATAGAGAGACAATACATGCACTTGCAGCCTTGTTCTGATTTTGAAAACCCTGCGAGGTTAAAAATAAATCGCTGCTGTTACCTTTACATCAGAAACGTTCTGAATACTCCTGAAATCAACAGAAATACCGGAAATCGAATTGTATTGTAACAGTAAACAAAGTGAAAATATTTCATTTTCTGAAGAAAACACATGTGCATTGCTGAAAAATTTACTCGCCCGGTCTAGTGTTTAGGGCGCTTCTCTAGACCCAACAGATCATTTACTCGCCATTGCGAGCAGTTGAGTAGAATTCTACACCTCTGTGGGTTTTACCAGTGTGTATCCTTTAACGAATATATAACTATCACAAATATAGAATTATATACCTCCCATGAAATATAGAATAAAGCTATTGCAAAACATTTTCTATTCTGTCAGTGGTGTCAGTGGTGTAAAATTCAGTTTCTAAGAATCTTATAAGTAACAACTTGCCTTGCTCAAACTGTCCCTTTTCAATGTATGGTGTGAGGAACACGGGTTGCCCAGGGTCTGGCCCATTCTGTTTCATGGGAGGGTATTTATCTGGGAACATCCCTCTCAGTGCACTCTTTCCAAGACATTGCCTAGCAACTGTTGCTAGGAGATATAGACACAATAACACTTCCTTCATGTTTCCTGAACTTCAGTCCTAGAAGATAAAAAACATGAATTATCACTGAAAGTGATTAAATACCCCCACATGTATGCTTGATAATTGAACTGGGAATGCTTCGAAACAATGGCATAATGTGCCCCACTTTCAATCCAAAGTGCCGTCTTCACAGTAGCCACATATACAGCAATATATGTCAGTAACAGTGGCCTTTATCTAACTTTTATCTAAGAACTGTGTGCCAAAAATTGTTTTTGAGAAATCATCCAGAAACCATTTTTTCTATTTTTAGTAACAGTGACCTTGACCCCATCAGGCCCAATTTCAATACCAAGTTTCGTCTTCACAGACACTACCTATATAGCAATTGTCATCACAATATCTCATTCTGAACCAAAGTTATTGAGCATACAGTTTATTTTCTATTTTTAGTAACAGTGACCTTGACCCCACAGGCCTTGAATCTCAAAAGTCATCTTCACAAAAACCACCAATACACCAAATTTCATTTAGAATCTCATTCCAAGCTGGAAACGAAGTGGAAACGAAGTTTTGAAGTTTAAATAACAGTGACCTTGACCTTGAACCCACAGGCCCCAAAGTCAAACCTAACCTATATCTTGTTATGTTACATCTGTGTCCCAAAAAATAATTAAATCTATGAAGTATTTCATGATTTATAGTCCAGAAACAATTTTTCTTTTTTAAGTTACAGTGACCTTGACACTGACCCCTCAGGCCCCAAAGTCGAACTCGACCTGTATCTTCTGATATTACATATATGTACCAAAAAAGGATTTAATCTGTGAAGTTTTTCATGAGTTATCATCTGGAAACCCTTTTTCTATTTTTAGTAATACTGACCTTGACATTGACCCCACCAGCCCCAAAGTCGAACTTGACCTGTATCTTGTGATGTTACATCTATTTACCAAACAAGGATTAAATCTGTGAAGTGTTTCATGAGTTATCATCCGGAAACCATTTTTCTATTTTTAGTAACAGTGACCTTGACACTGGCCCCACCAGCCCCAAAATCGAACTTGACCTGTATCTTATGATGTTACACGTGTGTACCAAAAATTATTCAAATCTGTCAAGCCGTTCATGAGTTATCATCCGGAAACGAAGAATCCGACCGACCGACAGACCGACAGACCGACCGACAAGCTCACTCCTATATACCCCCTCAAACTTCGTTTGTGGGGGTATAATTATGATTATTAAAGTAAACTAAATATTTAGGTAAAATAAATACAAGAGGGCCAATTGGCCCTAAATCGCTCACCTGTCAAACTTGACCTAGATATCATTGAGATAAACATTCTGACCAAATTTGAAGAAGATTGGACCAAAATTATGACAGAGTGCAGACAAGATTTTTATATAATTTGACCTAGTAACCTAGATTTCAAGGTCACATGACCCAGTTTCAAACTTGACCTAGATATCATTGAGATATACTTTCTGACCAAGATTGAAGGAGATCCAACCAAAATTAAGACCTCTAGAGTGCAGGCAAGCTTTTCGTTTAATTTGACCTACTGACCTTGTTTAAAGGGTCACATAACCCAGTTACGCACTTGATCTAGATATCATTGAGATAAACATTCTGACCAGGTTTAGAGAAGATTGCATCAAAATGAAGACCACTAGAGTGTGGACAAGCTTTTTCTATAATTTTACCTAGTGACTGACCTAGATTTTAAGGTCACATGATCCAGTTTCAAACTTGATCTAGATATCATTGAGATAAACATTCTGACAAAGTTTGAGAAAGATTGGACCAAAATTAAGACCTCTACAGTGCAGACAAGCTTTTTCTTTAATTTGACCTACTGACCTAGTTTTAAGGGTCACATGATCCAGGTACGAACATGATCTAGATATCATTGAGATAAACATTCTGACCAAGTTTAAAGAAGATTGCACAAAAATTGAGACTGCAAGAGTGCAGACAAGCTTTTCTATAAATTGACCTAGTGACCTAGATTTCAAGGTAACATGACCCAGTTTCAAACTTGATCTAGATATCATTGAGATAAACATTAGAACTGACAAAGTTTGAGAAAAATCTGACCAATATAAAGACCTCTACAATGCAAACAAGCTTTTTCTTTAATTTGACCTACTGACCTAGTTTTAAGGGTCACATGACCCAGGTATGAACTTGACCTAGATATCATTGAGATAAACATTCTGACCAAGTTTAAAGAAGATCGCACCAAAATTAAGACTGCTATGGTGCGGACAAGATTTTTCTATAATTTGACATAGTGACCTAGATTTCAAGGTCACATGACCCAGTTTCGAACTTGATCAAGATACCATTGAGATAAACATTCTGACCAAGTTTGAAGAAGATTGGATAAAAATTATGACCATTAGAGTGCGGACAACAATTGTGAACCGATGCCGGACGGACGGACGCCGGGTGATCACAAAAGCTCACTGTGTCACTATGTGACAGGTGAGCTAAAATGCATAGTTTTTACTTTAACCCTTTCCTCCATAAATACGCGTTTTTAGGCTTGTGAGACCAGTGTAGATCCAGATCAGCCGGCACAACCTTGATGTCTGATCAGGATCTGCACTGGATGCATTTTGGTCAGAAATAACCAAATGAATCAAAAGGCGAACTGTTTAGATTCTGGTCAGATGGCACGGATGTGCCGGCTTATCTGGATCTAAACTGTTTGCCGTGCAATAAGGTTGTATCTATGGAGGAAAGGGATAATATGCCAATAGTGTAGATCCTGATCAGCTGGAACCTACTTGCCATCTGATTAGGATGTACACCAGGGCTCTCACTAGAGGGAGACTTGAGAGAAGTTGTCTTCCAAAAGTGACCAGACTTCTTCTTTCTTTCAACTATGGGAGAAGTCATTTTGTATAGACTATATAAGGAAAAATGCTTTTGCCTGCAAACTTCTCCATAATTCAGTAATATTATGACAAAACTTCTCCCTGATTTGCAAGTCTGGCGAGAGCCCTGTACACTGTGCAGTTTTAGGTTCATTAGAATATTTCTAACCAAAAAGCTAAAATTGCAGATCCAGATCAAACAGCAAGGATGCGCTGGCTCTGGATCTAAATTAAGGTTAGAAGTAAATAGAATAGCCTGTTGCGGATCTGACAATTTTGTCTAGGGATAATTCAGGCTTACTTTATTTTCAAAGATTCATTGGCCAAAACTATACAGAATAAAAATAATTGTTTGTTTTTAAAAATGTAAAATGACTTTAATTTTATACTTTATAATAAAAATAATTTTTTAAAACACTGTTTGAAAGGTGATTTGTGGCATTTTAATGAAGTGGGTACTTTTCTTATTTTGGGTTGAAGATTTGTATACATTCTGGGGGTGATTACTTTCTGTTTCAAATGCTGAGTCTCAGCATGAGTTGGTGAAGACCCTGATTTCTGGCCATTTTTTATTTTCCCAAGAGTGCCACTTTGCGAATCTGTTGTAGTTTTGAAAAAAGTCATGTAAACTAAATAGCAGGAGGACCAAATCTTATAATGTAACAATGGGAAAATATTAAGTGGTTTCTGACCTTAACTGTTCACTAATGCAACATTTTCTGCTGCCAGGTAAATTATGATGTGCAGATTGCTAAAAATTCTGAAGGACAGCAATATCCCCCTGCCACATTAGTAAATGTTGAAAAGGTTATTGATGCAATTGATGCTTAGGAAATGTTAAATAGCAATTTGATCAATTTATGTATGAAAAACTTTCCACACTGGGCTCACCATGAACACATTGTACAATCCCTGTTATGACATGATCTTGGTATATATAAACTATACCTTGTTTTGACACTCAATTCTGCTGATTGATACCTTTGACCTCCACATGTGACCTTGACCTTTTTCCGGGCTTGAGCCAGCATGATTGAATTGAGATGAACACTGAACAAAGTTCCATAAAATTCCTTTAATAGCTTTAGAAGTTATTGAGTGGTCAAAAAATTCACAAGTCAGACCAATAAGTTTCCAGAAATTCCTTCCAGGGGTTAACCCGACTGGACCAGACTCAAAATCTGCACATAATCACACTCACACACATGGATGGAAATTTAGAAAAACTGTTTGACAGATGAACAAAGGCCTAATGCTATATCCCTTACCTCTACATGGCGTGGGGTAACAACTTCAAACAAAGTTCGTTAACAAGCAACATGTGTAAGTTTTAGTAACAAGTGACCTGGCAATTCCCATAAAAGCAGGTTTTTCTTATAAAAGTTGTTAATGAACTATTTATAGAACTGAGATATATACACATTACAACAATGATGGGATGGTTTGGATTGCTAGTCAATATTAAAACACCTCTCAGATTATTTACTTTTATTTATTTATTTTATTAAAATACACAAATCCCAGGTCATCCTCTGCACCACATCCGGGATCATGTTTCACTCAGGGATATGAAGTAAGCCAGCTAACTTGAAATGTTCGAACCCGTTGATTCTTGTCATATTCTTTGCCAGAGAATTTGGGTCGTTAGGGCATTGATGTGACTTATCATCTAGTTTTCTCTTCACTGAAGAAGTTGACTGCTGGCTTTGATTCGATGATGGGTTTCGAGTCGAAGGCTCACTCTCCTAAATAGAAAAAAATTCATTATATCTCTACTCTTTTATTAACCCTTTATTAATCAGCAACCAGTTAAGTTTCTAGCATGATCATATTAAATATTTATTCCTGCTTTTGGAGAAATACTTCTTTAAAATTAATATTATCATATATCTTATGTTATTTTAAAAACCCCAAGACCGGCATTTGACAAGAAAATTTAACATATAACTTGCCTTCTGATGGCAAAACGATCCATTTTCCATTAACAAAATACCAATCCAACTAAAAAATAACATTTATAACACGTTATCTTTATGATATTATATAGAATTTTCTGTTATAAAACGTCTTGCGAAATGTCACTTGTTTAAAGTTTTTATTTTCTCGCCGACCATTGCTTTTCTCACCTACGTAATAATTATAATTAACCCAATCATCCTCAATCAACTGACATACTTACCAATTACACCTTGATCTGTCGTAAATTAGCCGAAACTGTGCTGTGAAAATTGCAATCAACAGGTTGTTTAATTGACAGAGCTGAAACTGTGCTGTGAAAATTGCAATCAACAGGTTGTTTAATTGACTGAGTGATGATCTAATCAAAACATATTAAAGTACCGCATAATCTCGCCGTATCCTCGCGCTCGGTTAAATACATAGATAGCATACAACAGAGCGTGTGAGACTGACAGCGATAGGTCAAAGGTGACGAAATCGATAATTACCTGCGCATGTTGTTTTACAGTCGAGTGTCATAACGTTTCCTGTTTATTGGAATGGATGATTTGCCGGGCAACCAATATGGGAATTTAAAGGTGGCCCAGCGGGCACTCGCTGAAATTTTTTGGTAGTCTGCTGGGTTGAAATCGGTAGCCCACGGGAACCGGGCAATGGATTTGTCGTGACCTGCATCATTGTTATGTCAGTGAGACATTTATAAATGCAATAAAATCAGTCTTTTTACTGTTTACTAAATCAGCATAGGAATTCCATTCACTTTAAATAGCGATAACAAAGCAATACCGACTTCGCTGATCCGTATCTGTCACCATTATAACCGTACAATGTTTATCAAATAATTGCACATTTATTATCACTAAAAAAATATAATTGATAACCTAATTCAATAGAGTAAACATTAAATATTAAAGAAAAAATAATGATACTGATATTTATAACCGTCTTTTATATTTATTTTATCGTTTATTTGTAACAATTTTAATGCGCCGACGGACTACTACATCGCCATTTTTGTTTGAATCTGCGAGGTCATGTGCTGAAATATTTATTTACTACGTATTGGCTATAGGTACAACCAAGTGTTATACGTCATTTTAAAGGGGAGATTGTGAGCTTTCTATTGGTTATAAATTAATTTATGCAAATTTATGTGGGTCAGAGAAATTTAGCGTCAAAGAATGCCGTTTTTCATTGGCAGATTGACGAAAAATTTCAAAAGGTCACAGGGAAGCACAGGTACTGTTAAAAAGTATCGTCTTTTGTTTATCATTCAACATGGTACAGATAAAGATAAGTGTTAGCGCATTTTAGCGCAAGCTGGATGAAATCATAATTATACTGAAAATCTAACGTTCGTTTTATTCCGTCGATTCCCGGATATCGCCTCCGTCTCGTGTCCGTGTTGCTCGTATTCCCGTTCGATATTCTCCGCCAACCTCCGCTTAGATTATTGAACTGCTCTCCTCTGACAGTAACAGTTTTCGCGAGTTGCAGTAAATCTTGTTTCTTCAACTTTTGCTTTTCCTGTCGTTTATATTTGCATTGTTTCAGGTAATTTCCGTGAATAAGCGTAAGCATCGTATGATATGTTACTTGTTAAATTAAAACAGGGCATAATTATTGCATGACAGCATGCGTACGGATCTTTTCTCCGTCAAATTGTAGCCAATGTAGGCGAGTGACGGATTCGAAGTTCGATCGCTGATCGCTGGTTCACATTTATGATTTAATTAATATTGTATCTATTGCAGTATCTTTCTGGGGAAGTATAAAATATTGTGTTGCATCAAAAACTCGCATTGATGTGCATTATTCACTGTTCTATCTAAATACATTATATTCAGGTTTTAGTCCCAGTAGAGATTTGGAATTTTATTTTCAAGAACAGAGAACATCAATATTTGGTAAAAAAATCGTATATTGCTTCGTAACTTATTTTTAGGTTTAATTTAATTTTTTATAAAAGATTTGTCTGCAGTGCCATAGCTTGATTATTCAGCATATTTTACTGTAGTTTAACTGTCAAAAGTTACATGTATCAAAGTAGGGAGCAAGACATTTCAACCCCTCGACATTTCAACCCCTTTGCAATTTGTAAAATCAAAGACTTTTCAATCCCTCTGGCATTTCAACCCCCAAAATATCTAAATCATTTCAACCCCTTAAAATAACGAAGACATTCAAAACCTAATAAATAAACTGACATTTCAACCCCTCTGTCTTAACTATTAATAAATCAAAACACCATGAAAATTTGAAATTTATTATATACTTATTACAATATTACAGTTTCTGTGACTACATAGACCTTTTGTAATGCTAATATTTAAAGAAATACATAGACATTAAAAAGTTTATTAGGATTACAGATCTGACAGACAAAAAAGAAGGGGGTGGCCTGTTTCTGATTCGCGTAAATTTATCACCTTTCCAGTTACTGTATTCATTTTTGCATATTTGTTTTTCTGAAGGAATAAGCTTTAAAATGATTTATTACATGTGTTACTAAATATAGTAACAAAATTGTATGGTGTCAAAACTTATTATCATGTCACCAGCCTCATTATCAAACCAAGGCCCAGGGCTTAAAAGTGATAATGTGATAATGGCCCTGCCAATTTTTGTCTGATTCCAATCATGTTTGTTCTACAGGCAGTCGTTTTAGTAAGAAATTAAAAAGAAAACAGTCAAAATAATGATCATTTGCACATGCGCTTATGAGCTTATTATTGCATAAACAATTTTTGTTAATTTTGTAAAAGAATTGACATCTTGTTGGCGTATGAATACATCCGTCAGTGAGACAATACTTTGTAAAAAAAGTCGGCCATTTTGTTTAAACTGATTTTGGTTTTATAATGTGCAAAGAAAACTGAAATATCAAAAACATATGAGGGGTGTCTTTTTAGAATTTGAAACAAAAAAATTGCAAAAACCATTAGGAACAGTCGACAAACCTGCCGTCATCCTTGAACAGCTGGTTTTCTGGTAGTAGGCTTCCAATGTGCTAAATCCAGTTCTTGAAAAAAAAGCTAATTGCTGAATTTCCTTGTCCAAATATACACACAACATCAAAAGAATATTCTGTGTTGTTGTTTTTGTTGTTTCCTTGTTCTCTTCAGTCAGTTGAAATTTAACACCAGCAACAAAGCCATTAAAGTTTGTATTTAGAAACCGAAATGGCTTAGACGCAGGCATTCAGATTATAAGGATTTCTGAACATCAAGCACGTAAATCCATCAGCACAGACTAAACAATAATTAAAACACACTTGAGTAATAAAATCCAAAAAATTGTCCGAAATTGAATGCATTGACATGCCGGAAGGAATATTGATCTCGAAAAATGACGTCAGTGTTATAAAGGTTATAACGGCTCCTGTTTCAAGCGGATTATAATAATTATAGACTCTCTCATAGTACAAATGGATTTGTTCTCGGTTAGATGACTTGCAAAAAGAGAAGCATTAGTATATTATACAATTGTCTTAAAGTGCCTCCATATTTAGGCGAGACTAAGAAATTAGCGAGGGCGAGGGGCTTTCTGAGAAAGTAGTTCCGTCACTGTCAAATTTTAATACATTTGCATGATCATATACTATATACGATAGACCAACTGGACATCAGAGAGTCGACGTACACATGTAATAAACAGGTAAATGAACAGGTTAGCAGTGCCTTTGAATGATAATGGCCCTGCCATGAGATAATGGCCCTCGGGCTAAAGCCCTCGGGCCATTATCAACATGACAGGGCCATTATCATTCGAAGGCACTGCTAACCTGTTCATTAACCTCTAAGTATAACTTGATGGTATTTCTTTAATTTTTAAAAATACTCTGTTATCGCTACTTTAAAGTGATTTGTAAAACTTAGATACTTACACCTGCAAAACAACTATCCAGAACGTATTGACAAAATAAACTGACTAACAAAATCTGCAGTTTCAGTTTCAAGTCACATGGTCTCACATGAGTGGTTCTATTCTAGCCTTTAGCCTTAGATAAGAGGAAGTAAGACGCCGGATCTAGAACAAAGATTCACATGTTTAGGCCAAATCTTTTACAATGTCAAGATTTGTTGACTTGCTGTTCTGTAAGATAACATAATGACATTACACAGTAGTGTTCTAAATGTTGATAACTTACCGATAATCCAAACACACGGGTCAAACTGTCTTGATAATTATACTTCCGGTATTTGACATATGGCGGGAAGTTTATTTTAACCCAAAGCGATTAATACACAAAAGGCAGAGGTATTTCATCACACGCACTCTGTATCATGACTTAATGCTCATTAATCAGTTTTCAACAAATTAGATTTTGTATGAGTATTAGTATTAAATGTAATACACAGTTTGACAAGCGCTCTTTTCTAGTTCAAAGAATATTAAAGTTTTGTTATGTAAATATCAGTCTCACAAACAGTTTGACAAGCGCTCTTTTCTAGTTCAAAGAATATTAAAGTTTTGTTATGTAAATATCAGTCTCACAAAACTCCTCACTGGCAAACGAATCACAACATAAGGGATACATAGCATTCACATAGAACTCCTGTTGCAAAAACGATTGAAGCAGTGTTTTCAACACGGAAATCTATTAATGGTATAATTTACAATGAAAACGTACTCAAAAGCGAAATATTACTATAAGATATGGATTTATTCTAGCATGCGTCACATATTAGAAATAAGTGCAATTTCCTTTTCTTTTGTTCGTTGCCAATATCATGTAAATGATAAGTTGCAATAAAAGTTTGTTTGTTGTTGTTGTTGAAATTGCACAAAATCACAAGTTGATTTCTTAGCGAAGAGCGAAGAGATTATTAAAGTTCTGTCACATTCATCATAATCACCAGTGTTTTATTCCTGCTTTCGTTGCATTTTCTTCCTATAAACTGATAGAGAATTCGCAAATCTGGAAATAGTCAGATATACCTTATTGGTTTGCCTTATATTTTGTGAATTTAATGCGCATTCTTGTTAAATAGAGCCTCAGAATTCTGTTTTTTTAATTACTTGTAATGAAATCTCATCATGAAAAAATACGTCAAACCTATTGAACATTGTTACAAAAATGAAATATTTACATTTAATTATCATGTAAGTAAAAATTGAACGAAATCGGACAACGGAAAAAATGCATTCAGTTTGCTGAAGATTGACAAAATTGGGAACCACGAACAATATTTATTACAGAAGCGATCTTCGTATAATATCTGACCCACATATATTACGACTAATTTCGTTCGGTCCTGAAGCACTGTTGTAATACTGCACTTTTCTGTGTGGTGAGGCTGTGTGGCTGTCCCTGATATGCATGCTTCACTTTTTTATATTTATATTTCAGTATAACTTACGCATTCTTGCTCTTATTAAATACACCTTCCGGAAACTTCCGGGAATTTACGATACGTTACGGTTATAAGTAGCCATTTCGGCAGTTCGAGCAGATCTCATCTTTCCTTATACAATCTATCTTAGTGACTTGGATCCTTGTTGAAGAATGACATATTTTGAAACTTGAAGCTTATACATTAAAAAAACATCTTTCAAGAGTAAACGTTAAAAACTAGAATTTCTATGTCAAAATGCACGAACACTTGATTTTCCATATCAATTTCCAACAGCATTTTAAATTCTATCTATGATGCCCTATCTGTAGCTTATTGTTGAAAAACATATACTACTATGCAAACTTGTTTATGTATATGTTAGTGTTTATATAATGTGCTTTGCAAAATTAAATTTTAAGTTAATCAATTCACTATCTTCGTACATTTAAATCAATGAATTATGCTTAAGTACATATTAATAGAAATAAATTTGCCAACACTTTGAAACCAATACTGCAACGATATTGAACAAAATATAATACCAACCACTAAATGGGTAAAAGGAATCAAAATAAGAAACCAACTTAAGTGTAATGTAGCATGACTGATATTTGCATATCATGTGTCCTAAGCTAGCAACTTGTACCACAAAATAAGTATAAATGCAATGACCTACTGTGCATTAATTATGAAATTTATGAAAGTTATGAGATCTAGAAATAAAAGGCAATCCTGTGGGGAAAATGCCATTAATTTCGAAAGTCTTTCAAATGCTTTTATAAAAAGCAAAATTTCGGTATACACAAATAAAAGGTTCAAACATGCAAATTATGCGACTTCCTTAATTAAATTTTGGAAATGAAATTCAAAACATTATACCACGGAATGCACTAAATTGGAAGAACAACGGCAATTATTTTACTATCAAATTGAACAAAAGTTTGGCAGTTGTCAACGTTATCTATGAATTAAACTCAGAATCCAGCGAAAAAAATCCAAATAATGTTTGGTAAACGATTAAAATTCACGCTTGATCAGAACATTAACATAGACTTTCTTAGAATAGCCATTAATTTTGTTTACAGTGCATTCAATTTGCAGTTGAGATTGAACACTTATGGTTAAATCAAACCTGTCTCAAAGACCTCTTTCGCAAAAAATTAAAGAGGTCGTTTTCAAAACAGATTGTCTTTGTTCAGAGGTAAATTTGTTCTATTATTTGTTACAGTAGTCAGTGTGTTAAACAATCTGGTCTTTATTCAGAGTTAGTTTCTATTTGCAGGTGTTTAATAGCACAGATTGGCATGTCTATTAATTTATGTATGTTAAATAATATCGAAACATTCCTTTCATTAGCAAAACAAATATCATCTGTATACATATTGTAACGTATTCTTTTAGCTTATATATATTTGTGTTGTTAAGGTATCACTAACAGTGCAAATGGCGAAAACTTGCAAAATTTAAAAAAAAAATGAATTTTGGGGTAACTACTCATTGCTACTTAGATTTTAGTGGAGAAATGTATTTATCTAAGTATGTATTAATATTTGCAAGCATAATTTAGTCTAGCTCATGTTCTAATTAACAAGCACATACTAAAACAAAAGAAAAACCGTTTGCATGAGAACTTTAAAATACATGGGCAATAAACCAAAGCAACCTATACCTGAAATAAGTATATGCTCGTCTACAATGTTTAGTGCCAATTCGTCAAAATAATGTTATAGTGTTTAAGAAATTCAAGGAAAACTTACTTCCGGGTTCTACTTTCGGTTTGATGTACTACTTAAAATTTCTGATATTATGTTTTACAGATGACCGGAACATATTGTAAATAAGTGTTTACGCGATACCTACGCGTATGTCATTTTTCTAGACGTTTTAAACAGCCTTTCCAGACTTTTTGTGCAAACAGTACTTCTTTGTGTGCGTGCGTGCGTGCGTGCGTGCGTGTGTGTGTGTGTGTGTGTGTGTGCGTGTGTGTGTGTGCGTGTGTTCTATGTAAATAAAGTGTTGTTGTTTTTTTCAAGCAACTTGAGCATCCAAACTTAAATACAGCCGTGTGACACTATATTTCTTCACTTTTATTGATCTGCCAAAGGGAATTAATGTCGAGTTTTGAAAAGTTACATAAAAAAGTTTTGACTTCAAACCGAAAGTAGAACCCGGAAGTAAGTCTTCCTTTAATTTATTGAAAACCCAAACATTATTTTGAAGAATAGGCACTTAACATTGTAGATAAGCATATACTTATTTCAGGTATGTGTTGCTTTGGTATATAGTCCACGAATTTCAGCGTTCTCATGCAAACGGTTTTTCTTTTGTTTTAGTATGTGCTTGGTAATTAGAACACGAATAAGACTAAAATGAATTTACAAACATTAGTACATCCGTAGCTTAATACATTTCTTAACTAAAATCTAGGTGGCAATAAGCCCCCCACCCCCCCCCCCCCCCCCACCCCCAATTCATTTTTGAAATTTTAGCCAGTTTTTGCCATTTGCAATGTTTGCAACCCTAACATCCATGTAATTTTTGTATCTCACGCTCATTTCTCATGTTTCACCTCCTTATATCAAATAGCATAATGTCATACTTATTTTTCATCTGCACATGTATATATGTTAAATGTTTAGTGCTATAATCACAGAAATTTGGAAATAAATACACAATGTAGAATATAATATGTCTGATATTTGAACATTATGTGTCTTAAGCTAGCACCTTATACCACGAAATAGGTATAAATGGAACGACCTAATGTGCATTAATTATGAAATTTATGAAAGCTATGACAGCTAGAATGGATATGAAGAATGTTGGAATTTTTGGCAGTAAGTGTTCTCTTGGGTAATCGACTGTGACATTCATTGATCTGCGCTACTAACAACCGTCATTTTACTTCATAGTTACGGTTAAAATGGCGGCTGTGAGAAATATTCGGAATGACAAGCGTTATAAAAATTATTTCCCTGCTTTTGTTGCAATCCATAAGACCGGAGAAGCACTGGAGACATTTACTGAAAATGGTTTACAGGTTATACATCAACAAATTACACAGAAACTCGTAAACATGCCAGCGTGTGTTCAACAATGCAGTAGTGTAATTAGGAACTTAAACAGGTAACTTTAATGTAATTTGATATTAAGATGAGAAAGCACTTTAAATGGGTACAAGCATAAAGAAATATATTGTAAAGACGCAATATACAGAGCGATAAACAAACCTGGTATTTAAACTAAACAGCAAATGTTCAGAAGGTTATTGCGATGATGGTTGAAAGTTATTGGACGCGATTTTAAAGATGCTGGTACTGCTGCTGCTGCTGCTGATGATGATGATGATTATGACGGTTATAATGATCATGATGATCAATTGACTGAGTAATTTCCCATAGCTCGATTAAATCTATTGGTTGGTCACATGAGAGCCTGACGAATTAACACACCAGCCGCTGTACGAATAAGGTATTTGTCAATTGTAATTGTTGTGACACTGTGTTGATGTGTCGGTGGGGCGCCAACACGTCAGGGCAACAAATTCATCATTTGTCGTGTTGGAGCCTTCATTGTATATTGTGTCGTATCGGCACTATTTTAAACTTAACTTTGTTATTTCTCAAAGAATTTAAGTAAGCACTATGCTTAACAAGTCTTCCTAGTTGTACGCCTTCCCTGAAAATAGAGGACGACAACTAAAGGTGTAGGCCAGAGGGGTGGGGGAATTAAGGTACATGAGTTCTGATGAAATTATTGTGTCTTTTGTTTTAGTATGAGATTGAGCTTGTAATATACATGATATAAGCACAGTTTTGCCTCTACTGGGAACGAAACGTAAATTACACAAAACACTAATTAATGCATATAATTCTGGTCGGGTTACTCAGGAAATGATCATTTTTGCTCAGTTTATTGTTTATTATTTACCTATATGCATTGTTTTGAACCCTTTAAAAGAGGTCAGTTCGTGACCTTAAGCTCAACTGCTCCCCTGCAACGGAGCATTTAAGCAAACTGAAAAGACTCTTCTAATCAACACCATCAAGATTTTACAAAAACAAAACAAAAGTCTTGGAAAACCACATACCAAAGTTGCTTAAAATATCCTACTAGTATATACTTATAGAGCAAATTTTTGTTTTATCAGCTTTAGAAAAAATGACCTGCTAGATTTAAAAACGTTTCAAAGGAACGTCGCTTGAAAGACTTTCTAGTAAAAAAGTTAATAAGACACGACCGCTATGGGGCGGGGAACGTTTCAGCGAAAAGTCCGTTGGAAAATCTCTTTTAAAAAGTGAAATATGCATATCAGGAATGGCCACATACAGCAGACACAGCCTCCACACACAGCCAAACAGTATAGAGCAAAAGATAGCATGGTATTACAATTATCAGTTTCAAAATGAACGCCACAAACAATTAACGAAAGTGAGAACCCGGGTGATTACCATTTTGGAACGGTCAGTGGCCAAACAATTTGCCACTGGGGGTTTAAACCAGGTTCTAGGTTGCACCAACCTCAAACCTGCTCCAACAGGTTCTCAAATAAAAAAACAAGAACAAGTTGTCTTGGTGAAATAGCTCCAACGCACCCATCGGCTCAACAAAGTTGAATGCAAAAGCACACAAACATATAAAACATAAGAAGCTAATAGCATTGCAAAGCCAAAGGGCTGGTACTCAATGACCTTACCGAGACCAGAGCACCTGGAGTAAAATCAGCAAGAACACGATGTCAATGATAAAGAACCTCTACCAGAACTTTTCAAGCCGTGATGTAAGGTAAAAGAAACATGGCCACCATGGGGCGGGGCTTTTTCCTCTATATAAAAATCTTTTTTCCGAAAAAAAAAAACCGCCAGCAAGATTTAAAAAAAATCAAAGACAAAATTATTGTCGGTCATCCAGATGACCGACATATTATAATCGACCAAACTTGAGCTTTCTACCTGAACACCGGCTAACAGTGATGTAAAGCAAAGATCACGTTCCAGACGGAACGGATAATTGAGATAATTAGACTCTTACTCAGTCGTTACTTATGGATAGACCCTTACTCAGTCGTTATCTATAAAAACCTAGAGGCCTCTTATTGGCTGAAGGATGCCTCATTTGTACCTATTCTTAAATCCTCTCTCCAGCTTCTTATCAGCTAGGCTTATTACTCATAAAGATATTTCCGACAACGAACAATAAACATATACATGTACATGGATTTTGTCTAGTAAATGTATACTGTGTATGATAAACAAAAGATGTACAGCTTATAAATTTATTAAACCAAAGCAAATAAAATGTGTAGAGAACGCTGAACAGAGATTAACTACTTATTTTGCTGACCATGAATCTACGAACTTGTGCAGCATTTAGTGAAACTCGGGGATCAGAGGTAGGCCTATCCCAGAGAATGTTTTACATGGTTTAGCTGGCTCGATATGGATACATCCGTCGGTACTTTCTTGATAATCTTGCTTAACTGTTATCTTGCATTTTGCCACTAATCAACTGGTTGCTAAAGCTTTATAAGGTTTTGAATGTACAAATTATCTTTGGAACACCAGAACACACAGTTTTGCAGAAATCTTAAATCAGGTAATGAAACTGAAAATAATAGACACTACAAGTTTAAGCTTTACTTAGTTGTAATTTGGTTTTGAATCAACAAAATAGTCTTTGGAACATGCGAACACACATACTTTAGCAAAAGTATCAAATCTGGTCATGAAACTGTCAATATAATAGACAATACAAAATTTTGCTTTCCAAAAAGCAAGTCGGTCATTAGCATAACCTTTTAAAAAACAAAGACGGCGCTGTAGTGCATACTTTTTTTGATTTTGAAATCAATGCGTTAGGTTGTTATTCTAAGTCATGAGATGTTATAAGTGAATATCAACATTCTAACGATAATGTTCTAGATCAGAAAGAACAATTTTATCATACCTGTGAGTCCCCGACAGACTGTTCACGTTTTTCTCTCCCACCCTATGACTGTGAAAAAACTTTGTTTTTTAACATATTCTGTAGCTTTTGATATATATTTACAGCTTTCTAACACTCTCTGACACAAAAATATTGTTTGACAAACTTTTCTATTTTGGTTAACTTTCAAGTAAATTATTAACTTGTTTGCAAACAGGGTTAAATTTATCACCAGCTTAAATACATCTCATTCGAAAGAGGAAAAACCTTTAAGTAAAATTACATTTTTGTGTGGCATCCAATAAAAGTGGTTTAAAATTCAAACTTTTCAGCCGTCTTGTTAAAAGGGTGAGCTAATGACCGACTAGCTTTTTGGAAATCTAAATTTTGTATGAACACACTATTTTAAAGTTGTTCAGCTATATCGCTTAGTAACAAACATTTTTGCCATGGATGGCGCTTGATACATAGACTACACAATAGTAAAACTCACAAAAATACAACAAGTCACATTTCAAAGACTGTTTTATGGGAATGATTTCAGCAAACATTCTACTGATGTTGTTCTATACATTTTCATAAACTTTAAAATTCCTGCCTTCTTCGTGCATTTGAAGAGATAAGCATAGCAATCAGTTGTAAATGGATCAATCACCAAGCATTTAGAGGGTTGAAGAATATCATTCTGGTAACCTTTTTTTTCAATTAACATAACGCAGAGAAATTATTGTTGCCTTTTATTTTCTTTAATCGATAGTTCAATTTTGACCTGTGAGCTGTGACCTTTCGGACAAATCCATGGACTGTTAAAATCCTAAATAGGTAAAGTGCGTCAATTTGCAGTGTTACCGTTAGGTTACTTAACTTATACGACATTAAAACCTGTTCAAAGCAGAAGATATACAATCACGACGCAATAGCTCAGTGGGTAAGGAACTCGGGCTATGATGCAAAACATTGCAAGTTCGAACCCAATAACACTGCCTTTATTTTTGTCATTCATTTGCTTTTCATCATTGTAATTTAGTTCACAAGATATGATTTTATTTTTATAGTAACTGTTGTTTTATCTTTAATTTTGCAACTGCCTTTTAATTTTGTTCATGTTAATTAAATTTTCTAACAATATATATTTTGTTGAGCAGTTTGCAGCGACCCCTTAATCCTCTGTACTGAAGGGGCGCGGACAACTGTGAACCTGACGTTTTGTAAAGAATTGTAGTAAATGGAACATAACATTCTCTTTCTTTTATTTACAAAAAAAAAGAAAAACCATTTGTCATCATGTTTTACATCGTCCGAAAACAGTGTTTGAGAAAACCTCGATCTTATCGACCTGTTTGATGAAAGCTTACTCAAAATTTGCACGGTGTAATCACTTTTTTGTCGGTGTATACATGAGTGTATAAAAAACGGCATTAAAAGCAGATAAAAAAGAAATTCCCTCCTGGGATTCGAACACACAACCCTTATGCTTCATTACTAGAAATCAGAGTAACTCTCACGGCCATGAAACCTTTTGATACAGAGACGTAGAACTTTTACATTACGAGCTATGATGGAAATGTCTAACTTCCCTATTTTGTGGAATATTCCAATAATCTTTTAATACAAAAGTGCATTCACGGCTCAATGCGTAAAATCGGACTATACCAATCAAATCTCCAGAAAACACTGGTTAATGAATATCTTGTTTCAGTGGTGACTTAAAACTGCAGTTGTATAATTGAAATAAATCTGAAAATATAAAGAAATGTTCTTTAGACTTTAAGGTGACATTCTACCGTGCTCTGATTCATCTATATTGTTTCGTAAAAAGAACATGCCCACCAAGGGGCAAAGAAATTTTCCTTATATGTCTTAAGGCAAAATTTCAAAATCCTCTTCATCAAATCAGCTGGATGATTTTAAAAAATATGGAATGTTCAATGGGTGACCGGTTACCAAAATAACTTGTTTAATTCAAGCTGTGTGTTTTTAAAAACTTTTTTCAATATGTTTGTAAGGAATCCATTACAATATTTCATAGTTTAAAATTTTCTTTAGCTCGAGTTTAGAATGTGTGTGGATATTGGTACCTTTTTTATTCTTTTTAAATGATTTTACGAATAAAAAGAATTGAAATGACCTTTAAATATGTTTAACTTGTAAATAATAGAGAATGTAAGCCAAAATTCCAGTCGGTTAGTGCGACGTAATATCTCATTTTCGATTTGGATACAAGGTATTTATTCATTCAAGCTGTGAAATAAACACTGGCATTGCAGCAATTATTTGTTTAGATATTCAAAAGTGTTCACAAACCAGAATAACTTTTCAGTAAACATTAACTTAGATATTGACTGACAAACGGATAATATTATTTTTGTTTTAACTTTTTAATGTTTTAAATTGTGGGATTCAATAGAAACAATAGTAAAATTAATATCTTTTTTTGTATAAACATTGCAAACAAACAGGGCCACACTTTAAAACATGTAACAATTCAACCTATAGAAAAACTTACGTTCGATAACCGTGTTTCAAGAGCATTGAAAATTAGAGCAAGGCTTATTTCGGAACATAAGCGAATTCAGAAACAAAACTTCAAACGCCCTTCCTACATGGTTTAAACTGTAACATTTGCCAAGAAGGTATCATTTAAAAATACCCTGATTTTGACATTTTTAGTTTGCTTGAAATACGAAAACGAAAATCGAGATTGCGCGGGATAAAGACTAATGATTACATTAAAAAAATCAAGTGTTAATTGTTCTATTCATGACCTTCAAAATATTTTAAAACACTCTGGTTGACACGCTTTGCTTTCACGTTTGAATTCTCTTTGTATCTCAAGTTTACAGAAAATGGATAAAGAAGCGGATGATATTGTTATAAGAACTCATTCAGTTAATGAAGACTAACTTAGTGTTACACTCGGCCCCTTCTCACACAACACATCGACTTGGAATCCGATCACCAAAGACATTTCCTGAAAATTATTTTTTTTTAAATTCAAAAAGAAAGGTTACCAACGTGGTATTCTGCAGCGCTCTGCAGTCCTGGTAATAAACCCATCTACAGTTGATCATAATGCTTACCTCTTTGGTTACACGACGGTGGCAGGGGTTTGAGAGTTTACGAAGGTTTATAGGGAAATCTTTTTTAAAAGAACCTAGAAGCTCGATGTGTTTCTTTTATCCCTGTCATCGTGTTCTTGCTGATTTGACTCGAGGTGCTCTGGTCTCGGTAAGGTCATTGAGTACCCGCCCATTTGGCTTTGCAATGCTATTAGCATCTTATGATTTATATGTTTGTGTGCTTTTCCATGCAACATTGTTGAGCTGATGGTTGAGTTTGAGTCATTTCACTAAGACAACTTGTACTTGTTTGTTAATATGAGAACCTGTTTGGGCAAGGTTGGTTTAAATTCCCAGTGGCAATTTGTTTTGCCACTGACCGTTCCAAGGCGGTATCCCCCACCCCCAAAGGTTCTCTTTTTTCGTTAATTGTTTGTGGCGTCCGATTTGAATATACATACTTATATCAAAAATGCTATCTCTCTTCCTCTCTTTTTTTTTCGCTACGTGGGGGGTGGGGCTGTGTTTTATGAGTGTGGCGATTCTTATTTTACTTTTCTTTGCTATTTTTATTGTTAATTACTATCGTTTATCTGGCCGCCCGAGGGCTAGCCACAAAATACTAAGTAAATGTCGACTGAGTAAAATCAATTGGCATGTAATTGGTGTAAACTCTTTCAGATGGTGTCAAACATGCCTACAGTGGAAAGCTGAACTAGAGCAATGGCTACCACATGGGACGGCGCACAAAATAAAATGGTCGCGCCTTCATTCTTGGGCATGGATCAACAATTCAAGAGCTATTGCAGAAGTCTTCATTTTGCCAGGATGGGATACAAGCAACATTAATCTTAAAGATTTATCGGTTTCTTTAACGATATGGCAAAGATGTTCATGGTTTCCGAGGCAGCTGGTTGCTATAAGTGATCTTTTAAAGAAAGACAGGAATGAGTTAGCTCATACATCAAGCCTTACAACACAGAGGAAAACTGCAATATTTCAAAACATTCGGAATATTGTAAATCACCAGGATGTTCAGCGGTCAATACCTGATCATCCAAATCTTTTACAAGATCTTCAAAAACTTGAGCAAGAGGATTGGTTTCCTTCTGCTAAAATAACATTAATAACACTCGTGTTTAATATATTTGCTAGTCTTTTTCTTTTCTTTTGTTTGTCAAATTTTATCATTCCGCAACAAAACTATTCATGCATGGACGGTGATCAAGACCAAGACATCAACTTGACAGAAGGTAGGTTTTTTCATCACAAAGCACCGTCTCATGTTGTAATGTATTTAGTGTTTTGAAGGTTTTGTTAAGAGTTTCGCTTCAGTTTTCAGACAGATTAACTACTGTCATAACCTCGTGAAATCCCAGCAAAAATGAAAGCCCTTAGAACAAAATTGGGAGCCCAAATTTTAGTTGTGGCGGTAAGTATTGTGAGCATCTCTCTCTCTCTCTCTCTCTCTCTCTCTCTCTTTCTCTCTCTCAACCAACCAACCTCTACCTCTCTCTCTTTCTCCCAGGTCTAGTCCCTCGATTATCAGCTGATCGAATGAATGATGCCTTTCCGGCCGTGACTTATCCTCTTCGAGCGAAAACTGGGTCCAGTGGTTGGCAATGTTGAGACTGTTTTTAGGTAGTCATCGTAATAAATCAGAAATACGTACACAAACCGGACGAGGTCAGAACCAAACAAATTTTCCGGTTATAGGTGTTTCTGGACTAAAGAGGTTTTGAGATCTTGACAAGATTCCAACCTTTTGTCCAAACGTGGACATTTGGATCTATATTTTGGATCTATATTTTTGTACAGAACTGCATTGATCAGTAATAATAAATATATGTATCTACAGCTTTTAACCAACAAAAGTTTAATGCATTTTTACATAACAAGAACATGATCAGCACACTTTCTCCTTTAGATATTTTCAAATTAAAAATAAAAACCAAAGTATTCATATGTTATTTTACACAACTGTTTTATTGTTATGTCTAAGTCAAACGTCAAACTTTCTCCCTAGGCTATTTTCAAATTAAAAATAATAAAAAAAATATATGATATTTTAGTCAGCTGTTTTATTTTTATGTCAAAGTCAAAGTCAAAATCCTTTTATTCACTTATGTCAAATAGTAGCCACAGTGAGGGCATTGTAACAGTTTCGTTTGGGTCGTCTTAAACATAGAGCACACAAGATGTGTTTCGTGAATACGCTTTATTCCATACAACTGCCAGGACGTTACAAGTTGGCGGGGCTATAAAATAATAGTGAGCATGCGCATTAGAATAACCAAATACATAACCTTCCGTTTGTTTTAAGAAAAACGAAAATTAATTTATGCTACTTAAAACATAATAAATTTTGTGCATGCTATAATTATAATGGGCTTTTTAATTACTCTATAAAGTTATATCATTAAAATTATTATACAAATCAAATTCTTGTTTTTCATTAAAAAATTATTGGTTCTTTATTTTAAATACTGTAATAAAATTACTGTTTTACACAATCAAAGATGTGCAATCATTAGTCTCTAATTTCATTAGGGACAGTACCATTTCACTAATTGGAAGGATTCACAGCTACGTCATTAGTTTGTGTTATCAGTACGACGTGGTACACATTTCTTGGAAGGTGGTGCAATAGACCAGTCTTAATATTATCTCATGAATATTAAGTGATTTTCCAGAACGTGGCTGAGTGAGCAAGCAGATTTTTTACATGCCCAAGCTATGGCATCTTATAGATTTAAAAATTTATTATTTATTAATACCAGATATTTCATTTTCTTTTGTTAAAAGTTACGTAAGTAGTACCTCAAGATCATCGGCAAGAAATTTCTGGAAAGAGAGTTTCAAATATTTTTGTGAAAACTACATTAATTGCTTATCAGGAAAATACTTTTTCCAATTCATTCTTATAGTATTAGCTCATATGTTTGGTACAATATAAGTTCTTAACCTTTTGCATCTGTAACCTGCTTTGGATTCCTAAGGCTATACAAATATTTTCACTTGTTTCTTTCAATTTTCCAACACTACTTCCTACAAGGATCAATTATTAAGTTAGTACAATAAACAAATAATTTGATAATCTTGATTACTTAGATTTTATCTCATGGATTGAACCTTTCTCATCAGGGGTTCAATAAATAGCTTGACCTGGAAGAAAGTTACTTCAAGAAACAGTCTGTACCAGTTATTCTAATTTCAATTCAAGTATTTGATGGTAATCCGGTTGTGCATGGAGTACGTGCTATTACTCGCAGAAAAGATATGAAACACCAAACAACCGGTCACTAATTAATTGTTAGTACCCATTCAGTCTGCATTAACATCAACTCATCAAGAAGTGAAATCTACATTTTTCAAACCTGTGGACATGGTGTAGACTGGAAGGCCTTTATTCCTGAGAGTCGAGTGACAAATAAAGCAATGCGTCATATAATAGCATCTGAGCCAATAACAACATCAGAATATGCAAAGTACTTAAAATAAGAAGTTAACTCATATGCTTGTGGAGTCCTTTAAAACAAATTAAGTCATCATCTCTGAAATGATTTGAACAATTATTACTACAGTTGAAGCAGTTATGGATAAAAATGTTTTAGTTGAAGATTTACGGTAAAGGTCATAAATGACATTATATAATGTTTGCATTTAAAGCTGATTAAATATAAAATCATGGAAATATCAGACCAAGAACAAACAATAATCTTTAGTTTAACTTAAGTTTATATTATATTGTGGTAAATAATCAAAGTTATACATGTATTTTTATTTAATATGTTCTCATAGATTATATATGTTAATCTCACATGAAAATGGACCCTGATCTCTCATTATTTTCACTTTTCAGTCTTTTCTTAAGTTTTAATATATCGGAAATTTATGGAAACTTATTTTGTCAGTGAATCTATCATCTGATACAAATGGAAATACAACAATGTCTAGCACTACTCTTTGATGTGGCCATATTGCTATTCAGGTTGTTTGCTCATTCAGCCTAGTTCTGATAATGGAATCTCAGGTATGAGGAAGTAGCGGTTCCTTGATATTTGCCGGGCGATATTTTATAGCATAATGGGCATGCCAAAACGAATTCCGTAATTTGCTTTGTCATACCCTGCCAAAACATAATGTCGCGAGCGCGATTTGTTACTTTCTGGCAACCAAGATGATTCATGTGAACGGCTTCGATCATTTCTAACTGTAATGCTTTCCCTATTACAATTTTAGAACCTCTCAAAAAGATTCAATCTTTATAACTCAATTTGTCTCTATGGTTCCAGAAGTCAGTTGCTAGTTAAATTGTTGCAAAGCTTTTGCTCTTCAGGCCATCCTTCGAGTATGGCTTACTTGACAGCTTGTAATTGCATATCATTTTGCGTATCAGTGCGAATTTTCTCTATTTTTTGGTCGCTTATCGGTAGCGATTTTACCGTGTGCACGTATGTATCCATATTCGCGAACATTTCCGGGTAAGTCTCATTCGCGTAATTTCTAGATAACGCGTCTCCGATT